>CM034362.1:36059409-36342006 GCA_019925275.1 Mytilus edulis
TAGAGATTTCATCGAATACATATTCACAAAACGAAGTAGATGTCTAGTATGATATAATTCATTGTATCGACGGAAGACAAAATTGGGAAAAATATGAAAAAAATCACGATAAATCCGCAAAACTCGGGTCTCATTTTGTATAACGTCGGGGTACCCGAATCGCCTAGTTCGGAGGGTTGTTTCCGATCATATCAGATAAACTGTTGAAATATCATTGTTCGTTTTTATTTTTGAACAAGTAGACTACACAAGTATTTTTTACACATACATGTAGCATGTATACACTTACTGATTTTCTGCCAGCAACGACAAGGGTAGCGTGAATCCGGTATTTTGGAGGGGACCCAAATTGCCCAGGCATGCAGTGGATAGACTATACGAGACTTAAGTGCACAAACTTTTCCCGTCTTTTTGAAAAAGCCAAAAACACTTTTCTCTCATCCCCACAAAAACAAATCCCATCAGCATTGACAGTAAAATAAAAGGGGTGTCAATCTGGACACACTGGGACGTTGCGCACGGTGATATTGCGGCACCCTGGCCAAGATTTACAGTAAATGGGAAAACTTTAAAAAAAGGACATTTTGTATAAATGAATAAACCTAGTTTTACAGCTAGCTGCATATTTCATTTGTATGCAAGTTGCATTAAATCTCATTAAACTGAATAAAACTAAAAGACACAATAGGTAAAAGTCAGTGACAATGAAAGGAAAAGAGCAGTCAACATAGTGTAACAATTCGACATAGTATATAAAAAATATAAATAACTACGTAGGACAACAGGGTAATTTAGTAGTCTAACAACCCCTGATAACATACAAAGAGAGAAAAAAAACATACTAGGAAACATATTCAAAAAATCATAACACTATAACTAACTGGTGGGATGTATAAATACCGAGCCGCGTCAAAGAGTATTCATCAAAATACACATAGAAAGAAACAGAGGTGAAGGTAAACCGCAAACATATAATTAAACTCAAAACATTAAAGAGTATGGAAAAGCCTTGGTCTGACAAGCGAAAAACGTCGATAAGCCGCACATAGGTAAATAAAAGTTCAAACCATAACCAGGATGGACTACCACAAACCCCACATAAAACGTCTGTGGTGTAAGTATGATGCGTTAATAAAATCACATTTGGTGGTGAATGAGTAGTATAAACGGCCGCGAAGGTTACAAATATGATGTTAATTGTCTTCTAATTGTTGAAATTATAATTCTTAAAATTTTAAATCAAAAGTTACCCACATTTAAAAATAAAGTTACGGACAGTCTGCTTAGTTTCGATCAAAAAGTTACGGACATCTTATGCATTTTTTAAAGTTGACCTTGCGCTTTAGTGAACTCTATATTGACAAATTTATGGTAATTGTTAGTCATTTCTTTATTCAATAATCCTATAAATATTTACATTCTGCATGAAAAACGTCGCAAAAGGTACATTTTGTATGAATTAAATATCAACGAGTTTAGAGTCCGCCATCTTGGGCTGTGGGTAACTTAAGTTACCCACAGCCGTTTAAGCATAGTGAAAATGGTAACTTGTTGGGGAAAAATTAAAAGGAGAGAGCTTGAGAAGATAGAGACTCTGACATGTTAAATTCTAGCACTCAATTACATGTCTCGGCATACCCAAGTCCGATACTGGTTCTACCACATACTAGTTCACAAGATACACATGCAAAAGAACAAACGTTTAGTTGAAACTAAAACTCTATAGCTATTGACCTATGGAACTTATATTTCTGGTTAGATAATATTGCTTGATAGCATTTGTATTGTCATATGATATATATCCCGTATCACATTTTCAAAGTGTGGCCAAAAGTATTCATCACTTGAAAATGTACCCTATATATTGTATATAAAACTACATTTAAAAAAAAAAAAAGATTTTGGGGTAATTTTTGGTATGATTTTAAGCAACTTGGTACCAATAGAAACAGAATCGTCACAGGTTTATTTGTTTATTTGGTTATATACTAGTCAACAAAAGAAACGATACACGATTTTTTGTTTCAAATCAAAGATGAAGTTTTCCTTTTATAGGACCAATATTGAAGGTAGTAATATTTAATGACCATGGAAATACAAATCTGTTTTAAAAAAAACATTTTTTTCCTTTCATGACGTCATTTGGCGATTATTTTTTTTTTTTATCAAAAAGTTCATAAAACGACATTTTCAAAAACAGAAGCTCCAACTAATGATGCGAACCTCTAATTTAGAGGTAAAGACAATGTTTGCCATAAATTCTTTTTTTTAAATCATACAGTTTCTTCGTTTATTTGTAAGGCAAAGTTCGGCCCCTCGAGAAATCGTTAAAATGTATACATTATCAATTGATTCACCATAGACAGTATGTGTAAAGTGAAATTCAAAAAACGATAATAATCTTAAAACTAATCCGAAAGGTTCCAAATACAGTGTTGTATTGTTTTCATATCTAAAGCCATGATTTGAGACGAAAAAAAACAATTTTTTTTTGCATTTTTGAAATTTCAAAAAACACTTTTTTCTTTTACCAAAAATGAAAAAAAAAACACCATTATTTTGACCCATTTGTTACAACATGAACATAACTGGAATAGCATATTGAATATTTTTAAACAAATTTGAAATTCCATTCAGTACTTAGAAAATTGTGTGTTGATTTTTTATCCGACCTTCCACAAAAATCATTTGCACCCTATGATCGTTTTCACGGAATTTAGTTACTTTCCGACAGGTTTTAATTTTCATTATCGTTTGTGCATACATTGCAAATGAAAGCTTTTTAAAATGGTGTATCTCATTATGTTTCATGTTTAATACTTTTTGATAAATTTTATACCAAAGTCGTAATCCAACCATAAATGCCCTCAAAATATTTTTGGAAAAAATGTGTTTTTATATGAATAGATAGCAAACAAATGAAGGTGACGAATACTTTTGGCCTGTCCCGTGTCTCAGATCTATTGGTGGATCCAGGAGGGGGTTCCGGGGGTTGGAACCTCCCTTTTTTGAAAGATCAATGCATTTGAATGGGAGCATATAGTTGGAACCCCCCCCTTTTACTCAGGGTTGGGAACCCACCTTTTTAAAATGGCTGAATCCGCCCCTGCAGATCAATACAGGTAACTGTATATACTTCTATATCATTTCTTTCATATCAATTCTGTTTCGTTACCCTTAGCATTGACAATTAGAATTTTTTCAAAAAATTAAAACACAATTGATATTTTATTTTGATGAAGAAATAGTATTCAAATTGATTTTTTTTTTTTTTCAGAGAAGCAAATCGACGACAGCTGATATAAGTACTAAGCCTGTAGACCCAGAAGAACTAAAGCTAGATTTGTCCTTATTGGACGATAACAGAGCGAAAGAAGAAGGTAACAACCTAAATAATACTACTAACATTTCACTTATTAACTCTTCAACAATATTTATCTTCTCGTGTGTTGTTGTTGTTGTCGAAACCGGTGCATTACGTTTGCGCGCATTGCCATTACATTTGCGCGCAAAAATCATTACGTTTGCGCGCAGCTTCTCATTACAATTGCGCGCATTTATTTGGCAGGTAAACTCAGGTAAGCTTAGGCAATAACTCTTATTTATCTATAAATTTATTCAATTATTTTTAAGTAAAAGTATCCTTTCCGTAAGTCCAAGTCACCTACTCACCCACGAGTAGGTAGACGTTGGATACAAGCAGGATAAGTCGGTTGCATTATATTCTATCAATCCGATTTGCTATATAAAAAAAAAAAACTTCAAATGTTCGTTACTTGACAAAACTTTACAAACTAACTTAGATTGTTTACAAATTTTAAAAAGATCACTATTCGGGGTACTTAGATATAGGAATATATAATAAAGTACTTGTTCACCCTGCAAAATTCGCAATGAAGTTACATGTATGCCTTAAGTTATTATAACAGAATTTAGCATGCACACTTTATATCAAGTTGTCTTAGAATACGATATGAACAATATATGATTGAAGTATATTTTCAAATTTAATATATTTTTATATCATTAATATTTTATTATATATACCCTTTTTTACCTGAGTTTACCTGTAAGATAAATGCGCGCAAATGTAATCAAAAGCTGCGCGCAAACATAAAACATTTTAATCTCCAAATGCGCGCAAATGTAGTGCGAAACATCCTATGATATATGGGTGTATTTGAACAATTTGAACAAGTCACCATTTGCACAGATACAAATACTGACAAAAAACTTTTTCTTTTTAAAGATATTCTAAATAACACACTGCTTTTTGGTGTTTTTTTTGTAATTTGAAAAGCGTATCTGGTGGACTTTACTCTTCAAAAGTTTTGTACGTGCATGCAAAGTTAACGGAATGTCATTGTCTCATGCCATCATGGTACTCTCCATCCAAAAGAAACTTTTACGTTTAAAGCATGATTTAAGTTTATAAATTATGCGTTGTAACAAAATCATGGTTGCAAGTCCTTACACTAAAGAAAAACTGATGATGTTTTCCATTTTTGGGGGATTTGATGATCTGAAAATTTAAATTTTGCCTGTCAAACTTGTCTTATCTTATCGTATTGATCGATTATTTAGAACCATTTGCCATGTGATCTAGGATCGACCATTAACTTTGTATTGATTCAAATACAACACAACTTAATGTTATAACTAATTCTTACCATTTTTCTTTAGACCAACCAGATACAGCAAGAACATCGAACAGTGAGTGGTACACACTCAGTGATACCGAGGAACCACCCAGACCAAGACTTAAGCCATTTTTTACTCCACCAAAAGAAACACATGAGACATCAGTATCAAAGTCCACAAGTCATAAAGGCACTGAATCAATGAACCAGTTTCTGCTCAATGAACCAACCAAATCAGATCCGACTGAAATACCAGTTCACAGTGGTTCCATCGGTAGATTTCAACGTTTTAGGAAACAGTTCAAACGACTTTTCTGCTGCTGCTGTAGCCAGAATGTTGAAGACAGGGATCCCGTTTGTTCTTGATTTTTATAGAGATTATGATTTTTTTTTTCACTTATTTATTTGTTCATTTTTTCTTTTGTTCACTTTTTAATTGTTTATTTTTTCTTTTGTTCACTTAGTTATTGATTATAGCTTTTGTTATTAAAATTTTGTTTTGTTTTAACCCGGTGTTGTTTTATAGTGTTTATGCATATCTATAGAAAAAGTTTCTATATTCAAAAACAAAATGCAACAATTTAAAAAAAAATACAATTAAGGACATATCTTAAAATTAAAATTAGAAGTGTCATTTTGTGCTACACAAAGCTCCACTCGCAATTCAAAATATCGGATAACAGGAAGCCAGCCGGAAGCAGGAAGCAGGAAATAGATTTAAAAAAAAATCCTGAATGGACTGTGGAGCAGATGTATAAAAAATGATATTTATTTGAATTACATCAATTTGTTAAAAAAAAACGGATCCAGAATTTTCATAATTAAGATTATATAGCCACAACAATGACCAAGCCCATACCATTTGGTCAGCTTCTAAAGACCCCAGAATCACCAATGTAAAACAATTAAAACGAGAAAACTATAGTTGTTAATTTCTGTTTCATTTGGTCTCTTGTGGAGACTTGTCTCATTGGCAATCATACCACATCTTCTTTTTTTTTTTTATTAATGGCCTTTTTAATGAACAAAAGTGAACGAAAAAACAAAACAAATATGTAACGCAACAACAAACGACAACCACTGAGATACAGGCTCCTGACTTGGGACAGACACAAACACACAAAATGACACACTTTGAAGTTTCTGTATCATGCCTATCATTCCAGTTTATAAAAGCTATGACACCAGTAAGCTATTTATCGGTCTACTTATGTCTTGCCAATGCCGTAAGACAAGCGAAGCATACCGAATGGCGGATCTTGCAAGATGACTGCTAATAGATAAAATTAATAAGCGGGAAACGGGAAACCACAAAAATGATAAGCGGGATACGGGAATCTGACAAAACAATAAGCGGGATCCGGGATCAGACCCCCTCCCCAATGAGACCCTCTTGGGATAGGCACATATATACAGAATGCGGCGGAGTGAAACATTTTATGGGATCCCAACCCTCCTCTAACCTGGGACAGTGGTGTATCAGTACAAAATACTAACTGTTTTATCTGAAACTAAAAAAAAATGAAATATCATAGAGGAGACAGATTAATATAAGCACTTGTTGCTTTTTTTGAATCCATTTTGTGAATGTTTTGTTTCTCGTTTTTTATATAGATCAGATCGTTGGTTTTCCCGTTTGAATGGTTTTTCACTAGTAATTTTGGGGCCCTTCATAGCTTGTTGTTCGGTGTGGGCCAAGACTCCCGGTGTTGAAGGCAGTACATTGACCTATCATGGCCAATGGTTTACTTTTATAAATTGTGTCTTGGATGGAGAGTTGTCTAATTGGCACTCACACCACATCTTCCTATATCTATATAAAATGTTCTTGTATTATAATTCATTAAAAATATCGGGTTTACATCAAACATCAGTGTGTTGATGGTTTTCTGTAACCGAAGAAGAAAGTGTGTTGTTTTGTTCAAATATACGCAAATTTACATTTTAATTCAATTCAATTCAATTCAAAACTTTATTGTCATAAAACTACATCACGGGTGTCATTCGGTTTAACGAGAGAAGTGATCGTGAAAGAATATCTAACGGTGGTCAAGTATTGCGAGACGATCGTTAAAGCTCTGGTACCGGATCGCGAAAGACATTTAATCGAGAAGACATATGAAAGGTTACTTAATAATATTATTTAATTAATTACACAGACAAATTTACAACAATATAAAACTGTCTGTCAAAATGCTTCAACATTACGATCAGTATGTGAGAAAATCCAGTTTCAAAAGTCATTAGTTTTTACAAAACAACAAAAGGCCGATTGCTTCTCGACATTTCAATGACATAAAAAATGTAAACAAACATGATTTTTTCACAAATTCGAAAAAAAATAAACTACTTTTTCCGAATAAGGGTATTCTACCTGAATGAATCACATTGTTCTCCTAGTTATTTTGTATAAACATAATCTGAAACTTGGTAAAAAGGAAATATTTACACAAAATTGATTTTTCGGATCGTGAAAGGTCACGTACCACTTTTTTGAAGATCGTGAAAGATCTAATGCTACGAAGACGTTCAAACTATTTTTCAAATGAATGATAATAAATATTTTATGGATGAAGTCAAATTGGGAATGGAAATGGGGAATGTGCCAAAGAGACAACAACCCGACCATAGAGCAGACAACAGCAGAAGGTCACCAACAGGTCTTCAATGCAACGAGAAATTCTCGCCGTGACCCGCGGAGGCGTCTTTCAGCTGGCCCCTAAACAAATATATACTGGTTCAGTGATAATGAACACCATACTAAACTCCAAATTGTACACAAGAAACTAAAAGTTAAAATGATACAAGACTAACAAAGGCCAGAGGCTCCTGACTTGGGACAGGCGCAAAAATGTGGCGGGGTTAAACATGTTTGTGAGATCTCAACCCTCCCCCTATACCTCTAGCCAATGCAGAAAAGTAAACGCATAACAATACGCACATTAAAATTCAGGTCAAAAGAAGTCCGAGTCTGATGTCAGAAGATGTAACCAAAGAAAATAAACAAAATGACAATAATACATAAATAACATCAGACTACTAGCAGTTAACTGACATGCCAGCTCCGGACCTCAATTAAACTGATTGAAATTATGTCTTCATCATATGAATATCAGGCACAATCCTCCCCGTGAGGGGTTTAGTATCATACCATCATAACATATATGAGAAGAACATAACCCGTGTCATGCCAACAACTGGTTTATTAAGAATAAATGTGTTTAGTTCCGATGCAAAGACCCTATAAGGTTTAGTTCTGTGGTCAAGTCCGTATCGCGGATTCTTTAAGCTATATAGGATAACTGTCTGTTGTTATGATTGTAAGGTGTACATTTTTTACTTCTGCAAGGTTTCGAATAACATTGACCTCATTATCATGCATCATTTGGCAATGTTCTTTTTATGTTGTTTGGCCTATCGCTTACAGCTGTATATACCTGTATGCTATAGCGCAACGGTATTTGATGTACGGCCATGTACTTGTCTGTCTGCATGTTTCATATATGACGTCAATTGAATTTGATATAATGAATAATAGTAAGATATCTATGTCTGGCTGTCGGTCAGGGTTCATATACTTTCGACCTTATGTTTCGAATTAATTGGCCAACCATGAATTTTACATTTTGTCAGTTTCTAAGCCGCACTGTAAGGATCGGAACATCTATATTTGGTGTACCGGGTGGTTGTAGAGATCTGCATGGCATGGTTCATCTGATAACCTCTTTTTATGAACCATTGACAATCTTAAGCGTATTTGACACTTCTAGTAAAACCTTTGATATTACAGACGTTCAGCAAATATACTATCTGGTATTCTTTAGTCTGTAGTATATAGTTACCTCATTGGAAATCAATCTACATCTGCTACGTTGTAGATAAAGATACACTGAACTTTTAGAAAGTACTGGTGCACAATTTTTTTTGTTATCGTTCGCTCTCTCTAATTGTTCATAAAAGATGCTGTTTTTGCTATAAGTTTTTGGTTGATGGTTATCAATGTGGTTTAAACGTTGCATACCCATATTATTGGCTAAAAAGCGGCGGTCTGTCTGAATTGTACTAGACCGATTCTCAGAGCTGAATTTTTCACACTGATTTAGACACGTTTTTATTTATGTTTTTTTTTTACTTTCGAGGTAAAGTGCTGAATTTAAAAAAAAATGATAATAGCTTTAATGTTCATTCTAATAAAAATAGTTACAGGCTTCAACCAGTTGCAGCTATAACAAGTGGTAAAAGAAATATTGATTTCTGATTACTAGTATTAAGTCTGGTCACGCATTATCTTTCACCATCAAAATAATGCGTTGCCTGATCTTTCACGATCAAGTTTAATGAAAATTCAACAAAATTCAAGGTTTTCATAAACAAATTAACAGTTTTAAGGGAAGAATGAACTTTTATTTTACTGTACAATCAGATGCATCAAAGATTAAATTAAAAAAAATATCATGATATATTCAAATACGACCATTATAGGTACAAATAGCGTGGTTTTTTTTTTTTATACAATTCCATAGATTTGCATTGCGCCTTTTGTGTTTTTTCATAAAGTACTGCATATTTTCTTTATCTTATTGCACAGTAATGTTAAGGAAGTTGGACCATTTTGACAGACATATAATTTTGTTCGGATTTGTTTCGCGTTTTGAAAATTCATCGATTTTTTCACAGAATCTGAACTAGAATTTTCATTAAATGTCTTTCACGATCCGTTACCAGAGCTTTTACGATCGTCTCGCAATACTTGACCACCGTTAGATTTTCTTTCGCGATCAATTCTCTCGTTAAACCGAATGACACCCGTGAACATATTTATAGTTGTGACACAACATAACAAAATAAAAATAAAAGAATAACAACAAGATCTGATACAGAGCGATGGAAAAGAAAGACATTTGTTAACTAGTTCTAGAAAGAGTTTTTTTTAACAGGGTTTAAACATAAAAATATCTTTGATCCATGGGTTTATACAGATCTATTACAAATTCCTAATCTATAATATATGGTAAACGTGACATCACAAATGCCAATCAAATCATAATTATGGCAGTTTTTTGGTTCTCCGAATCTATCGCAGATTTTGATATAAAGTAACTATTATAATGTTTGTGCCGCCGCTAACGATGACGGTTTTGTTATTTAGAAGGAAAGGAAAATGCCAGTTTTTAAGGATCCTTATCCATAAATCATATTATATTTAAAACTTCGAGTATACTGCACTGACGGAAATCCCTGCAAATGTCATCCAAATCATCAGATTTTGATGACATAAGAATATTAGCAAACTTTGCAAATCCATAGTCATTCGTAGCAGTTAAATCGCAAGTGCAGTCATATTCACGCAAACAAATATGTTTTTGTTGTTTCATGTTTCGTGTTTGTTTCCACTCCTTGCCTTGTCTGTTGATTTTACGAGTTTTTACTTTGACTTTGGTATGTTTTTCTTTTATAGTTGTTGTTTGGCAAAGGCTTTTTCTTGTTATTTTTAAATTCTATGGTACTCTATAAATTTGTTTTAAAAATGATCTACAGCGTTCTTCAGCTTTATATAACAGCGACGTCCTTTCTTTCCTGCTATAGCAAATAATCTTTTTTTCAGCTTTGGAAACTAAAATTTATCTGTCATATTTCTAATAACTACTAGAATTTCCAAAAAATGTCCAGCTATATTTATATCAAACAAATGTACAGCCGGAGACGGTGCATTACGTTTGCGCGCATTACCATTACATTTGCGCGCAAAAATTATTACGTTTGCGCGCAGCTTCTCATTACAATTGCGCGCATTTATATTTATAGATTTATTGTAAAGAGATCACTATTCGGGGTACTTAGATATAGGAATATATAATAAAGTACTTGCTCACTCTGCAAAATTCGCAATGAAGTTACATGTATGCCTTAAGTTCTAACAGAATTTAGCATGCACACTTTATATCAAGTTGTCTTAGGATACGATATGAATAATATATGATTGAAGTATATTTTCAAATTTAATGAATTTTTATATCATTAATATTTTATTATATACCCTTTTTTACCTGAGTTTACCTGTAAGACAAATGCGCGCAAATGTAATCAAAAGATGCGCGCAAACGTAAAACATTTTAATCTTCGAAAAACATTTTTTTTCTATCAATTTTAGCATAACATATAGTGGCAGCTGAGAGTGAAACACACATTTTTCAAGTTTTCATCAGAGTAAAAAACAAATATTTTTTTCTCCCAAAACTGGAAACAAAAAACTTTTTTTTCAAAAAAATCCATATAAATCTATTCATAATCAATAATACTGAAAAATTTGAATCAAGACGGACAAAATAGCAAAATCTTATATAAAACGCTATTTTGAAGGAGCCGGTAAAATAACAACTGAATTTTTCTTTGATCATGTTTACTTATTTCCTGATGCACCGTCAGTCTATTATTTCCCTTTAAAAAATAAATGGCGGCCTCCATGAACATCACATTTTTATGTATATTTTAATGTTTATATTTTCTTCCTAGCTGATTGAGTTGTGATGACAACATAAGAAAAGAAAAAGACAATTATCTGACATCTGATTATCTGATATCTTGTGTAAAGAAAGATAAAAGGTTATTTTTAACATGTTTAACAAACAGTCAGAGCTCAGACATAAAAACTACTGAATAAGTCTTTTGCCTTGTAGAGGTCTAAATTATTTAAATGTTTCATGGGTTATCCACCTTTATGTTAAAACAAAATACGACTTGAACAAGTCAATTAATGTATAGCCAACTTTAGATTGATGTTGTACTGTTGCACCACCGTCCCATGTTCCTAAAAGGGGGAAAAAGCGGGGGGGGGGGGGGGGGGGGGGGGGGGGGGGGGGGGGGGGGGGGGGGGGGGGGTGCGCGCAGAGGCTTGTCACCATCAAACTTGTTTAACACATTCTCTGTGTGCCGGTCACAAGTTAACAGCCTGTAATTCTGTGGTTGTTTGTTGCTGTTCATGTAAATCATATTATCATATTTATTTCTCCATTCAGACCTGTAAAAATCATCTGTAGTGTAGAGGCCCACAGAATCTAACTAAACATTTCAAAAATCGAGCTGGCGGATGAAGATTTAAAAGGTTGTCGTTTAGACTGCAGTTTTTGTGACAATAAAATCTTATAAAGATATTGTACAGCTTTTTGCATTTACATTTCTAAGCATAAATAGATTGGTTCACTGATTCCTCAAAAAACTCCTGAAAACGCAATTTTAAAGTGAGAATTGATAGATATTACCCAAAACTACATTTTGCATATTTTATATGGTATAATACTGATTTTATTGATTATAGAGACTATTATATATAACTCTGAGATATATGTAGCAGGAACAATTCTGCCTAAGATTCGGGGATGTGGACCACAGCTAATTCCAGTTTGTAAACTGATGTGTGCGGAAAACGACTGATGCCAAAAGTGATGCGCTATAATAGATCTAAGTAAATGAAAACCAAAAACTGAAAACAATATATAATTTAATCAATAAAGTACAACTTTATTATCATATGCCAAAAGTAATTAGAAATGGAGCATTATTGACTTCAAATTACCATACTAAGTAGGCATGTAGCAAATGCACTAACCTAATGGATCCTTGGTTGGAAAGCCTGGCTTTCCTTGGTTGGACTGAATGTCAGTCCTCAGAGGATTCAAAATAAGAATCTAAAACTAATTATATAAAATATATAAATTTCTCACAGAAGGTAACCAAAGAATTTGCAACGATGCAAATATTAAACTTTACAATATAAATAAATATCTTTAACCAATGAATTCAAATAGCAAAAGCTATGTAATTTAACAAATATATCCTTAATAAGCTTCATGTAAATTAATTAACAATGAAATACATCAAATATGAAATTTAGAGTTTAACCAAAGGGAGCTAAAAATTAACTAATAACTCTGTCTGCTACATTCCTCCCCCTAAGACAAACAATAAATTTCATAATTAAAGTCTGCAAATTGAAATGTCTATCAAATTCATGTACCTGCATCAATACGCACGCAAAATCCAAATGTCAGGATCAAACATTAAATCCAAAATACATCAGTTAAAGTTGAATAACGAGACTGTTCAAGGAGACCGCAACACCAGTCTGATACCCTCCTCCTCCCTTCGAAAACAAATGTATATGAAATAACATTTGACGGTGAAATTTAACAAAAGTCCATCAACGTTCATCAGATAAAATGTCTTTCAAACACATTTAATAATAATCCCTTTTAAATTAATGGCACTGTTTAACGCATACACAAACACACATCGAAATCAGGTACATCTTTTGGCGGACGCAACTTGAGGTCTTCTTGGTAAGTAGGCTTCAGAATCAGTGGTACGGCATATACGGTAACGGCACAGCTAATGTTAAAATCCAACATGAAAATTTATACCAGGTAATGTCCACCATTGTTGATCTCACAGTGGCACATTTGACGTGTACCACCGGGTTCTTTAACTGCACTCCAACGTTGTTGATAACGGTAACACAGACGTTGTGCCACCGGAGATGGATCGGGTCCATCTGTATGCAAGGGTCTCAAAATAAAGTTGGACTATGTCCATCTTTTGGTGCAAGGTACTAAATAATGGATTAGATCCATCTGTATGAGCTAGAAGTGTTCCTAACTTCAAGCTTTACGTTCACTCTATTGGTTTCTGCCATGACAAAAGTCAAGAAGTCGGTCTCCCATAAACTCTCTAAATAATAAATATTTAGCTAGAGATTACAATCCAGACAAACGAGCAACAACTCATAAAACAAACCAATTCCTACTAATACTAGCTAACGGTCTACACTTCAAACTACACAGAAGATCAGCCATAATTAAAGCCAGTAATGAAAATGAAAAATAAAACCAGTTGGGATGTGTAACATCCCTCCCTTGGAAAAAGAAAAACCAAACAGCCGAAATTGAGGCGTGTGACACCTATGAGTATATTGAAATAAATATAAGTTAAAACTATATATTTACAACACAATGTAAAAACAAACATTAAACAAAGGTAACACAATCTGAACTACAATAATCGTTCTTCAACATATCGTCTAATGCTGAGGGCTTGACTTGACTATCTGCAGACCTGTCATCTCTAGCATGAGCTATAAAAGACGCATTTGAACACTTAGACCTGACATGACCTAACTGATGACATTTAAAACACCTCTTAGGTTTACGTTTCCTTCGTGACCTCAATCGCCTCCTCAATATACTAATTAAAGTTTCAAAACTCGTGTGAACAGTATTACAACAAACTGAACTTTCTGTCTCATCAATAATCTCACGATCACCAGAAAAATGAACAGCTTCATATTCAATAGCTAGTGATAAAGCCTCATCTAAACTATGAGGATGCTTAAAAGTGACAAATTTAGCCATCTCAATATTCAAACATGATGTAAATAAGTCAGTAAAATATTCATCTAAATCTGAAAAATTATCAGGATAAGCCTTATGAGCAAGTATCTTGAAACGCTGACCAAACTCAGAAATTGCCTCATGTTCCTTTAAACTACAAACTCGCAGTTGAAATTTAAAACATGCCACCCTCTCCTTAGGATTGAACCTCTGAATGAGAACCTTTTTTAAGCAGTCATAATCATACAACTGTGGCCTCTTTAAGAAACGTAAGATAGTTTGAGCTTCGCCTCTCAAATTCATTATTAACTGACATGCCATCTCAAATTCATTCCACTGATTCCAAAGAGAAACTGTCTCAAAATGAACAAAATAATCTGTAATATCAATGCTGATACCATCAAACAAACAAGGTTTTTCTTCAAACCTAATCATAACTGAAAAAACATTTACAAAATAAACCAAACTATGAAAATAAAATACTCCAGAAATAACTATTCAAAACTGGTCTGCTGGGGACTGACATCCAGTAGCACCAATAACTGACTCAAATGTCTGCTCCATTTCTTATAAATTTTGTTCAGTTACAAACCAGAAAAAGTTGCTTTATAACTCCGCACCCCACCCGCACTACCAAATGTAGCAGGAACGATTCTGCCTAAGATTCGGGGATGCGGACCACAGCTAATTCTAGTTTGTAAACTGATGTGTGCGAATACGACTGATGCCAAAAGTGATGAGCTATAATATATCTAAGTAAATGAAAACCAAAAACTGAAAACAATATATAATTTAATCAATAAAGTACAACTTTTATTATGTAAAGCCAAAAGTGTAGAAATGGAGCATTCAAAGACTTCAAATTAACTCGTATTATTAAGGCATGTAGCAAATGTACTTACGTACTATGGAGGCATGTAGCAAATGCACTAACCTATGTTCTGGTTGGAAAGCTTGGCTTTCCTAGGTTGGACTGAATGTCAGTCCTCACAGGATTCAAAATAAGAATCTAAAACTAGTTATATTAAATATATAAATTTCTCACAGAAGGTAACCAAAGAATTTGCAACGATGCAAATATTAAACTTTACAATATAGATTAATATCTTTAACCAATGAATTCAAATAGCAAAAGCTATGTAATTTAACAAATATATCCTTAATAAGCTTCATGTAAATTAATTAACAATGAAATACATCAAATATGAAATTTAGAGTTTAACCAAAGGGAGCTAAAAATTAACTAATAACTCTGTCTGCTACATATATGTTATTTTTACTCAATAAAAGTTAATTTAACTGAAGTAATTTGATTTCTTTTGTCTTGTATGTAGGTTCCTTGTATATCATCATATAACAAATTGAAACATTTGAAGATACAGTAGTAAATGTACATGTTATATTGCAGGACAAAAATATGAGATGTAAATTACCTGTTAGCTGGTGCCAGTGGAGATTCATGAAGACAAACCAAGGAATTCTTAACTTGGATTTTAGTTCATACAGAATTGTTGCAGCAAGAAATCTATACAGTAAAACCAAAATATGGGTAATTTATAAAGAAAAAGAGTGAATGAATAGTTTTGTTATGACAAAACTATATTTCAATTAAATTCAAATTTCAGCATTATTTGGGTCTCAAATTGTAAGAAAAGAAATCTAGAATCTGCCTAAATTTTAGTAAGGACCTTTCATAAGCAGATAAGCTATTTAAGTCTTCTATGAAAAAACAAGTGGTTGATATGGAGAAAAATATTTTTCACAAGGAGTCTGAATTCTAAACATTTGACAAAAAATTCCTCAACGCTACCAAACCACTTCCTTAAAGCTGACTATAATTCAAAAGTATATACCTTATATATAATTAATACTAAAGTTTTAAAGGAAAAATGTATGGAGTACAGTATGAAAGCAGGAAGGGTGAAAACTGATACAAACTCTTTTATTTTTTTTCAGCCTGCAAAATATAATTCTGAAACAAGAATTGAACTGGAAAAGTACTGGAATCCCAAAATACAAGAACAGAATAAAACCAGACAAAAGTTTGATTTGAAAGTAATTAGTTTATAAAGATATACCTTGTTATGGGGTAAACGTCAATGGACAGCAACATAACAAAGCACGAACCATAAATTAACAGCTGTTTTATGTATTGTCCTTTTATTGCATTTCTTTTGATTTTTTTGCTAAGTACTGTACATCTTGTATGTAAAAAGTAATGCAATTTCTGTATATAAGAGGAAAAAAGCATCGATGGGAAGGTTGGAGTTAAATAGGACAATTAATTAGTTAATTACTGGTACTGCAGTGGCTGTCTTAATTCAGAGATCTTACTATATCATACAAATCTATCTCTTATTTCCTGTTGTTACACAAAATTGCTGAGATGAGTGATTGTTAATTACGGTAATTAACACTGATTGATTTTATGAAAATGGGCAAAGAACAAAAACTGACAAAAAACCCAATGATACAATATTAATAACTCTTTTAGGGAGAGACGTTTTTATTAGATTTTATATTATAATGTTAGAAATAAGACAACAACGAAGTCATAATTTGCTCCTTTTGTATAAAAGACAATGTCTGAGATTGCACACAAGTATGTGCAAGAAAAAGAGATGCTATACAATAATTATCTTTTTTCAGTCTGACAAAGAGAAATACTATGTCCTGTCCATGTTTCCCTATCCTAGTGGTAAACTACACATGGGTCATGTACGTGTGTACACACTTAGTGACTGTATGGCTAGATACCACAGGTTAAAGGGCAAACAGGTAAGATATTTATAATTAGCTAAATATTTACACAGCAGTAAAATAGCAAAACAGCAAACTCCATCCTTAGGTTTATTTTAAATGTTTAAAGCTACGAATTTGTAAGATTACTCTCGGTTGACTCTGAAATTTTGGGTTATATGAAAAATGATCCTGTAATCCATTCAGATAGATCTATTTTGAATCTGGATCAGTTGAAATATTAGATTTAATTATTGTGATATCAGAAAAAAAGTTCTTACAGATATGTTTATAAGATATCAGAATGTGAGTTCTTAAAGATATGTGTATAAGATATCAGAATGTGAGTTCTTACAGATATGTGTATAAGATATCAGAAAAAAAGTTCTTACAGATATGTGTATAAGATATCAGAATGTGAGTTCTTACAGATATGCGTATAAGATATCAGAATGCGAGTTCTTACAGGTGAGTTCTAACAGATATGTGTATAAGATATCAGAATGCGAGTTCTTACAGATATGTGTATAAGATATCAGAATGTAAGTTCTTACAGATATGTGTATAAGATATCAGAATGTAAGTTCTTACAGATATGTGTATAAGATATCAGAATGTGAGTTCTTACAGATATGTGTATAAGATATCAGAATGTAAGTTCTTACAGATATGTGTATAAGATATCAGAATGTGAGTTCTTACAGATATGTGTATAAGATATCAGAATGTGGGTTCTTACAGATATGTGTATAAGATATCAGAATGTGAGTTCTTACAGATATGTGTATAAGATATCAGAATGTGAGTTCTTACAGATATGTGTATAAGATATCAGAATGTAAGTTCTTACAGATATGTGTATAAGATATCAGAATGTAAGTTCTTACAGATATGTGTATAAGATATCAGAATGTAAGTTCTTACAGATATGTGTATAAGATATCAGAATGTGAGTTCTTACAGATATGTGTATAAGATATCAGAATGTGAGTTCTTACAGATATGTGTATAAGATATCAGAATGTGAGTTCTTATTATTGCAAAAAAAAACACATTTTTCGCATAGACAAAAACCTTAAAATAATTTTTTAATTTACTATAGTTCTGTTTTCTTACCATATTGAATTTCAAATCCATACCTTAACAGCAGTACTTCAATTGATCAGGATTGATAAATTAACTTTGAACAGGTTATTCATCCAATGGGTTGGGATGCTTTTGGACTACCTGCAGAAAATGCTGCCATTGAAAGAGGAGAAATGCCAGATAAATGGACAAAAAGGTAATTCACTTTTTAATATCTTCAAGCAGCTGGCAAATACTACAAAATTCATTTATGAATCACACATGCATTTGTAAAAACATCTTTCAAATGAAATAGTAAAACCTTTTTATACATAAGCATGTGTAGAACAGAAACCTGTTTAAGCTGGGGGCTTTTTTTGTATGTTTTCTGAATATTTATAGCTTTGAGTATTATTCAGTAACTTAACCTATGCATGCTAAACACCTGTTTTATGGGAGACAAAAGTTCCAATGGCTAATTTACAAGATACCATATATGAAAAAATGATAGAAAGTCATTAAGCATTTCAATATATCTTTGATCAAATTTAGTTTGTAAGATCTTTTGTGAAAATTGTTTCACCCTGACAGATGTTATTTAGACATGATCCAAATGTACATGTAAGAGGAAAGTGATGTGACCTTCAACATTGAAATTTTAAATGGACATTATATCTGAATTATCTCTCTTTATCTATATATTGATACATGTTGAGTCATTGCTCTTGATCCTGTCATGACTTTCATAAATAAGATATTTTTATTTTTCAGTAACATTGAGAGTATGAGGAAACAGCTAGAAGAGTTACACTGTAGTTTTGACTGGGACAGGGTAAGCTAATACAAAGGATTTTTATTATTTTAAGTTTTTGCAATGTTCTTATAATCGAAAAAATACAAAAGGGTTGCTATATCATTATCTAGAAATAATTCTTATATGAATTGCATATTAGGGAATACATTGTAATGATTGGTCGAAAGGACTTCCAGTAGTTGATCTTGACGTTGGTTATTTTTCGATAGACTGGACCAAGTCACTCACAAACAAAAAGTCCTTCAGACTCTTATTTGTTAGTAAAGTGAATTGGTCAAGTTTACTCACCAATAAATTATTTTAAAAAGTCGTTTAATCCTATAATCACATTTTAAAACACAAAGGCATGATTTGTATATAGCAATTCCAGAAATAAAAGATTTGTTGAATAGCACTTAATGAATGCAAACAATTTTCTGTATTTTTAGAATATGAAAAAATAAAGTGGTCCCATCAATTAAAGAGAGGAACCCATCAAAATGCATTTATAACAAAGAACTAAAAGTTGTTCTTTTTTCTTTCGATAATCTGTTTGGCTATTTTGTCATTCATTTTCTTCATTTTTCCCCTGTAGGAGCTGTCTACATGTGATCCATCTTACTATACATGGTCCCAATTTATATTCCTCAAGATGTATGAAGCTGGGCTTGTCTATCAAAGGGAGGTAAGTGTTGTTGATGTGACATCAATACAATTAGTTTGATTTATAGGACAAGTTAGGTTTGTAGAATTTAATGAAAAATGTGAAGAGTTTATTAAATTCTAAAGTAATATTTTCAGCTATTGTTATTTGATTAACGTTAAATATGTTGAAGTGTTTAAAAATTAATAAAAAAGGAAGAATTGGTTCATTCTCTCAGTTTTCAAATTTATAAATGTTGAATTTTTTGTAGTTGACTATATTGTGAATAATATTATAAATGTAAAGAATTCAGCTGGACTGAAGAAATAGAATTATTTTTTTCTTTCAATTTTGTGATTTCATAGGGACTTGTTAACTGGGATCCAATTGACCAAACAGTACTAGCCAATGAACAAATAGACGATCAGGGTCATTCTTGGAGGTCAGGGGCCAAAGTGGAAAAGAAGTACCTGAGGCAATGGTATATCAAAACTACAGCTTATTCAAAGGTATTTTCACAAATGCTATTCAGTTACGTTTTCACTGGTTGTCTTAAGTGAATGATTCACATTCTATAAAAAGAGACTTCCAAAGTTTAAGGTACAGAGGTCAAATGAAAATTGGTGTATATCACATCTCTTTATTTTATATAGATCCATGTAGCTTGCATATTACCAATGACACATTTCCTGTGATCTGTTTATTTGAATTTTAAGTATGAGAAATATAAGAATTGAATGCAGAAGAAACTTGAAAATTTGAGTCACAAGTAGACAGATTTTGTACACCAACTCTCTTTGTTGACATTTTCTGTTGAACAAGTTAAAACATTTATATACTTTATGTGATATAAACCATGAACAGATTTGTGAAATGATTAACATAATATATAAGAAACATACATGCATTAATACGCAGAATCATAATAATCTTTTTGGCAAGTTTTATGACAGATGCTATACATATTTTTGTTTCAAGTCTTTGTCTGACGGATTAAAGGAATTGAACCCTGAGTACTGGAGAGACATCATAAGCTTACAGAGAAACTGGATTGGTAAATGTACTGGTACCAGGCTAGATTTTGTATTGAAGGTAACAGAGTAATTATTGAAAGAGGACCATGATTCTTAAATGTATTTGAAAAGTTTAAATTTTAGTTTTCTTCTTTATTATTGCCAAACTAGTGAAAATACAGGGTCCAAATTTTGGCTCAAGTTTGGTTTTAGAAATGCATCGTTAGATTATACACCTTCATTATATATTAGTACATGATTTAATTAGTCTTGACAGTTTTGATACAATTATTATTGGGTGTATATCATTTTCTAACCATTATGTTTTTGAATTAGATGGCTAATCAGTCAAAATATCTGAGAACATAAACATTTAGGTTATTTCAAAATAAACTTCAAATTTTTTTCAAAGTCTTGATTTTTAATTAAAATAATGACTGATAAAAAAAGGAAATCATTATTCATGGTATAATTAATCTTTATTAATCATAAAAATGACCACAGAGCAAATTGTTTGTTTGGGGCAAACAAATTATATCTAAAAGTATATTGTAAGATTATTTATAGAGCCCTTACAATATCAAACATCTTTGGGTTGAAAGATCAATTGAAGTTTCACAGTAAATGTAGTACTGTCAATATAAAAAAACTTTGAGGACTCTTAATATATAATAGACATTTTTTGTATTTTGTAGAATGGAGATGAGACAATGACTGATCCCCTGTCTGTTTTCACAGATCATCCTGAAGCTCTATATGGTGTTTCTCACATAGCTTTGTCTCCAGAACACAGATTTAATGATCCACAGTATTATATGGTAAGCAGAGGTGTTACACTAAAAAGGAAAATGTTTTTTTATAAAACCATTGTCATTTTATTTTAAGACATGTATATCAACTTTATTTCAAATCAAATTATAAACAAAATAGCAATGTGTACCATAATAAAAAAAAATGAAATAAACCTGAGCAACTAAAATTGATTTTTGATTAATTTTTTACCAACAAGTCTTTGCAGATTTATCTTTAAAGAAAACTTTGCTGACTCTTTATTGTATGGTTTAAATATAAATGAAAAGGGACATGGGAGATTCAAATATCAGACAGCAACTATATAAAACAACATCTTATTGACACAAAAAAGGTGTCTTTATTATATGCCAATCTCTAAATTTTCCTGTGTTTAAAAGAGTTATTAATAAACTAATAAAACCTCATAAGACAAGGTGTGACACCAAATTCTCCAAAATATTATTTTTTTTTTTTTCATTTATGTCAGTCAATGGAATAGGTTGAAAGGACTTCCCCAAAAACTTATTGAAGATACATACCACTTTAACACCCCTACACACACTTTTTATACGCCCGTCGTCTTATAGACGGGATGTATTATGGTATACCGTTGTCCGTCCGTCCGTCTGTCCGTCCGTCGTCCACACTTCGGACAATAACTCAAAAACACTTTCACCAATTTCCATGAAACTTTGATGAATTGTTTATATCTATTGATGTAAGCTCCCTTTCGTTTTTTTTTAATTTCAGATTTTAAGTTTTGGATTTATGGGGCTTTATTCATAAAAAAGGGGGGATTTTCAACACTTCGGACAATAACTCAAAAAGGCTTTTACCAATGTCCATGAAACTTTGGTGAATTGTTTATATCTATTGATGTAAGCTCCCCTTCAATTTTTATAAATTTCAGATTTTAAGTTTTGGATTTATGGGGCTTTATTCATAAAAAAAGGGGGATTTTCAACACTTCGGACAATAACTCAAAAAGGCTTTTACCAATGTCCATGAAACTTTGGTGAATTGTTTATATATATTGATGTAAGCTCCCTTTCAATTTTTATAAATTTCAGATTTTAAGTTTTGGATTTATGGGGCTTTATTCATAAAAAAAGGGGGATTTTCAACACTTCGGACAATAACTCGAAAAGGCTTTCACCAATGTCCATGAAACTTTGGTGAATTGTTTATATTTATTTATGTAAGCTCCCTTTCAATTTTTATAAATTTCAGATTTAACATT
Source organism: Mytilus edulis (assembly GCA_019925275.1). NCBI lineage: Eukaryota > Metazoa > Mollusca > Bivalvia > Mytilida > Mytilidae > Mytilus > Mytilus edulis. Next base: position 36,081,718 of record CM034362.1, read on the forward strand.
TCCGTGTTATGAATTTTTATGCTTAAAAAGGGGGGATTTTCCAATTTTGGGACAATAACTAACACTTTCACAAAATTTTATGCAACTTTGATAAATTGTTTATATCTATTGACATAAGCTCCCTTTCCATTTTTATAAATTTTAGATTTTACGTTTTCTTAAGTAATGAAGTTTTATACTTAAAAAAGGGGGATTTTATGAAACTTTGGTGAATATATTAATGTAACATCCGTTTTGATTTGTATATATATTTTTAGTTGATCATATAAATTCATTTAAAGCATAAAAGACAAGTTAAAAGAGCAACGGGCGTATCATGCGCTAATGCGCAGCCCTTTTTTTGTTGTTTTTATACCCCCGCTTTAAACCCGCTTTAAAAAAGGGGGGGTATACTGTTTTACCTCTGTCTGTCAGTCCGTCCGTCCGTCAGTCTGTCCGTCCGTCAGTCAGTCCGTCCCATGAAACTTTCGTCACATTTTTCTCAGGAACTACACATCCACCCTTTCTGTAATTTGGTATCAACATTTATATATGTCAGCCATACCATGTGATGCGTTTTCAGATTCATCACTTGACAACTTCCTGTTTACCGAACACTTGTCTGATTTTACACATGATAGCCAAGTTGAAAATTTTCGTCACATTTTTCTCAGGAACTACAATACAAGGATTTCTGAAATTTGGTTTCAGGATTTATATAAGTCAGCTATACCGTGTGATGCGTTTTCAGATTCATCACTCGACAACTTCCTGTTTACCAAACACTTGTATGATTTTACACATGATAGCAAAGTTGAAAATTTTCGTCACATTTTTCTCAGGAACTACAATACAAGGATTTCTGAAATTTGGTTTCAGGATTTATATAAGTCAGGTATACCGTGTGATGCGCTTTCAGATTCATCACTCGACAACTTCCTATTTACCGAACACTTGTATGATTTTACACATGATAACCAAGTTAAAAATTTTCGTCACATTTTTCTCAGGAACTACAATACAAGGATTTCTGAAATTTGGTTTCAGGATTTTTATAAGTCAGCTATACCGTGTGATGCGTTTTCAGATTCATCACTCGACAACTTCCTGTTTACCGAACACTTCCATATTTTTACACTATTAATATTATCCACTTGCGGCGGGGGTATCATCAGTGAGCAGTAGCTCGCAGTTTCACTTGTTTTTGTATGTTTTATCTAAAGAAATAATCTTTTTTTACTATATTTTTTTCATATTTTTTTATACGCCCGCAAACAAATTTTGCGTTTGTATAATGGTATAATGTCGTCCTCGTCTGTGTCGTCTGAAGACACATTTGGTGTCCGGACAATTACTTTAGTTAAGTGAATGGATTTCTATGAAATTTTATTAAAAGGTTCAATACCTCAAAAGGAAGGTTGGGATTGATTTTGGGGATGATGGTTCCAACTGTTTTGGAATAAGGGGCCCAAAACAAGCATTTTTCTACTTTCAGGATATCAACTTGTGTATAAATTTTTCAATTGCTCTGAAATTATTATAGGATTAAACACATTTTTTCTAGAGGTTATTGATGTGTAAACCAGGGCGATTAACTCACAAACTGAAAGGACTTTTATGTCAAGTTTGTGAGTAAGAGACCCAGTTTACACATCAATAACCCCTAGTTAAAATGTGTTTAATCCTTATAATTCTTCAGTCAAACATACGGGATTATTAGTTTACATTATTTGTTTGATGGCTGCTATATTTACCATCAAAAGCACAATGGCATGTCATAACTATAAGGAATACGCCGCCATCTTGACTTTCTAAAAACCATAAATGTCCGATAACAGAATCTAAAATGCAATAGCACCTACCTCAAAAACTTCATTTTAATTAAATATTATCCGAATTTGAAGCGTTGTACGTAACGAAATAATCTTTCCCTTGAAAATTTTCATCCGTATGACGTTGTGTTTTGCCATGACGTAAAATCACCAAATCCTTTATGAAATTTCGCGGAATTTAATTTAAATTTTATTTTTATACATTTTCGAAGCTTTAGTGCATTTATTTTATTTCTTTTTTTTGGTTATATATGCATTAAAATAGAAACAACTGTTATGCAATTGGTTTATAATCTCAATTTTGACGAAAATCCCATTACCCTGCAAGAATGTGTATCGCGCATGAATATATTACTACGAAAGTAGTTTCGGAATCACGGTTTATCGAAGTGTAAACCAAGAGAAAAATTCTAATTGACCAATCCAATTCAAGTATTTATAGGTATGCAAATGATATAAGAATTATACCACAATGTTTAATACAACAGGTAAAAGGTTTGGAGTGATTTTTGGGGTTATGGTTCCAAAGGTTTAGGAATTTGGGGCCAAAAAAGGGGCCAAAATAAGCATTTTTGTAGTTTGCAGTCTATAACTTGTGTTTAAATGTTTGAATATCTCTAAAATTATACTACAAGGTTCCATACCATAAAGGAATGGTTAGTATTGACTTTGGGAGGTTATGGCTTAAAATGTTTTGGAATTAAGGGCAAAAAAGGCGAGAACTAGGTTTTTCTGGTCAAAATTTAAAAGCAGTGTGAGGGAGGTAATTCAAAAAACATTTAACATGCAATGTTGGGTATGTTCAGATTTACCTCCTTTACACTACTTGTAAATTATATATAAAGAAATGTCAGGTTTTGCACTAATTGCCAAAAAAGGGTGGTGGTAGTAGTTTTCAATTTTTTCTCTCCAAATTTCTCAAATTCCAAATTTTTTAAAAGTTTGAAGAAGAAATCTTTGACTGCACAATATTGTGCAATAGATTTGTAAGATCTTGACATTTTTTTTTGTGTCAGAAACTCATATTATGTCAAAAATTTGATCACAATCCAAATTCCTAGCTGTATCAAGCTTAAATGTGTCCATACTTGCCCAAACTGTTCAGGGTTTGACCTCTGCTGTCGTATAAAGCTGGGCCCTGCGGAGCACCTGGTTTTATTTTATACTGAGAATTTGGTATTCAAGTTAGTCATCCCTGTTCATAATTGCTTATATATATTTTAGCCAGTTTTTTTGTATACGCATATATCATTTGTACTTTTCATTGTTGTAGACTATTGATTTTTGTTGTTGAAAACATCTATATTGTTTGGTTGAAGTTTTATTAATGTTTAAGTTATACCTCCTTGTATTTTGAATATGAAATGAAATCTCCCTCTTTAGATTTGTTTGTTGAAAAATTATTAGCATATACTTTTCAGAAAAGAAAAAAAAAATCAATACTGATTGAAATGTTTACAGAAAAAAAATATTGGCACCATAAGACTCCACAAAAAATAGATAGAACTACAATCTGTTTTATCATGACAACATTTCTTTTTAGTTAAAAGATACAAGTGAAAGCAAATCAGCAGGTAAGGCTTACAGTCGAAACAATATTCTTTTAAAGATTTACGTCACAGTTTGTATCAATTACATTTTTAAAGGATTTAATACTTTGTGTTAAACACATTTTAGGAATTTTATGTTTGGATTTATTATTGGTAATGAAAGGAAAAGATATGTTGTAGATGGTATTGGATTCTTTGATATGCACCAAAAGCCAGAGAGGCCTAGGTGGCCTAGTAGTCTTAAGTTGAATTACTGTAGCACTAGCCTGAAAACAATGCGGTTGGGAGTTGAAATCTATCCTGTGACAGGTCCCATTGACTCCAAGTTTAATTGACTAAGATTGTCAGTTTTTCTACCAAAGGTTAAGGGTTCTTTCTTATCCACCAAAGGTTAATGGTTCTTTCTTATCCACCAAAGGTTAATGGTTCTTTCTTATCCACCAAAGGTTAATGGTTCTTTCTTATCCACCAAAGGTTAATGGTTCTTTCTTATCCACCAAAGGTTAATGGTTCTTTCTTATCCACCAAAGGTTAAGGGTTCTTTCTTATCCACCAAAGGTTAATGGTTCTTTCTTATCCACCAAAGGTTAATGGTTCTTTCTTATCCACCAAAGGTTAATGGTTCTTTCTTATCCACCAAAGGTTAATGGTTCTTTCTTATCCACCAAAGGTTAATGGTTCTTTCTTATCCACCAAAGGTTAATGGTTCTTTCTTATCCACCAATATAACTGGCTGCCACTAAATAGCAATAAAGGTAAAAGTGGCTTTAAACACTACAAACAATACAAAGCAAAATTTTTAAAATTATAGTTAAAATTGTACACATGGAAGAATTTTAGTACATTTGGCATGAACAATCTTCATGCAAGTTATATTCAAAAAGGTTAAATAGGAATTGTGACAATGACATTTAAAATGTCAGTATTTTCTTACATTTATTTTTTAATTTATGTTCAGATAGATTACTGACTATAGAAGCAGTTCATCCCATAACAGGGGACAGAATACCAATAATTATATCAAACTCTCAGGAGGAAATGATTGAAGCCTGTTTAGGTAGGTTTTAGAAGAACTACAACAAATTTAGAAATATTTATGTTTAATAGTAATTGTTGATGAATAGACACAATTAAGAGAGTAGTTTCAATTTTCACAGTAATAAAAACATAGCACAAATTTCTGAATTTACATTTCTATATAAATACTTAATAATGTTCAAAAAAGAAAGAAAACGTTAATGAAAAACATTAGACAAATAAACCAGGCCTCACGGTCATAAAACTTTCAAGCATGATTTTTGTACTCAGACTCGAAAATCAACCAATCAAATTGCTGGATTTCATGTTTCGAGCATGATTTTTGTGCTCCGAGCACTGAGCAAAGTTTTATGCCTTCAAGGCCAGATGTTACCTTTGCAACAAGAAAAATCAGGGAAAGACGCCAAAAAACAGTACTCAAATAATACACAGAAAAATAAAGATCGAGAAACACAAACTCAAACAAGAACTAGGGATTGAAAACTCAAAGAGTATGGAGATTAACAATAGAGCAGGCATCTGCAAAACACAAGTAAAAATTTAGTAAAATGAACAATTTAGTGATGCTTTTACATTAAAGTGTTCCATTTTAAGTCAAAAACAGTCTACATTCATTCGCTATCAATTATGATTTCCCCCCCTGTAATTTTGTGAACTATGGTAAAACCTGGCTAAATATTTATAAACATACTACACTTACATGAAATATAGCATAAGGAGTACAAAGTCAATTAAAATTGGGCAGATTTGTTTAGAATTATTGTTTAAAATTAGGCTGAGCAGATTTTGATTTTTTACAGGCATACCAAGTTTATCACAACATGATCTAGAGTGTGCAGAGAAATTTGGATTTACTTTCAAGGAGGTAATAGACTCTGATGGCAACATTATGAATTCTGAACAGGTAATTATGAGATTAATTTGAACACACCTTGGTTACTTTTTTCATTGTTTGCTAAAAAATAGAAAGAATATGTGTATATGGCACAAATGTATGCTGATATTTTATTGTGCTCTCCACAGGTCATTTTGCTCACCTGTTGAATTGAATCTTTATAAGTAAAATGTTGGTGAAAATAGTAAACTAATAAGAAATATTTTGATGATATAAAAGTAAATATTTTGATGATATGAAATAAAACATGTTTGTTCTATATACCATACTAATTGCAGTTTTCAGGTCTGACTAAAAACCAAGTATTTCAAGAAATCTGCAGTTATGCAAAGGTATGAAGTATTTTTTAGAAAAGCCAACTGTCACAATGCTTGACAAATTTTGCCTTAGACAATCATACTAATTTATTATGTAAAACTTGATTATTTATATAAATAACAATACTTTAAAGTAATGACTATTAAGCAATCATGCATACACTTTTAAGGTTATATCAGAATCTGTTTCAAGGGAATATCATGTGTACTAAGCTCCAATATTTTCAAATGTTTACAAAATGTGTTCACAACATACACAAGCAACTGGAAAGTATTGATAATCTGGTTTTCTGAAAATTGATATGGAACAATATCAGTTGCTAATGTCAATCTATTGTGAGTAAGCCCAACAAATGAGCAAAGTACTTAAGATTGTCAAATTGTTGATATTTTAACATATTTATACTGACAAAACCCTATAGTTTGTTTATTGTACTAATGCTAGTCTTAAATCTTGTTTTTTTTTTTAATTTTTCACTTCCAAAAGTTACCTTGATAAGACAATTCCTCATAAGTTGATAGTTCTGATAATTTCTTTCATCAAATGATAACTACAGCATCCCAGAAACTAATTAATATTAGCAATTAATTCTTAGACTTTCACTGAAAGAAATATAATGCTTAATCATCCTAAATTATATAATCATTATAGAAAATGTACCATGGAGATACTGAAATAGTAAAAATAAATCACATAATTTGAAGGATGGAAATAGCATGTCATAATTCTAATTATGTAAATAAAGTATACACATTTTACTGTTACAAAACTGAAAAAAGTTAACAAAGACGGCATAATAGCAGTGCATGCAGATTTTCTTTCTTTTAGAATAAATTGTTTACCATAACATTTTTGAAAAGCCTCTTATTTATTTTTCCTCAGGAAAAAGGATTTGGTGGTCAATTGACCAGTGAAAAACTGAGAGATTGGCTGATATCCAGACAGAGGTATTGGGGAACTCCAATACCCATGATTCATTGTCCAAAATGTCAGGTATGTTACATTTTAAGTTTTACTAGAACACACCCTTGATATCACAGGAAACCGACCGTGCAAGGTAAAATCCTAAATACACCGTTTTGTGCTGCGCCTGTCAGATGCGGAACGTACAGATAAGGTAAAAGGTAACAGATGAATATACTTTTGGTATCAGTATCAGATTCAACCTGGAACTTGTTAATTATTGGCAATATTTATTATGTGGAAAACAAAAGGGTATGTCTGAAATAAATATCTGTATGAAACATTTCCAAAAATCGCAATAATTAAACTCACTTTTTATGTTCAGTCTTTGTAAATCTAAATAATTAATAAGAAATAATTCATGGAAGCCATAGATTGTTTGATATTTACACATGGCCTGGGCTGTGACATTAGACTTTTATCCTGAGCGTAACTTTCAACTCCAGCGTTTTCATGTGTGTGACGTCAGGTTTTGAAATGACTTCAATGCACCAAAATCATTAATAGACTCGCAGAATTTTATTTTATTTTTATTTTGTTGATTTCTCCGAGCTCTTGTGTATTATACTTCTTTTTATTATGCATCCAAATAAGAATAAAACTTATTTTTTCTTTTTTAATTGTAATTTTAAAACAATAAAACCAGCAAAGGGTTTGCAAATAGGTTCTAATACATGTGAAATTACATGGTAGGTATATTGTAACAGCCATTTTTATGTATATCTCTGAGTCTTTGCTAAGTATAGATATATCAAGAATTTTATCACGGTGTTGTTTTCAAAGCGAAAGAAGCATGTCATATAAGAATACACAATAATACAGTATTTTCATCTATAGATTTTAAAGGAATTTAGAAAGTGAAATTGCACTATTTAAATTAATTTAATCGGTTAAATTTCATCACAGCACACCTTTTTTGCTTTATGCATGTTTAAACATTGTTATGATAATTAGTACTTGTACCAATCCCAAAACATCTTTTTCATAGATTTATTTGATCATTTATTTAAAATTTATTTTGTTATTTGTCATAGATAGTACCAGTGTCACAAAAGGAGTTGCCAGTTAAATTGCCAAAGTTAGAAAGTCTGACACAGAAAGGATTATCTCCCTTGACACAGGCCACAGAATGGCTCAATGTTAAATGTCCAAAGTAAGTCAATGTATGAATGATAATTTGAAAACTTTGTTCCAATTTTGATATATTTTGATATAAAAGCATATATTTGTAATTTCCAAACCATGTTCAAAGCTATTCATTCAGATTTTATAATATAAAAATCTTCTGCTTTTAATTTTAACTACTGGGCCAAATTAAACCAAACTTGGACTCAATCATAATTAGGGTGACTAATACTATTCATTATCATTGTAACCTTATTAAACATGATTTTCCAAAACCACAGTAGATATAGGTGATGGACACAGGCTCTTGAGAGCCTCTAGTTCTATAAAACATACATTCAAGTTTCAAACCTTAAAATTTTCTTTTTGATTCAGATGTGGAGGAGATGCCACCAGAGAAACAGATACCATGGATACATTTGTTGATTCTTCGTGGTACTTCCTTAGATACCTTGACCCTAGCAACAGTAGTCTGCCATTTGATAGAGAGGCTGCCAATCAGCTGATGCCTGTCAACCTGTATATTGGCGGAAAGGAACATGGTTTGTTTTGTATTCATAATTAGCAAAAAAACTGAAAACTTTTTTTTTAAAGAAAATCACAATGAATCACAAACAGTTTTATTTTTTTCTTCACTTTTAAAAAAAATGTCCATAACATGCTCCCCCTTCTCCTCTGTCAGACTTGGTGCAGATACATTAGAATAGCACATTCAAAATGAAAACGTAATTGAATGATTTCTATTATCTTTATAGATAAATATCTGGTGTTTTTTTGGTATTTTTTTCTGATGTTTGGTTTTAAAACTGTATTTTGCTAACAAGATACTATTCTAGTTTAACTGTTTTGATTAGTTTCTCATTTCACAGCTCTACACTTATTAGTATTTATATATACTTTCAGCATTTTAAAGAAGAAATAAAATCATTTTGAAGTTTTCATTCATGAGTATGATCAGGACCCAAACACCCCTTAAAATTTTATCTTCTACAAAATTTCTTATTTAGAAGTGCATTCAAGTAACTTAAATATTTTTGTATTTGTTTCTCTATCTAATTTTGACAACAACTCATATTCTTAATTGTAATTTTGTTTTATATTTCAGCTACCTTACACATGTTCTTTGCCAGATTTTTTAACCATTTCCTGTGTGATGCTGGTTTTCTATCACACAGGGAACCATTCACAAACCTACTGCCTCAAGGAATGGTATTAGGACAGAGCTATAAAGTTAAGGAAACTGGACAATATCTGAAACCAGAAGAGATTGATTTTTATAGTAGGTATTTTCTGTTCTTAGATAATGACAAACAAAATCCAAAAACAACAACGCCACCTTCCAAAAAAAGCCCTAGATTTCATAATATTTTTTTTTTTGATCGTTAAAGAATAGAAAATAAGAATTCTTTAAAAGATACTTAAAATCCAAATACCCTGACAAAAGTAGAAAATATGTAAGCTTTCTTTGGCTTCAGGTTAAAGTTTTTGGTCAAGGTATATTTTGATGAAGTTTAAGTCCAATTAACTTGAAATTAAGTACACATGTTCCCTATGATATGATATATTTAATTTTAATGCAAAGTTAGAATTTTGACTCCAATTTCATGGCCCACTGTACATAGAAAATGATATTGTGAGTGAGGCATTTGTGTTTTATGGACTCATTGTTAGGAAATCAGTAAATATTTCCTGGCACTAAAATATAGGCTCCATAAAGCATGGCGAGTAAGTTTTAGAAATCTTAAAAAAAAATTAAAAAATGCCTTATATTGCAGATCGCAAATCTCCTGTAGAAAAATCCACTGGCAAGCCTTTAATTCAAGAATGGGAGAAGATGAGCAAATCCAAGTATAATGGTGTAAACCCTCAGGTTGGTAGAAAATATATACACAATTTCATAGCAAAAACATACTTCAAAGCAAACTAAATATTACTTGTATGTTATATACATATACACATTCATCGATCACACATTCATGGATCTACAATCTGTCGATACTTATAACTTGGCATTGCAAAAGGTCATGTTTTTCTCTGACTGTTTATGACCTCTTTAAACGAAACCATTGGATGTTGGATGTGTACGGATTGATAATTTAGTCTTAGATGCATGATTTTTTTATTAGTTTTTAGAGGCTTTGAACTAGCTGTCAGTTAGCTGCGAGTATTCTCAGATCTGTACCTAGTGTCTTTTTGTTGTTGGGATGTAAAAGTACCTGTCCACATCCACTTGTATTTTTGTCCATCTGATGAGTTAAGCCTTTTTCAACTGATTTTTCATAGTTTGTTTTATTTTGTACTGTTATACGACTGTCCCAGGTTAGGGGGATTGGGATCCATGTATGGGCCTGTCCCAAGTCAGGAGCCTATAATTCAGTGGTTGTAGTTTGTTTATGTGTTGCATATTTGTTTTTTGTTCAATTTTTTGGCTGAATTAGGCCGTTAGTTTTCTCATTTAATTTTTTTTTTACATTGTCATCTTGGGGCCTTATATAGCTGACTATACAGTATGTTGCTTTGTTCATTGTTGTCTCATTGGCAATCATATATCTAAAATGTGAATTGTGATATTTTCTACAACAAAAAAACTAATTTGAGGGCACAATTATTATGAATGATATTCTATGGAACTAAAAAAGACCTGTCATAACTACATAATGCCGATTTTGAAGATCCCTTCTGACATTATTCAGTTGTTTGTAAAGAAGAGATACTCATAGCCTAGGTGATAGTTTTAATGGAAATATTACAATGATAAGCTACAAAAGTTAATTGTTTATAATGTGGGTCTGGTTCTAACCCTTTACCTCATTTACAGGAAATTATTGATGAATATGGTGTGTCTGCCACAAGAATGACAATAGTTTATAATGTGGCTCCTAAGTCTGACAGAAAATGGTCTAATACAGGTAAAATTAGATATGATTAAAAAAAATTATTATGAAATAAAAAGAAAAATAAAGTAATGGAGATCAATTTGAAGATGAATAAAAGAAGGTCAGTAAGACAGCTTGCTACCCAAAAAAACTCTAAAGGTCATTTATAGGTCAACATATGCTTTTCATCAATAAACTGGTTCCCGCTCAGTAGGGTTGAAGCAGAAGATATATCATCAAATGACTTACCTATATGAAATAACACCATTATTATTGATAAAAATATATGTGTCCCTGACCTTATGTTTTAGTTAAAAGCAGTAAAATTGATGAAATTAGAAAAATTGATATTAAATAAAAAAGTATATTTTCTCAATTATTTTTTTGTGACTATACTTACTATCAATATTCATTTTCAGAATTTAAAGGTGTGTTAAACTGGAAAGGGAAGGTATGGAGTCTTGTTACGATGGTTTTAAAGAATTATAATAAGGTTGACACTGCATTTCAGGATATTGATGAATGGAATAGGAAAATAAAAGAAGTCAGAAATATTCATTTGGCTGAGGTAAGCTATGATATAGAATGAGATGGTAGGGTTGTCTTATGGATAATTTGTCAGTCTTATCCATGACTTCAAAAGCCTGTCTGATAACTCAATTAAGAGGGTGTCCATGGATGGCACATGACATATTTTGTTTTCAAGAGAAAAAAATACATAAAAAGCACTGAAAATTCATTAAAAAGGGGAGATAACTCTTCATTTTGTACAAAATTTTGCTGCATTGTTAGTGAACTTTAAAATCATTTTCTGAGTCATCCACTGTTGATTCAAAAATATCTTTGACATATATATCCTTTGTATGATATAAAACATTGCATTGAAACCAAAAATTCAGTGGGAAAAAAATTATGTTGTGCCACCCATATCATAGGATTTGCATGATATTTGCTTGGACAGCCTCTACTATTTTTCCCTTTCCCTTTCAGATTAACTACAATTTTGAGACCACATTTATGATCAGTGTAGCAATAACAGCCATGCAACAACTTACTGAATACTTAAGGGTAAGTAGACTTTTTTTGACAGATGGACAAAATGTCAACCATTTTCAGGATGAGAAAATTGTAGAATGAATCCTACTATTTTCACATTTTTAATACGCAAACTCACTCGATAACAGTTTAAAAAAAGACCTGTCAATCCAGTCTTCTACTTTTATTTGACCTGTTAGCTTTTTCCCCTTAGTTCTTTGTGCCTAGCAACTACTTTTATTAAAGTTTTTATTTTAGCTTAGAAGGGGATAGCTAGTAAACAGAGATTTTGATAATGTTTTATTTTTTATTCATTAGGTCACTGTCTCTCATATTTTATATTATAATCAATGATGTGTTTTTTCAGAGTGTTCCCATAGAAGTAGCTGTAAACAGTGATATGTTTTTACAGACCTTGGCAGAAGTTATAATTATGATTTCTCCAATATCTCCATCTTTTGCCAGTGAATTATGGGAAGGATATACCAATAGAATTACTTCCTGTTCTACATGTGATATGGTACGTATTCAAATATCAGTATTAAACTTTATCTTTACAAAAACTGATTTAATTTGTTGGCAAGTTTTTGATGCAATCAATTTTAATTAAACCTCTGTAACACAGTTTAAGTGGGAGATATATAGGAAACATTATGTCCATCCATCTATCTGTGTGTCTGTTTGGCTGTTCACCCATGTGCCTTGTCAGTGCATTACTCTTAAAAGTTTGTAAAACATTTCAGAATAAAAGCCTTGTCAATCATGTTAAAGTGGAGATTGAATTTACTTACTTAAAAGTATTCTCAGAGTATTATTGTAAGGGAATATGGGTATCCTTTGTGAATTCAATCAGTTCTATTTATGACATAAAAAATTACATTGGGTGAAGTTTTTTCCCTATTGATGATACATTAAGATTGAATGACTTTGGCAGTTCATGACTCAAATTCATATACCATTACATGTTAAATAATCAAGATTTATTATTGTTTTTATTATGCCCCATTTATGGGCATTATGTTTTCTGGTCTGTGCGTCAGATGTCTATCCGTCCGTGTGTCGTCGTTCGTCGGTGTGTCCATTTGTCCCGCTTCAGGTTTAAGTTTTTGGTTGAGGTAGTTTTTTATGAAGGTGAAGTCCAATCAACTTGAAACTTAGTACACACAAGTACACACCCGTGATATCGCGGGTCCGTGACTGAATTAAAGTATATAACTATGCCTAAGCCTTATTTTAGTAATTGGTATTGTCATCTGATAAGTCATGTCGATTATAAGATACACAGTTTTCTCTGCTTTCAAATCTTTCTGTTTGAACCTGTCGACCTGGAACTTATCAGTTATTGGAAATATTAATTATTTGGAAAAAAAAAGGTCCTGGCTATCCAGGAATGGAGTATTTGGTAATCAACAGCATTGTCCTATATTAGTTATCTTAGAAAGTCTGATTGCTGAATAAAACTACAATAGGGAACAATTTGACAATGATTGAATTTAGTAGTGTCAGTCCTTTGATTATGACCCGTGTATTTTGCAAAATCCTAAATACACCGTTTGGTGGTGCGCCTGTCAAATGCGGAACGTACAGAGAAGGTAATAGCTGAATATACTATTTGTATCGGTATCGGATTCGACCCGGAACTTGTTAATTATTGGCAATATTAATTATGCTGAAAACAAAAGGGTCTGGAGTGGTGTAATTTTTAATCTACACCATTGTCCTATATTAGTTATATATAGAGTTGAATTCTTTGATTTGTCGTTTTTACCCGATGACGGCTGACAAATTGGACCTCGTAATTTTAGTATTATAGATGTTCCTCATGATATGATCTTTCTAATTTTAATGCCAAATTAGAGATTTCACCCCATTTTCACAGTCAATTGAACATAAAAAATGATAGTGTGGATGGGGCATCCGTGTACTAGGGACACATTCTTGTTTTATATTGCAATAATTAGAATGTCTTTGTATACATTCCTTAGTTTGTTAAGGAAAATAAACAAATACATTTATTGCAGTCTTAAATGTTATCTTGTAACACAACATTTCACTCATTCTTTATTGTTGCTTTGATATTTTTGATGAACATTAAATGATGGATATACATTTTCAGATCATCAATGAATAATATATCTTTATTCTTTATAGAATCAGTCAGTGCAAGAACAGACATGGCCAGAATTAGATAAAGATTGTAACATGGTTCTTAATGTAAAAGTAAGTAAAGTTCTTTTGTTGCTCAATAAATATAAGAAGATGTGGTATGAGTGCCAATGAGAGAACTCTTCATCCAAGTCATAATTTGTAAAAGTAAACCATTATAGTTCAAAGTACGTCTTCAACACGGAGCCTTGACTCACACTGAACAACAAAGTATAAAGGGCCCAAAAAACGAGTAGTGTAAAACCATACAAAAAACGGTCTAATCTTTGTGAAAATTGAGAAACTAGAAATACTTATGAACCGTGAAAAGTAAAATCACAAAAATACTGAACTTAGAGGAAAATCTAATCGGAAAGTCCATAATCACATGGCAAAATCAAATAACAAAACACATTATAAAAACGAATGGGCAAGAACTGTCATATTCCTGACTTGGTACAGGCATTTTCAAATGTAGAAAATTAAGAAAATAGTGAAACTAGAAATACTTATGAACCGTGAAAATGGCAACCACTGAACAACAGGTTCCTAACTTAGGACAGGTGCAAACAAATGCTGGGGTTTAAAAGTATTTATAAGCCAACCTTTACCCTAACTTGAAGTAGTGGTGTAACATTAAAATATAGAAAGACACAATAAAATATCAATTGAAATGGCTTAACTCAATCAAAAACACATATTGACAAAAAAAAAGTATACTTACACTAAATGAAAAAAAAATGATCTGTGACACTAAATAACTATAATATTTAACCGAAACAGCAGAAAAAACTTTTATAAGAAATCAACCATTAATTTATTTTTTGAATGAACAAAGAAATCAGTTGTTCTGTCTAATAGTGATAAAATAACCACATTATTCTTTTTATATGAAAAGAACAAGAATCAACAGAAATATTGGTATAACAGTACAACAGACTATAGTTAAGAACTAATAACAACAAAAAACAAATACAGGCTGACTTGGTTTGTCAAAATGTAATTGCTTTAAACAAGTTTGTTTGGTACTGAAACCGTCAGACCTTTCAACTTTTTTTATAGGAAAACTGACTGATAGCATAAGAAAACATAAATAGCATCATCACAAATATATACAAAGCCAGCAGATTTTGTTTTATTATAACATATTTCTAATATATTCTAATTTCAGTGCAATAATAAGATGGTATTCGATACAACTGTTCCATACCCCGTACTAAACACCTTGAGTAAAGAGGAAGCACAACAAATCAGCAATAGTCACCCAGTATATAAGAGATATTTTGAAGAACATACTGTGAAAGGTGTACATCTAACTGTGAAGCCAGACTATAAAGCTATAATAGATTATCGTATACCTGATATAGATGAGGATGTCATTAGAAAACTAAATAAGAAGAGGAAAAAGAAATGAGTTAATAAAAGTCAAAATCAATAAGATATATTTTTACTAAATTACCTACATTGTACAATCACGATTAGTAGTGTAATTGATTTTTGATTTGTTCTGTGGTGTTGTTTTATTTTCTGATGACTTAGGGACAGTGGTAAAAATTTCAGTACTACTACCTACACAGTTAGTGAATTTGCTACAAAATTACTGTTGACTGCATTTGTTACATGAAATACCATGTTCAAAAAAGGTTTCGAAAAATTGTTTGTGTAGTTTGGAAACTTGTATATAAATGGCCTTATTTTATGTTATTTGTATATTACACACGCAACATTTGGGCTTCATTGCTATAGAATCAATTCTCATGTTATTGGTTATGTACAGGCACCTACATCAGTTTGACTGCATTTGTTCCTTGCATATGTGTAATAAATGTAAACACATATTAGATAGAAAGTAAGTCAAGAGTTACAGTCATAGGAATGCACACAATAAGCGATACATTATTTTTTTCATTAATAAAATGATATACTAGTATACTTTATAGTCAAAACAAAACAAGCATGACTCTATGAATTAAGCAAACATCCAAAATAAATATAAAAACACAAAAATGCAAAAAGTCTGAGCGAGATTTGAACTCTATCTTCAAAACAATCTTTGATTTGTAGTTCTATGCTCTACTGATGGAGCCATGGCGATGTTTTACCATAAAGTTCTTATTAAGGAGCTATATCAGTACAATTTAGCAATGTTACAATTTTTTCATTAAAAAGTAGTTTTTTATGTTGTAAGGACACAATAAACCAATTTCATTTTTGAGGGAAAAAATAGTATAAATTACACCAGTCACAAAAAACATTACTTTTTCTGTTTTTCCAACATAAAAACACCCTAAATTCTGCATATTGGACTTTCATCCTTTTTGAGGGTTAAATTAACTATTTATTACACATATCATAATATATGTAAATCAAGATATTGATCAAAAAGCATTTTTAATTTTTGTTTTTATAGTAAATTTTATTCTGTCACACATTTTTGATATTGGCCCTTCTGTGAAAAAAAAATCAGGGCAAATTGGCCCTACCTCTTTATTGGCATTTGCAGGAATCATTTCCATGGAGATTGTATTGGCCCACCCCTCTTCATGGTTCATTTACTTTGAAACTTTCACATAGTTTACAAGGTAATTTTTGTGTTTAAATTTGTTTAAAGGGAACAACTTATAATCAGTCAATGGTATTTGGTATGCAGTTGAATTAGCATTGACACCTCTCATTTACATGGAG
The DNA here is from genome assembly GCA_019925275.1 of Mytilus edulis. Taxonomy (NCBI): domain Eukaryota; kingdom Metazoa; phylum Mollusca; class Bivalvia; order Mytilida; family Mytilidae; genus Mytilus; species Mytilus edulis. The sequence goes on from CM034362.1 coordinate 36,098,159, forward strand.
ATTGTTTAGTAATGTACCACAGTCATGATTCATCGACTTTGAAAATTTGCATAACTTATGTAACATGTTAAAGTATTGTGAATTTAACCCTTTCCTCCATAATGACGCCACCCCCTTTACTCCATAATAACGCCTTTGACGCCTGTGTAGTAACTCAGTTAAAACCCTTTGACTACGAAATATCTGCAGCAGACTTAATAAAATTTGTACCCAATATAAAAAGAATATTCATAAGAATATCTTACTTAAATTTATTTGATGAAATACTTGTTTTTCACAAAGCATATTTTCAGGATTTTAGTGAAAAATCCTATCTGAATCAAGTATTTAAAAAAAAAATTCCATTGAAGAAAGAGTTTATTCCAATATTTGTACAACCAGATTACAAAAAGGCTAGACATATCTCTGTGATAACAGTTTATTTATATGTAAATATATGCTACAGACTAAATTGACCCTAAATGATTTTCAGTCTTACATGGCCTATGCCCCTTTTATCCCCATGTGGTATGCTATTAGTAACTTTTCTGTCCATTTAAAGTTCATAAAATATATAAGAAAGAATAATTTACAGTGAAAACACTCCAAATTTTTTAAACTGGTTGAAAAAATATATGATTATGTAAGCCTGTCGGCAGGCACCCTCCCTCACCCCATCCCCTTTTGATTAGAAATTCTCTATTTTCAGGCAGTCTCATATTAAGTTGAATTTTAAATCATTGTGATAAATCGGATAAATTAAATGAGTGAACAGTTGCTTTATATACATATAACATTATTATATAAAAGGTCATATTGAATTTTTTTTTTTAACAGTTGAAAGTATTTGATTTAAACGTCAAACATAATTAGCTAACATACAATATAACAATGGTCATTATACCCCCGCTTTAAAAAAGGGGGGTATACTGTTTTACCTCTGTCTGTCCGTCCGTCAGTCCGTCCATCAGTCCGTCCGTCAGTCAGTCCGTCCCATGAAACTTTCGTCACATTTTTCTCAGGAACTACACATCCACCCTTTCTGTAATTTGGTATCAACATTTATATATGTCAGCCATACCGTGTGATGCGTTTTCAGATTCATCACTTGACAACTTCCTGTTTACCAAACACTTGTCTGATTTTACACATGATAGCCAAGTTGAAAATTTTCGTCACATTTTTCTCAGGAACTACAATACAAGGATTTCTGAAATTTGGTTTCAGGATTTATATAAGTCAGCTATACCGTGTGATGCGTTTTCAGATTCATCACTCGACAACTTCCTGTTTACCGAACACTTGTATGATTTTACACATGATAGCCAAGTTGAAAATTTTCGTCACATTTTTCTCAGGAACTACAATACAAGGATTTCTGAAATTTGGTTTCAGGATTTTTATAAGTCAGCTATACCGTGTGATGCGTTTTCAGATTCATCACTCGACAACTTCCTGTTTACCGAACACTTCCATATTTTTACACTATTAATATTATCCACTTGCGGCGGGGGTATCATCAGTGAGCAGTAGCTCGCAGTTTCACTTGTTGTTTCTATATTAGATACCCTATTGCCATGAAACTTGGCCAATACTAAGCCATCAGGCGTCCAAATGTCATTTTTCATCTATTGTAAGCGTCAAATAGGTTAAAATTTTAGTGTGATGTGTCAAATATTCTTATCATTGTTACTATATTTTTGGGAAAAAAACGTTATTCTTCAAAATCAGTCGATTTTTTTTTGTGGTCTGAAAGAACGTGTCCATTTTATTTTCTTGCATCAAAAATTACAATTAACATCATTTGACAAGATTGTTTACTATTATTGGTCATTGCGACCCTCATTGTTTTAGTGAAAGCTGGTACACTTTTCTATAATTTTGAAAATATTTGTCCCAAAAGTAGTACAATACACCTTACAAATTTTGTTGAGATAGAGCAGATGGGATTTTTTTAATTTTAATTTTGTTGTCTAAAAGAAATGCACTACAATATAACTATATTCTCAAGCCATATTTCACATTTATGAATGTTTGGATTAGGATCCTTCTTTGCATTAATTTTTATACGACCGCAAAAATAAAAAAATGTTTTGGTCGTATATTGGTATCAAGTTGGCGTCGTTGTCTGCGTCGTTGTCTGCGTCGTCGTCGTCCGAATACTTTTAGTTTTCGCACTCTAACTTTAGTAAAAGCAAATAGAAATCTATGAAATTTTAATACAAGGTTAATGACCACAAAAGGAAGGTTAGGATTGATTTTGGGAGTTTTGGTCCCAACATTTTAGGGATCAGGGGCCAAAAAGGGCCCAAATAAGCATTTTCTTGGTTTTCGTACTATAACTTTAGTTTAAGTAAATAGAAATCTATGAAATTTTGACACAAGGTTTATGACCACAAAAGGAAGGTTTGGATTGATTTTGGGAGTTGAGGTCCCAACAGTTTAGGAATTGGGGGCCAAAAAGGGGCCCAAATAAGCATTATTCTTGGTTTTCACACCATAACTTTAATATAAGTAAATAGAAATCTATGAAATTTAAACACAAGGTTTATGACCATAAAAGGAAGGTTGTGTTTGTTTTTGGGAGTTTTAAATTTGGTCCCAACAGTTTAGGCATAAAGGGTCCAAAATTGAACTTTGTTTGATTTCATCAAAAATTGAATAATTGGGGTTCTTTGGTATGCCGAATCTAACTGTGTACGTAGATTCTTAATTTTTGCTCCCGTTTTCAAATTGGTTTACATTAAGGTCCAAAGGGTCCAAAATTAAACTTAGTTTGATTCTAACAAAAATTGAATCCTTGGGGTTCTTTGATATGCTGAATCTAAAAATGTACTTAGATTTTTTATTATTGGCCCAGTTTTCAAGTTGGTCCAAATGGGGGTCCAAAATTAAACTTTGTTTGATTTCATCAAAAATGAATCATTGGGGTTCTTTGATATGCCAAATCTAACTGTGTATGTAGATTCTTAATTTATCGTCCCGTTTTCAAATTGGTCTACATTAAAGTCCAAAGGGTCCAAAATTAAACTAAGTTTGATTTTAACAAAAAATGAATTCTTGGGCTTTTTTGATATGCTGAATCTAAACATGTACTTAGATTTTTGATTATGGGCCCAGTTTTCAAGTTGGTTCAAATCAGGATCCAAAATTGTTTTTTTAGTAATTGTGCAATAGCAAGAAATTTTCAATTGCACAGTATTCAGCAATAGCAAGAAATCTTCAATTGCACAGTATTGTACAATAGCAAGAAATTTTCAATTGCACAGTTTTGCGCAATAGCAAGAAATACCTAATTGCACAATATTGTGCAATAGCAAGAAATTTTCAATTGGAGTTATCTTTCTTTGTCCAGAATAGCAGTTGAATCAACTTAAATCATTGTTTTATACAATATACAATGTATATTCACTTCTACTACCAACTGATAAATTAAAACAATTTTTACCATTCAGTGATAACAAGCACTTTATTTTACATTTTAATATTTTATGATGCGTTTAAATGAGTAGTTATTGTTTCAAACTCCATTAGAAATTTGAATTGAGATCAGTTTTGGAAAAAGGGAAAGGGGGATGTGAAAAAAAATGGGGGGGGGGGTGAATTTTTGGTGGAAGAAGACGTCAAGTCTTCTGAAGACCTATGGGACTGACTTTAAACTCATTGAGCCTCCGTATGCCGCATTCGTTTCTGTGTATTACAATTTCATAACAACTTAAGATTCCTGACACCGATTTTTACACATGATTAAGCATCTGAATCATTTAATTTGTAAATTAGGATTGAAAAACAATCACTATCGTAAATAAGACCTTTTTATTTATGTAAATTAATAGATTTCATCTCATCCACATGAAATCCATGAACGTTATTTGTTTACTTGTAAACGGATGTTTTTACTGTAGATATTTGTAGTACGCATGCGTGAATTTGGTATCGGGACAACTCGTCCTGTTTACAAGTTCGCCCTTGAAGTTACGAATTTGCAATCTTGCAGACAAGAAGATTTTGTTTTTAATAAATAAAAAGGATCTATTTCTTATTAAATTGGTGTCTTTATTCATTGTTTTCCTTGTCATGTGAACTAGATGCCTTTCTACTTCAAATGGTTTGAATCTATAATGTATTTATAAAATTATTCAAGACTCATTTGACAAGAGCAGTACGTTACTGTTGGTAGAATTTGATTAAACTTTAAATGCTCATAGAAGAGGGGGGAAGGGGTTTAACTGTTATGCTGTTATGGGGCAATTTAATTCTTTGTTATCTGTTATTTTGAAAATATATTTGCTGTTAGCTGTTATTGTTTTATTCTTTGTTAGCTGTTATTGGACTTTTAGTTTTTTGTTATCTGTTATTGTGATAATGTATTTGCTGTTAACTGTTATTGCAAATTGGAATGTTAGCATTTTTTTTTGACAGTCAATATTCGGTATAAATTGAAGATCATTGGACATTGGGGTCTGCCACTACTGATATGTTTGTCCCGTATTCGGAGAAGGATTCCATTAACTTATACCCATCACAGAAGTGAGGTCCAGGACAATTCAAGTATATCTTATGATTATCCTTTGTAATAAATTCCATTTTTTTTTATGAATGTGTATTTAGAATTATCTTAATTTTTTGTATGAGAATAATGTTCCTTGTTTCCCCTACGAGCATATTAAATTAAAACAATTCTTAATATGACAAAAAGGAAAACATATATCTGACAAGGATCTCAATTAAGGACTAGGTCCTAACAACCACTTAACCTTTTATATAATATGGTACATAGAATCAGCTCTGTGATTCTTTTCAAAAGCATAACCAAATGCATTGTACAATGAAGATCAATGAAATTTCCAACCATGTACTTGGGTCCGAAGCTGCACATAACTCATTACAAACAAAGATTTATTTCGTTTCAAGCCATTGTTTCCTTACTAAACTATGTATTCTACTTACTAGTACACTAATTGGTACAATCAAAAACCTGATAAAAAATTGTTCAAATAAGGCCTTTGAAAATAGTGGAATAAATTGCTTTTGGAGTGTCAAAATTCGTTCGAAGTACTAGATAAATGGCATGCTTATAATTGGTGCTTTTAATTTTTCTACCCTATATACCACTTTGCCTCATAGTCTTATTAAGAAAAATTCACACACCTCATTAAATGGTAATTTAGAAAAAGTCAGAATATTCATACTCTTTAATGTCATTTTTTTTTAATAGCAACAAAAGGGAGCGTCAGTCAATATATATAAACAATACACCAACGTTTCATGAGAACTGCTGAAAGCATTTTTGAGTTATTTTTGAAAACTAGAAAATACCACCTTTTTCTAATGAATAAAATCCCTTAACTCAATAACATAAAATCTAAAATTAATAAAAATCGAAAGGGAGTTTACAACAATAGATATATAAACATTTCAGCAAAGTTTCATGAGAACTGCTGAAAACATTTTTGTGTTAATGTCTGAAAACTGGAAAATCCCCCTTTTTAATTAATAAAACCCGTTAACTCGGAAACGTAAAATCTAAAATTTATAAAAATTGAAAGTGACCTCATGTTAATAGATATAAACAATTCACCAAAATTCCTTGCTTTGTGAAAGCATTTTTGAGATATTATCAGAAAACTGAAAAAAACACACCAATTTTATTGAATAAAAACCCATTACCCAGAAACTTAAAATCTAAAATTTTTATAAAAAAACAAAAAGGGAGCTCACGTCAATAGATATAAACAATTTCCCAAAGCTTAATGCAAATTGGTTAAAGAGTTTTTGAGTTAATGTCCGACATGTTGACAACAGACAGACAACAGTATACAATAATACGTTCCGTAAACGAGCGTATAAAAAATATTATAATATATTGAGTAGTAATTTAAACACATTCTAGATACATAAATTAATACTAAAAATTAATACTAAAAACATATACTAAAAACATAATCATAGAAAATGGAATGCATTAAAAAGGATTATATCCGTAATAAGAAATACTGATTTGTCAAAGACCGAATTATTTTAATATTTCATTTACTGTTATCTGTTTTTGTCCATTTTAATTCCTTGTTATCTGTTATGAGCCATGTCAATTTGCTGTTTTGCTGTTATTGGGACCCCCCTTGCCCCCCTCATAGAATAAGAAATATAATTGAAACTGAATGTACTTCCTTCTGAATAATTTATTGCAATATAAATATAAATCCCTTTTGACAAGAGAAATCTGACTTTTGTCAGAAATATTTTTTTCACATGTGCAAAGGTAATCACGTGTGGCGGCCATATTGGTTTGTTTACAAATATGTGAAGAAGCCTGTAGAACCATGACCTAAACATAAATAGTCTCTGAAAGCGTAAACTTTATGCAATACTATTTTATCAATCATGATTATTTTCATAAATTTAAATTTGATTATTCAAAGAAATAAAATTATAACAATTACGATTTTAGATAAGAGATTCTACTCAGACATGCTTTGATCTATTTATAGCCAAATTAGTTTACCTGTGTGAAAATGTAAATAATTTGTTTACTAAACAAGTAAAGACAAACTATGGATGGAAGATAATAATTTACATAAATATTTCAGGACATTTGATTGATTTTAATAAATATAGGATTTAAAAACTGCAAATGGAAACAAATATAATCATTAGCTACATAATTAGCTGATAATTTTTCTCGCAAACATCGTGGTGATGTAACTGATAAAAATCGCTCCATCAATCCTCCAGCCCTTTCACATATTAAGCAATAGATCTACTTATTATTGTAGAATATTCATTGAATATACATTCATCGTCTAATTGAATATATCGGGTAATCGGATATTTTTAGCTGAAATTTTGGGTATCCGATTGTCCGGAGTCTACTGTACTATCATAAACATGATAAAGATAGTAAATAGTATTTTTTTCACTAATTTATTGACATAACACTGGTTGTAACATATTTTATTTTTGTATTCAGGTTGGGACCCCCCCCCCCCCCCCCCCAATTATGAGTGGTGTCCCTTAAATAAGGGACTGTTCCTAAAACAAGGGGTCATTTTACTGTTGAAAAAAAACGAAAGAACATTTTAAAGATTTTTATTAAACTCAAAAGTGGGAAAATTCATATATTTGAAACATCTTTTCTAAATGAGGGGTCAAGTTAATAAAGAAGATATAAGGTTAGAAACAACAGAAAATTCTTTTGACATATTTTGACCATTTAGTACTTAATAGATGCATAGTTCTTGGGGGAAAGTTTCATCAAATAATATGAATAAAAATGTGCTTATTTTGTACAGTGGGTTTGAATGTTCTTCCAATAAGGTTACCCCTCATTTGGAGTGTTGTTCCAACCTGTTAAAGGTCCATCTTTGTGTGCATAATTCAAAATTAGAAATTTCAACAAGCATTTAATATTCTTACGCAAGAAAATAAACACTGATCTGCTAGCTTCATCTCTTCTACCGATTTAATAACTAGAATCATGCAAACAGACTTAAGAAAAAGGCATGTAAGTTCATCATACAAATATGACACTTTTTCTAGACAATCCAGATCGTGCAAAATACTTCGCTTAAAATTGTAACCTTAAAATTGTTGTTGTGCATTAAAATCCCCTATGGGAACTTTCAAAAGTTGGCGGGTATGTAACAAGCCTTACTATTTTTATGCTCCATTTATGGGCATTATGTTTTCTGGTCTGTCCGTTCGTCCTGCTTCTGGTTATAAAGTTTATGGTCGAGGTAGTTTTTGATGAAGTTGAAATCCAATCAACTTGAAACTTAGTGCACATGTGTTCCTTATGATATGATCTTCTTAATTGTACTGCCAATTTAAAGATTTTACCTAAATTTCACAGTCCACTGAACATAGAAAATAATTGTACGGATGGGAAATCCATGTACTTATGACCTTTTCTTGTTTGAAAGAGAAAAAAATACATCATAACGATAATGGATGAAAGCAGCCTTGGTAAGTGGGGCTTGTGGTAATTCAGGTTACTTTTTATTCACCTTCTTCCACCTCAGAGCTATCAGCTCTTTGATTCTCATTTTAGATTTCATAAATAAAAAGAAAATGTCTTCAAACATTTTGAGAGGATTAATATTCAACAGCATAGTGAATTGCTCAAAGGCAAAAAAAAATATTTTAAGTTCATTAGACCACATTCATTTTGTGTCAGAAACCTATGCTGTGTCAACTATTTAATCACAATCCAAATTTAGAGGTGAATCCAGCTTGAATGTTGTGTCCATACTTGCCCCAACCGTTCAGGGTTCAACCTCTGCGGTCGTATAAAGCTGTGCCCTGTGGAACATCTGGTTTAAACCATTTTCTCTATTTTTTTCTCTTTTTTGTCCATTATTTTCTATTTCTTATTTTAAAATCCAATTTTTCTCTTTTTATTGCTTAACTTTTCAAAGGAAATGTTAGTATTTGCCATCACTTGGAAATGTGTTGTTATCTGTCCAGTGTAAACTATTTCAAACATCTCCTCTGAAACTAACAGACCATTTCAAACCAAACTTAAGCTGAATGGTCCTTAGCAAACTAGAAAAAAGTTTGAGTTTTGTTTTCTGTTTAGCCAAAACATGGCAGCCATGGCTTAAAATAGAACGTAGGATAAAATGCAGTATTTGACTTATATCTAAAAACTAAAGCATTTAGAGCAAATGAGACAAGAAGTTAAAGCATTAATTAGGTCAAGGTCTACCTGACTTGAAATTATCAGCCAAATCGGGTATATGTAGGTTATTTCTCCTGAATTAATTATTTTTTTTAAATTTTGCAGTTTCTGTTATTATCTTGAATATTATTATAGATATATAAACTAAACAGCAAAATAGTTCAGCTAAGTTTACAAAGGTGACAAGCCTATAATATAGTGTTATTAACTAGCTGTTTCTGTATTGGCACTGGACGGTATAGATTCAAGGTTTGCTGGTATAGATTCTCCGGTCTCATTAATTAGCAACAAGAAGAATAAATTTAGCGACAAGAAGCGACAAGAAGACTATTTACTAGTATTTAGGGACAAGAAAACTAAAAAAAAAAAAATTATTAAAGTCATAAAAAACGAGTGACCGGTGAAAAATAATGTTCTTCCAATTCTTGAACCAATGCATACAAACATCATAAACTTAGTCTTCTGTTCAAGAATTTTCATTTTTTTCGCATAAATTTCGTATAATCGTCAATTTTTTTTTCAATCGGTCAGTGTTGTTGTGAAAATACGGCAGGTTATTAAAGTTCGTGTTTTGAAGCCGAAGTTTAACGATTGTCACCTGTTTGTCAACAATCAATAAAAAATCAACAAAAAAAAGCATGGAAATTGAGCACGTGTTTAACATGTAAATTCAGATAATAGTTTATTTTAGGGACATCCATGCGTATTGCGATCACCGGATTTTTACGAGATGGGTCACACTGAGGAAAATATGTCGGGGGAATTGCTTCCTGGAAGGAAGCTATTAAAATAAACTTCTTCTAAATATGAATAAATTAAAGAATTTTCTTCAGAAAAAGTATATGTTCATAAGTTTCATAATGAAAACTATCCATTGAGTTATAAAAAAAACATATGCATTATTTTTTCTAATTTGAGGTTTCTTATGACTTTAAAATAGACATATTACAAAATATGTATTGACATTTTTATTTCAATATAAGGGCAGTAATAAAGTGATTTTCCTTCCTTTTTTAGCTCACCTGGCCCAAAGGGCCAAGTGAGTTTTTCTCATCACTTGGCGTCCGTCGTCTGTAAATTTTTACAAAAATGTTCTCCTCTGAAACTACTGGACCAAATTTAACCAAACATGACCAAAATCATTATTAGGGTATTTAGTTTAAAAATTGTGTCCGGTGACCTGGCCAACCAACCAAGATGACCGCCATGGCTAAAAACAAAACATAGGGGTAAAATGCAGTTTTTAGCTTATAACTCAAAAACCAAAGCATTTAGAGCAAATCTGACATGAGGTTAAAACTGTTTATCAGGTCAAGATCTATCTGCCCTTAAATTTTCAGATGAATCGGACAACCCTTTGTTAGGTTGCTGCCCCTGAATTGGTAATTTTAAGGAAATTATGCTGTTTTTGGTTATTATCATGAATTTTATTATAGATATATTATATATATTAACGTCAAAAGACATTTACATCTTATTTATTTGTGTTCTAAACGTTTTTTATTATTACTCATTGTAGAAATGAATTTATAACAAGCGATACGGATTGTTAGTTTGCACTAAGAAATGTTCGCGTATTTATACGATCGGTTACTAGTCAAAAACGAAAGTCAAATCTCTGTGGCAACAATACATCGGAATGCCATCAAGGACATCGCGATGTAAAAGAGCGTCCACGCGGCGAGCTGATTATGTTAATAGAGATATCGATTTACCAACGGGAAAAGTCCAAAGGAACTGTTTTCCTTCTCAATATTTTTTTCAATGTTAATAATACATGTAAATGACAAGATTTTTGATTTTCGTTGTATCTGAAGTTGTCCAATTTATAGTCTGAGGCTACTCATTTGGTATTTTCAAAGTTCGGGACATCAGCATTTGTACATTTTAATTTGTTTGGATTATTTATTTTACCATTTGAATATTCATAGTAATTTGGAGCTGTATTGGATTGGATTGTTTGAATGAATGTTTCTTTTAAGTAATGATATTTTTTGTCTATTTCGATATTACCAAGGTAGATATGCTATAGCAGTGTGACCAGTATATTATAATCTAATAGTTCGGTAGACTATTTGCAACCGCATTTAAATTCCGCCATTGCATCATCACTTCAAATAGAATTAGTTGGTTAAACCATGTGATTGAAAACAATAGACTGAACAGGTTGTTAACACTTTGAACTATCAATAGGGTCAAGCAACATTTTCGAAATGATAAGTTCATGTAAGCGTTAATTTTGTTACAGTTACGAAATTTTAGTGATATTGATCCTAAAACATTAAATAGGTCATGATCTAAGTTTGTGAATTATGTTTGCAGTTTTCTTGACATGCATTGTGACGTGTCATCGTATTCATTTTATATTAGAAAACTATAGCAGTTATATAAGAAAAGTTTCATTCATATTTTTTTTATATTAAAAAATCATCGCTATGACATAAGACAAATATCGCATTGATATAATAAAATATAGCAGAATCTTTGACTTATAGGTGATTTTGGCTTAGCAAACAATTGAATTCATCTCAATTGCATTCCACTGAATTTGCTTCATGATATTTATAGAATCTACAAATGCATAATCGTGCATTTATGTTTCATTTATTCAACAATTCAATTTTTTCGTTTAAATACACCTTGCTTGTTATTACATAAAATAATTCATGGAAATTATACACCAGATGTATGTCGTGTTAAATGTCACCCTGTTTTAAGAAAAGAGTCATTTCTTTATACCGAGAAATCTGCCTTTCTTCGTACAAATGCTAACATTCGTCTGAAATTTCCCACAATGCAACTCGTTGATATAAAACAATATCGCTCGTTGATATAAGAAAAGTTTTTATCGAATCGCTTCTTCCATAGACTGTACACTGTTAAACTTTGAACAAAACTAAGAAGTCAAAACGTTCCATTTAGCTCAGCTCCCAATCTTTGTGTCCACATCCCATTTGGTTCTAATCTAGGGATTCTGAAAACAAATGAATTAGAATTATATTTTAATTGATAATATTGATAATTACAGCGTGTGAAATGATATTATCAATAACTATTTCGTCTTGTGACCGATGTGAAATGAGGCAAAACTAACATGAAAAATAGAATAATTAATCCAGTGCATCTATATATCAAGAGACAAAATACATATACCTGGATTAAATCGATGAGTTCAACGCCCTGTGAGTTGGGTAAGAAAACGTTACTCTTTGTTGCTGCGCCTGAAAGTATACAAAAGGAAATGAAAGGGTCACATATATCGTTATTTTAAATTTTCCTCGATTGTGCATCACCTGTAAAAAGTGGAGATTAAGGGAAAAAACAAACGCAAATGATTGATAACTTAAGAAAAGATTCTATGAAAAATATTGAATGATTAATTTAATCTAATAAACAGTCCAAATTATAAAATATGTTTTATTGTATTCGGAAATGTTGTGAATAGATACAGAATAACAGTTCGAAAAAAAGGATAAGTATCAGTTGAATACTCACATAAAGCTTTAAATCAAGATATTAATATTATCAAATTTATTATTATTTTTATAATACCAATGCACATGACAGAAGTTTAATAAAAAAATCGTTGTGTCTATTTCTAATGAATATAAATTTTACCGGAATGTTTTGTGTAGTTAATAAAATCATAACCGAAAAACTATCCTTTAGACAGTCAAAGAAAATAGTTTCACAGTAACATACCAGGGGGATCAAAACCAACCTTTTAGCAAGGCATACCATCAGCATGGCACATTGCATCATGCACTATGTTTCAACCATAAATAAAGATGAAGATGAATGGTGAAAGGTATTACTAGAACAAGAAAAACCTCTAACTCTGTATAGACTAGTTGGTTTATTAGTTTTTGCCATTTGACACAGTGCAAATGATATTGTTAAGATGTTAAAGATGCATGAGCCAAAATCCTTTTGAGGTCAGGTGGTTGTCTCTTTGACATTTCTGTTCTCAATTTTATTAACTTTTGTTAGTCTTTTTACTTCCTCTTATTGAATTTGCCTTGGAATATGGTATATATTTTTAGGACAGATAGACAAAGCTTGACAAACCATGGATTTTACAAACTTTTGACCCCCGAGAACTTTCAACTTTAACTTTAGACAGTAAGGTCAGATTCTTATTTTCGAGGTACATTATGTCTTTTGCGTGTCAATTCATGCATAGAAGAAAATCAACAATCTTTGATACAGGTATATCGGATCGTACCAAAGTTCGGGCTTGTTGAAAGTGAAATAATATAGATTTTAAAGAATTTTTTTTAAAATATCGCTTATTGCAACTTTAATAATACATTTTCATAAGAAGAGTCCGATGTGCCGAAAAGTAAAACAATATTGACTAAATTAGAGTGACAATTTTATCGTGGGATTAAAAATTCTAAAAGAATAAAGAATAATATTTGAGGTAATCAAAAATAAGAATAAGTCAAGAAAGAGGTCGACTTCGATGTCTACAACATTTTCCGTATACGAAATCATGTAAATAGATTATTTGGGAACACTATAATATATAGTCCGAAATTTATCATAATTGAATTATTGGTACCATATGCAATTTTAGCAGCTGCGCTATTTTTATCTATTTTCACAAAAAATGGTATCGAATCATCCTAAATCCCTGATGCTGAAAAAGGTCAAAAGAAGCATGACATAAGCATGTGTGTTAATGCACTGTTTGTTATACTTGAATACCCATTTGAGCCAGGCGTATCAAAATCCATATATGAGGGGATAGCTGGATAATATTCCCTTATTTTTGTATAATCTTAATCACATGGCCTTATAAGTAGAAAAGTACTATACGATTTTTCAAAGAACCATAACATATAGGACTAAATCTCAAGAGTAGTTTTACTTTTTATGCCCCACCTACGATAGTAGAGGGGCATTATGTTTTCTGGTCTGTGCGTCCGTCCGTCTGTCCGTTCGTTCGTCCGTCCGTCTGTCCCGCTTCAGGTTAAAGTTTTTGGTCAAGGTAGTTTTTGATGAAGTTTAAGTCCAATCGACTTCAAACTTAGTACACATGTCCCCTATGATATGATCTTTCTAATTTTAATGCCAAATTAGAGTTTTTAACCCAATTTCACGGTCCACTGAACATGGAAAATGATAGTGCGAGTGGGGCATTCGTGTACTGAGGACACATTCTTGTTTTAATGATGCATCCATCTTAAAATTTCAATTTACCTTTTCGAACGGAGAAACGGATACCACTGATTACACCTAAGACTGCTCCAAAACATAGAAAATATATATACCATACTGAAAAAAAGAAAACGATTAACCGTCATTGTTTTGTGTTATATACGATCATGAATATATGCTTGACAATGCGCTATTCTTTTATCTTTTAATCATTTTTTTACATACACACGGCGTATTACATCGGTTATATTCGAATTTATTGGCGTTTTCGTCAGATGGCGCCTTTGTTAAATCTATCTGCATAAATTTTGTTTTAGTTATGTTGTATGGTTGTGGTATATGTCTACACAGTTTTGGCGGCTTGAACCCAATTATTGTATCATTAACATATTATGTCTGTTTAGGTTGCTCTACAAATTGCGTTAATATCACGAAACTAAAACATTACTGTCACACAAGTGAGAGCTTTAGCTATAAAACAAGGTTTAATCCACTATTTTCTTCCGAATAAGTCAGAAATTTGAATTGTTTTCCCTATTTGATCCGTTCGTAAATGATGGCTAACGTTTGATTTTGGCAGTCGGTTTAATGGAGTTTCCCATTTTGAATTTTTGTTTGGAGTGAGGTGTTTTCGGCTTTCTTAAATATGAATTAAAGTCTAAATTAATCAAAGTTTAACATCACATATAAACAGTGCATGACATCTGATTTCGACAGATCAGTTTATGAAGCAAGGTATTCTCTTTTAAAAATGGGAAGCATAACCATGAGTATCATGATATTTAATTGTCTTCTTTATCAAGGCAAAGACAAAATAACCGGAAATATAATTAAATAAATGAAATTAATTAACTAAATAAAAAAAACTTACAAACATATTCCAGTTCAATGGATATAGTCAAGCCACCACTGTTAACTAATGTGATTCCGAGTTGATAACTGTTTTTAAATTGTCGTTTTAGAAAGGATGTAAAGATGCATTGTTCTTCTTGTGTTAACAATTGTCGAATTCACAATTTGAAGAATATGATAATAGCTTATACAATGGCAGTAAAAAAGAGTCAGGTGGTGATCCGACAATGAGTAACCAGAATTTCTTGTTTATGTGCATTTAATTTTTTTAAATCCTGGTATCTGTGATTAATATATTTAACATCTGGCTAAATATTTAAAGGAAACAAATGCAAACTAAATTACTTTTAAAATCAATTTCTTACCATTGCATGATGAACCTAAAAAATCTCCAATAGTAATTGCTACTATAACAACCAAAATTATTGACACCATGTAAACCAGTAATTTCCTTACTAAAAAAAGAGCAAAGATAAGTTAAAATTCAGTATTTTTGGAAGGCATACGTTTGGAAAAAACGTTTTATTTGTATTTAGACACAGTCAAGATAGTTGGTAATTATGAATTTAAGTATAAGTATATGTCTATATTTTTTGTATATAGAAATAATCTGACGCGCTGAAGTACGTCCATTATTCATAGTTCATTATTCAAAATTCAATAATGAATAATGAAATAGTTTATGTTTCATTATTCAACTTGAAGCAGTGAATAGTGAAATATAAATTAAAAAAAATGACTGTGACACTGTAGCTACATCCCGTATTTGTAAATTAGTCTTTTTGGTGTTATCTAACAAATATTTAAATTAGAATCAGAAAAAAATAAATAAAAAAACTCTTTAAATTTAAGTTTGATATATTTATCTAGTTCCTAGTTTCGGAGGATAACTTAGTGGGGTTTCTTTTAAATTTTCACTGGACCTTTGCTATTCTTTATCCTTAAATAAATTATAGATAAAACTAGTCGATTGTGCCGCAATGACCATAAGAGTGGTAACGGAGGACCTAAATGTCTAAATACGCGTGAAAATTAAGAAATAGCCAATTTTGAAAAATGAAATGGATATTTTGAATATTGGAATGGACTGCTGCGACCCTTTAACCCCTAATTATAGATATATATTATACCTCATTCGAAAGCTTATTACGACAGGAACAATATGTATATAGTCAACATGTTCCGCAACGAGTATTAGAGGAGTAACGAAGGATTTAAATATCAAAATACGCGTGAACATTGAGAAATAGCTTATTTTGAATATGGGAATGGACTGCTGCAACCCTTCGGTACCTAATCAAGGCAAAATTTACACCTTACTAAAGCTTATTGATAGAGTAATAAACTGAGTATAAACGATATGTGCTGAAATGACCATTAGAGGGGTTACGGAGGACCTAAATGCCAAAATACGCGTGAAAATTAAGAAATAGCCAATTTTGAATAATGAAATAGATATTTTGAATAATGATATAGACTGCTGCGACCCTTCAGCCCCTAATTATAGATAAACCTTATACCTCATTCGAAAGCTTATTACGAGAGGAACAAAATGATATAGACAAAATGTTCCGCAACGCATATTAGAGGAGTAACGAATGACCTAAATATCGAAATACGCTTGATCATTAAGAAATAGCTTAGTTTGAATAATGGAATGGACTGCTGCAACCCTTCAGTCCCCAGTCAAGGCAAAATGTATACACCAAATTAAAGCTTATTGATAGAGGATAAACTGAGTATAAACGATATGTGCCGTAATGACCATTAGATGGTTTACGGAGGACCTAAATGTCAAAATACACGCCAATTTTGAATAATGAAATGGTTATTTTGAATAATGGAATGGACTGGTGCGAGCCCTTAGACCCTAATTACAGATAACCTTATACTTCATTTGAGGAACAGAAGTATGATTATTAGAGTTCTGCCACACCCCTATTTTGAGGTTGGGGTCGAGGGAAAATGTGTCTTTGTAGAAGGAAGAAACACACACACAAAAAAAATAAAAATTCACAGATAGAATAATCACAATGGATTTTACGAGTACAAATATGTCTGATCAGAGATAGAATACGGCGCAAGAGGTAGAAATTCTGAGAAAAAACACTGGACGCTGTTAAGGCCAATGGAGAACAGCGCTGCAATGATGAGGAAATTCTCAAATGGCAGGAAGTAGGACAGGACTCACCCTGGATTGTCAAAGACATTAAAGATGTTGACACGAAGTAAAGGTCTGCAAAATTATAACCTTGTGCTCGAAAGGGGAAACTATGGACATGGAGTAAGTAGTTGAAAACGTCAAAGCCCTGAGAGGTATAGTCCAAATGAACACCTTCGAGGGTACTCCAAGTTGAGAAAAGATTAGTTGATTGAGAGTTGATAGAAACGAAGACAAATCTTAAATTTCATCGTCGTCCAAAACCCCACACGAGGAAGGAGATTATCACCCAGATGGGTCAGGATCCCTGTTAGACCTTGAGATGAGGAACTCAGATGACGTAATTAAAAAAAAATATTAGTCCGCCATACAATTGTGGATGCTGTGATTTTGAAAAGGGGCATAAATGAACAATAAGAACTGTTTTATAGAGCTGATGTGATGAGAAAAGAAATATGTAGATTTGACCTGAAATAAATTATTAGAAAGGACAATTTTTTATTGAATTTTATGATCAGAATTTTGGGATTATTTCATGAGGAGAGTGACATTTTTCACCATCTTCCGGGGTCTAGCAATTTGCGAAAAAAGTAATATCACTTGCCACCCCGAAAATTTAACCAGAGAAATATAAATGTATCAGCTTCGATATGAGCTATCATACATGTTCAAGTAAACGATATGGACTGAGCAACGGAGGAAAACATTACCATTACCGCCTATGGAGAATTAATTGTAAATGTTTACCCAGATCAAACAACTTGGGTTGAAAGGGGTAAGCAGGCTGTCGATAGATCGACTGCTTAAGAAGGTGCAGGAAAAGATTTGGGAAGGTAGGAAAGCCATTGGTGATTAAATTGAGGTACATTCGCCGAAGAAAGCCTTTAAAGATATATTTACTACCTTGAATATGACCCTCATTATAGGCATGTATATGCAGACCTCCCCTAAGGTCTCTCGGATGTCACGGGTGGAACTTAGAGAATATTAAGCATTGTAAGGAGCAAACCAATGTGATCACGCACTGTACCTTTGTAAAGATTAATCCAACAGGTAAGGCGGATGATGACAGTGTGAATTACAAAGGAACCCTTGGTCTCTAGGAAGTCATGGTGAAAACTAAACTAGAATCGTTCGAGCACGACGAACGACTATGCAGAGATCCTGAAAAGTTCCGGTGCTATGTATAAAGGCAATTCCATCCTTTCAAGAACCCCGAAGGCGAATAAGAGTTACAAGTGGAAGGGAATCGTGTCCCACATCTACCAGAAGTATAAGTTTGGCAGTGAGCTGCAAACCGTGTTTTTTCAACTTCAAGCAGCTCTCGATCGCTTGGAACTGTGTGCTGCAGCATACCGAGCAGGAAATAATGGTGTGCGCAACGAAATTGTGTCGATTATCCATGCTAT
Organism: Mytilus edulis; assembly: GCA_019925275.1. Taxonomy (NCBI): domain Eukaryota; kingdom Metazoa; phylum Mollusca; class Bivalvia; order Mytilida; family Mytilidae; genus Mytilus; species Mytilus edulis. Next base: position 36,116,403 of record CM034362.1, read on the forward strand.
GAAAAAGGGTAGATATATCAGCATCAAAGAATATATGGCGCTTCATCATAGTATCCTTTAGGTAAATATTGCAAATCAAGAAAGGTTACGCCTGAAAGTACGTATACGGTGGTAGAGGACTGTTTGACACAATCGCTAGTTTGGCTGGACGCATGTTAACTTCCTCTGCTACCAAAACCATAGGAAGTAAGGCCGTGAGTGCAAACACCAATGCAGCCTTCAAAGGTGTTGAAAAAGAGGCACCAAAGCCGTCGACCATGTGGTTGATAAAGTGACCCGCCCCCGAAAATGCAGAATGTCCACTAAACAGTCTAATGTTCAACGCAGCAAACCGCAGCAAACCCAGTTGAACAACCTGATCTCCGGTTCTGGCATTGCTACCATCCACGACTTTGTGCAGCGCTATAAATAAATACATAATGTCCAACATCCTTATAACCACCGAAGGGTTGACCTTTGACGAAAGTCTCCAAGAATATAAGGTTCACGAATACGAACCTCAAGCTGGTGCCAACCTGAATAATCCAGGTGAGATCCAAATCAACATAGAAACCCAAGACTTGTTCCTCCATCCCGCTGAAAGTTATCCCTTGGTAGAGGTGCGACTGTAAAAGAACCACGGCAGTGCATATGCTAAATTAATGCAGATCTAGTGTCTCTCATTCACAATTGAATCATGTATCTCTTCAAGACCATCAGTTACAATTAATGCAAGCTCTTATGCCAGCTGATCTAACATATCAACGACCCAGTCGGTGCCATCACTGTGCTGGGAATGTTGATTTATCCCAACAATTTCTCCAAATCCCAAGGTCTCAACTACCTCAGCCTCATTGACAAACAGTGGTTACAGATCGACGAAATCGGAAGGGTTAATGTTGCAGTTGCTAAAAAAAACGGTCCATGTTGAAGTAGTTTTTTTTCAGAACTCTACGACAATCTTGTACACTCTGGCGATCTTGTGTGAAACTGGCATTGAAGTCTACCACCGGGTAGCGTTCTGCGTTCAGAATGACGTAGATAGTTCGCAACCGGCAGTGGTCGAACACGGCTTCATTTTGAGTCCGATCGTACTTTTACCGGTCTGAAAGGCTACGAGGATGTTTCTTGGTTTCTCCCGACCGCTCTTGGCATACAAACGCCTGTGGAAGTGTAAGGTTTGGGTAACACTTGTAGAATCACACTACTGACGTATTCGGAAACCACAATCGATCTTACTCTTGCTTGAGTGGTCTTTTACAACCGCAGTTTTTTTTCATCGGAAGGAAGGAAGGACGTGAGGAACAAACCAAGAGATCTTACTAAGGTTGATTTTCGCCCCGTTGTTGACGGCAGCAGCAGGATGACATTGTCGTTCGAGTCGCGCACGAGTGACAATTCGTGCTTGAATCCATACACAATCTTGTTGTAATCGTCTGCAAAGCCGAAAATATGTCTCAGGGGTATGGTGAATGAAAACGATCCTTTTGTTGGCGGGTTTGGTGATAATATACCCATGACGTGCTGTAAACCTTGTTTTTTCGCCCTCGGCTTCGGTAGATGAATCTTTGTACCACAGCACTCATTGATGTGAGTCACCAGTCTAAGCGGTTGAAAGAGTCGACCGTTGACATTCAGATCCTGATCGAGTTCAAGCCCAAAGTACCTGCAAACACCGAGGCATTTGCACTTGTGATTTCCGATAGAATCCTGCAGTGTGAATCCGATGGTCAGAAGATGAACGTCGTGTACAAAAAGTAAAAAAATGGATAAAATTCACCTACAAGTAACTCCTCATTGCTAGCCGCCTTGGCGGATTCTATTTGATCGTGGTGAAGGTAATTAAACATCTGAGAAGTATGGCGGTATCGAAGAGTGGAAGCAAAAATATGTGACAATGGTGTACCATAAATGAATGAATAACATATGGTTGCAGCAAATTGATAATAACACCAACCCCAAGCATGGGTTTTCCTTCATCGTTTCTGGAAACGATAGCCAAATCCTTACCCGGTTCAACCCCCACTGCAACTTAAGGAATCCAAGAATTTACGAGATGGCATTGGTAAACCTGGAAACCAATAATTCTATCCCTAACATTCATATGCATACAGGTAACAATTCCTTCCGCTTCTTTCCCGATGATGGTGCCAACTGGTTTTCCATCGCACTGAGCACAGGTTCCTATTACATCGAAGACATCAACAATGAAATTCAGCGGCAGCTACGGCTCAACAAACACAAAACAAAGATCATCATCGATGCCAACCGGGCGACTCTAAAAGCAACGCTGACCCTCGCCAGACTCTATCAAGTCGACCTCAAAGTTGTCAAAAGCATCAACACCGTCAACAAGTGGCAGATTTACATGTTCGGTATGATCACAAACGGCTATACTGAAGGGGAGCACATTGTTAATATCATCAGAATCAACAGCATTCTGGTGAATAGTTATAGCAACCATGGAAGTTATGTAAATGGTCTTCAATCTACAGCTTTTTCCCCCACAGACGGTCCTAGTATGAAAATCATTCAAACACCCAAGAACCTATTGGTAGTATACTTGCCAGTTATCTTGCAATCGCATGCAAATATATCTCAACGATCAAGACGGTAGGCACATCGATCTCAGATGTGAACATCTCACCATCCGGTTTCATCTTCGATAGGTATGAATAAATGACTTATCACAAACATGGTTTGAACTTGACAAAAGGTCAACATTATAAACTACAACGGGCTGCCAAGAAAGGTTGCCCAGTCTCCATTCGTTTGTCCCATGCAAACCTGGCTAACCTCTCGGCAGGTTCAAACGATTACCAAGCTTCCCAAAAAAGGTACTGATGATATGAATCGGGAGCTGAGTACCACCCAAATGAAGGTGAACATGCAAAAAGTAGGTGGATTCCTACCCATGTTGGCAGGGCTGGCAATGAAGGCACTCCCCAATATAGAAAAAGACTATTCTACCAGCCTTGGGTGTTGGAGCTTTGAGCGGTTTGGGTGGTGTAGCCGGCAACAAGGCCTTTTAAGGCCTGGTTGTACCTGAAACGTGGTGGATGCGTTTGCACAGTTAATCCCAGTGGCAACGGTCTCTACCTCAAATCCTCAAACACCCGGATTACCTATGAGTATAGACTCTACTTGAAGCGTGGTCAGTAATTCCACGACGGAGCCCTTCCTATCTTATATTTAGATGCTTACAGCCCTTCAAAAACATTCCCCTCCTCGGTATGCTCCTATAAAAAAAATGAACGATTTAGATTCTGGATACCGACTGACTATAGTCAATGTGTGTCGAATCAACTCGATGCAGAAATTTGAAGGTATCAAACTACATTGCATGCCTATAAACGTCTGGACAAAGCTGTATCTGTAGCACTGGGTGCTTGTTCTGTGGTTAGTTTGGTGTTAACAAGCAGTTTCCTGGGTTCAGCTTTGACCGGTACAGGTGTTATAGCCACCCTTCCTCTGGGGTTTCTAGCTTGCTTGAATGCTACCACCGTATTGGACCTCACACTAATTTCTAGGCATGTAACAAAAAAAAAAAGAAACACCACGATAACTTGCGATTGCCCCAGTCCAAAAAGTCCTTAGTTGAGCAATGTGTCAGCTCTGCTTTAGCTAATGATGAATAGATCGATGATGCCGATTTTGGGAAAGTCGTCACATGCCTTAAAAACTACTATGACCATTAAGTTCAGCTGCAGCAACCCAGGTCCAATTTCAGCGAGGATCTGTAAAAATATTCCTTTAAGGTTTTTCCCACCATCCCCAATTCAATGGTTTTAGACCCGATTTTCAGGCCTAAACAACATATCCTAACACTTCCAATTATACCGTCATTATCAAAAATATGAAAGTCGTCGTAATCATAGCCTGTTTATTTTCATCCCACAGCTCACAATTTGCACAGCTCCATCGGTCTCTCTCTTTACCCAGACGGTGGTCAGCTGTTTGTTTAGTCTTTCACATCCCCAACTGAGGATATTTTCCCCTTTCCAGCACAAGGTTATAATTTTGCGAACCCACACTTCGTTCGTGTCAATATTTTTAATGTCTTTGACAATCCAGGGTGAGTCCTGACTTACTTCTCGCCATTTGAGAGTTTCCTCATTAGTATTTTCCAAAATTTCTTCCTCTTGCGCCATATTCTCTCTCTGATCAGACATATTTGTAATCTTACAATCCATTGTGTTAACTATCTGTGGATTTTTTTTGTGTGTTTTCTTTCTTCCAGAAAGATACATTTTCCCACGACCCAAACCCCCATTTTTTCCCCTTCAACCTATCAATAAGCGTATGATTTTTTTTCCTTAATTAGGAGCTGACGGGTTGCAGAAGTCCATTCCATTATTCAAAATCAGCTGTTTCTCAATGTTCACGCGTATTTCAATATTTAAGTCCTTCGTTACTCCTGTGATATCCGTTGCGGAACATATTCACTATATACCCTTTGTTCCTCTCTTGATTACCTTTCGATTGAGGTATAACATATATCTGTAATTAGGGACTGAAGGGTCCTAGCAGTCCATTTCATTATTCAAAATATCCATTTCATTATTCAAAATATCCATTTCATTATTAAAAATTGGCTTTTTCTTCATTTTTACGCGTATTTTGGCATTTAGGAGCTGACGGGTTGGAGAAGTCCATTCCATTATTCAAAATCAGCGGTTTCTCAATGTTCACGCGTATTTCGATATTTGAGTCATTCGTAACTTTTTATTTCACTATTCACCGCTCCAAGTTGAATAATGAAAAATAAACTATTTCGTTAATCATTATTCATTTTTTTAATATTGCATAGTTAATAGTGAACTATTTCATTATTCATTATTGAATTTTGAATAATGTACTTTGAATAATGGACGTACTTCAGCGCGATAAATAAATTTCACTGCATATATATCTAATACGTCTAATACAAGGATGAATAAGTCATATAATATGCCTTTCATAATCATAGATCTGTATACTATGTAAAACTGTATTCGGATTGTTTTTGGTTTTAAACTTGTGACTTGATGTTTTCATTTGTCATTCAATTGCTGTCACATGAATACGTTAAATATATAGAACTTACTGTCGTTTGGACACTTTTTATAGAAACATTGTGGGCTTGTAAGACATTCACCAGTTTTATTATTTAAAGTGAGCTCAAAATCTGAAAAAAAGACAATTATAGAACAAGAAATCGTTGCGTTTATAAACACATTTCAACAGCCAAGTAAGATTTTTTTTAATTTTGAAAGTGGACTTTCAAGACAAAAGGCAGTTCATACAATGTTCATAATATACGAACTTCTAAGATGTTTTAATTATTATTTTATAGAATCAAACACGTTCTTTGTTGTAAAAAAAGGAAAGAAAAAGGAAATAATTCTTTTTGTAGCAAAAGTGTATCATTTATTGTAAACGATTTTTTGAAAATAACCTCTTTAAAATACGGATGTCAGTGGGTACAACATTTAACATCTAACATTTTTTTCAATTTTGTAGTTTTTCCAACATTCATTTTGAACAATCAACATTCGATTTCATTATCAAACATGCCAAAAAAACAATTTGTTAAACTTTTTTTTTCAACATTCGTTTTCAATGTTGAATATAATAAACGAATGACGAGTATTGAAAACGAAAGTTGAAAATTAATGTTTAATGATGAAAAACGAATGTTGAATGATGAAAATGAATTAAAAAAAAAACAACATTTAAAACAAATGAAATGTTAAAAACAATAAATATGAATGCTGAATGTTGAAATTTGAATATGGAACCAACTTGACATCCGTTTTGTCAATATATAAATTTTAAACCTATGATCACTTGGCAACACCATCGTCATTCCAATTTACGCACGGTCAAAATAAATTTACAAAAACAAAACTCTTTAGAATGAGTTTGCGTCTTTTCGTGTCTACTTTTTTTTAATGACACATATTTATGTCGTTTGATTATTTTCACGTGTTCATAACAGCTATGTATGATGCACTGCATTTATCTATTGGCTGCGGTAATTTCGATGTTCATTGAATATCGACAACAATGATCTCACCATTGTAAATATACCGGAATTTGATGAGACTGTCATCAAATTGAGAGGTTAAGCGCTTTAAAACCAGGTTTGATTCACCATTTTCAACATTTGAAAATGCCTGTACCAAGTCAGGAATATGACAGTTCTTGTTGTCCATTCGTTTTGATGTGTTTTGTGATTTGATTTTGCCATGTGATTATGGATTTTCCGATAAGATTTTCCTCTGAATTTAGTATTTTTGTGATTTCATTTTTTACGCACGAGAAGATTAAATTTGGAACTAATCATTAAAATTATACTTTTATTTAAACTTTAGATAGAAATCTTAACGTGCACCATAAGGAATTTTCTTGTCAATACTTTTATTACAAAAAGAACAAATTATTTTTCAAAAAAGAAGCGCAGTTGTTTAGAAAAATCTTGCTTTTATCCTGCCCTGTGCTTCGAGGAAACATTTATTGAAGTAGTCTTTGTTTTTCAAACAGATCTAAAAGATAACGTGGCAGTGGCACACTTTTTAATATTGTTTACATAGCCAGTGTTCTCCCAAAAAAATAATGACACGTAATTGTTATTGATATTTTGAAAGAGAGGCGAAAGATAACAAAGGGACATTCGAACGTTTGAATTGAAAATGAACTGACAACGTCATAGCTAAATAAGAAAGATACTAACAGACAAACAACAGTACACGAAACACAACAAAAAAAAACTAGAAGACCGAGCAACACAAACCCCAACAAAAATCAGGAGGTGCTCTGGGAGGCTGATTAATGTTCTTTGATGCTGGTCAGGTATCACAACTTCAATACCGATGAAACGGCCTAATATAATAAGAATGAAACAAATATGTATATGTTTTTACCTGATTTTGGTTTCAAAAATCTATACATTTATTCACGAATCGATGTTGATATAATGGAATATGATGCGACTGTCGTACAAGTGAGAGGTTTAACGCTATAAAACCAGATTCAATCCACCATTTTCTACATTTGAAAATGCCTGTACCAAGACAGGAATATGACATTTGTTGTCCATTCCTTTGATATGTTTTGTCATTTGAGTTTACCATTTGATTAGGGAGTTTTTTAATTTCCTCGGAGTTCAGTATTTTTTTTGAATTTACTTTTTGTCCCACACCAGTGTCCCAAACACGGTTTCAAAAATTACTCTGATAAATGTGCATATTAATAATAAAATGAAACTTCAAAATTAACTTGCTGAATTTGCTTACCGTGTCGAAAGTTTCTGATATCAAATAAAACATACAACCAACGAGTCTATGCAGGTATTGGCCTTAATTTTGTTTGTTCTTGATCAAATGCATTTACGACATGTAAATACTTTCGATTTTTATAATATTTGGTTAACGGACTTTAAAGATAGTTAAAGTAGTAATTGCAAAATGCTCAGCCTTACCTTTACTCGTTTTACATGTATAGATGCAACCAATAAATGCTAGAATGAATCGAATTAAAACTAGCAAAGTACCATATCCAATCACGGTACAGCATACTAACTTCACTGAACAGGGCATGTCTGAAATAAATAAGATTAATTATGAATTGTAAAATACACCTTGTAGTTAGTCTGTATCTAAAAGTAGCCCACAGAAGGCCGAAATTTTAAACCAGGAACACTTAAATAAAATTATAACGAAATTTAAACGACAGCTAGCATGCATATTCTGAAATGTTTTGCTGGAAACATGAGACATTTTTTATGAGTATTTTTTACATTTAAGATGATATGTAAACAAAAGACAACTTTCGAGTTCGATGCGTTTCCGTCAACACTCTGGTTTTAGTGAACGTCATTTGAGCGTTTAGGGGCGTCGTCACTTCCATTCCAAAATTGAGCGAGTAGTTGGAAAACTATAATTCTATATTGTACGAAATATTCGGCAAATCGAATTCTCAAAATTGATAATCAGCGCTGCTGTCATTAGGGAATTGTCATTAAGTACCTACAGAACAACCATTATTTCTAGTTTATCCTGCACAATGACGATCACTAAGACGCTTGATGAACGTTAATAGTGCAGGGATACAGGTGATCATAATTGACGAGTTTTTTCCGGTGACGGATGAACTCGAAAGTGATCTATTACTTAAAAGGTTCATTTCAAAATTATCAAATGTTAACCGTTAAAACAACATGTTTTAGGACTTCTATTCCCAGGTTTAGTGGTTTGATACTTTCAGAAAGCAATAAAACGAAAGACAAAAACAAACTATACCAGATTTTCTTTATAATAAAGCATATAAGTGAAAGATACTGAACTAACAATACTTTTCATTAAAAATAGTTCGTAGGGGCATTAGCTTTCAAATTCATGTTCGTCATTTAGACCAAAATTGTTATTCTGCATTATTAACATACTTAAAGGTATTCCTAAATTTATAAAAAAAAAGTAAAAAAAAAACCCCAAGAAATTGTAAAAACTATTCAATGTTTAATATGACTTTCATTCTCTTTAAATGTTCCAAGTACCCTTTAAGTGATCATGAGTTTTAGAAAAAGAAAATCACTCTCCTTTTTGTATGGACTATTACAATTAATGTATCGACAATTTCTACAGATTGTAAACTAGACGCCATATAATTATACATATGATATAGATGACCCCAAAGACTGTCGATGATCATATAACCCGAATTCAGCATAAATATGAGTACCGTATTAATAGACGGACAAACATGTCCAATCGTATATTGACAACTTTGCTACGTCTTACTTAACTACATTTTGTAGGGAAAAAAATCATAGTTTTATCTGTATTAGAATGTTGTGGACCGGTACAGTCATCCCATGGCTCCTTTTTGTTTCACTATTCAATATAATATGTTTGAGGTTAAAAGTCAATTTGTCTTTTAACTTCAAACATATTGGATATTATCCGGGACATTTTAATTTTGATTTAACATAAGTAAAAGTAAATCAGTGTCATGCAGAACTGATCCGTCTTCAATACATACCATTTATTATCGATGTTGTTCTCGTCACTGAAAAAAAAAATTATAATAGAGAAACAATTCCAACACTAAATCGTGTGTAATACGATATTTATCTACTTTCGACTGTTTAGTTTTAAATGTTTGAAACGCTCGGCGAGCGTCCAGTTTAACATTAGAAAATGTAACCTTAAGTGGATAAATATCGCATCACACTCGATAAAGTGGCAGTATTTAACAGACATCATTAAGGATCCTCCACAAACATCTAACAAAAAACATAGTTATAACCAATTGCAAAGTTTGTCTGTCAGAAAAATCATGATAATGAGGCGCTTTAATTTTTTTCGAGATAAAAACCAGTATAGAACAAGCGCTGTAGTTTATAACGGATTAATGGACAAAATAAACAACATTCAACACATTATACCGTACCAAAGAATGCTCGCACTTATTGAAAGCAAACTCTGATTTCCCAACATGCTGATAAGAAAGTATACCGCCTGACATCTAGTATCGGCTGTTTAACTTAAAAGAAGAATTCAAACAGTGTACAGTGTAAAATGTGTAATAAATTCCTGCATTATAAGTCATACAACAACAAAAGATATCTTATCTTAATATTTGATAAAATTCATTAAATTTTGACCAATTTATGATATCTATATCCTTGCTATAAATGTTTCTAATAATAAAATTTGAAAATCTTTTTTACGTTTCACGAGAATTAACTACAAAAGAGTGCATTTAAAAACAACTGGGTCAATATCCTTAATGCGCCTGAAATGCAAGAACTAAAAAAAGTTCATATAAACCAAAAATTGTCTTTGCAGTTATGACGGACTTGAATAGATTTCTAACAAGTTATTGAATTATTTATTATGTTCAATTTCAAGTTGCAGGATAGATTAACCAAATAAACATTTTTCGTAAAACTTATTCAGTGCATAACAAGAAATATCTCTTCATGCTGGAAATAGATAACAGGACTGCACCTTAACCTAATACGATTAGTTATGTCTTCAAATCTTGACAATTTGTGCAAGTGTAGTTTGTGGTTCACTCTTTCAATCAAGAATACATGCAAGAATATAAATGTGTAAACTTTATAAATACTCGAAAACATATGACACTACAAATAGTATTTATTTACCTTGAAATATTGGAATGTTAATCAAGACATTTGCTGTATGAATATTTTTACCGTGATGACAAAACCAAACACCATTTATACTTTCATCTATTGTCCTCCGTACTGTGACGATGGTTTGGTTTGTGGTTATATTCTGCACGACAGTAGCGTTATTTCCATTACTTGTAAAACATGTTGGAAACGGAAATGGGCTAAGGCAATACGCAACTTCCTTGCCGTTGTTATCGAAAAAGGAAACAGTAAATTGTAGAGATTCAGTCCTGCACGTTAGCTGAAGCGTATTAGTATCAGAAGTCCAACTCAGGCAAGCATGTATGCTGCATAGCGAAATTCCTGCAAAAGATTTTCAAGCGAAAACTTACTTATCCCTTTTTTAGGACCAAATAGTGCCACTCGAAATTATTGGTATAATTTTTTCGTTAAACGATATACATTTTTAACAGTAAACGGCGAATTTCATTGTTTTTTTTTATATATCTAATATCTTAAGGAATGTCATCAAACAACATTCAACACATTATACCAAAGATTGCCCGCACTTATTGAAAGCAAACTCTGATTTCCCAACATGCTGATAAGAAATTATACCGCCTGACATCTAGTATCGGCTGTTTAACTTCAAAGAAGAATTCAAACAGTGTACAGTGTACAATGTGTAATAAATTCCTGCATTAGAATCTTTGTTATTTTTAATAGTTTTTAAGAACTTAAATTTGTCAATGATAAAGCTATGAAATGTCAAGAGAGAACATTTTCCCGCCAAAATTTCAATGGCAAATGTCTCGAAAACAAGCACATTGACCTATATTGTTTTATTTGCTCTTTTGGTTCCCTTATTTATCCTCTGTCAATAATATATTATATGATAGTCCATCGAGTATTGCGAACATTTAAATGAAAAATAAGTTACACAATCTAAAATAATAATTCAAATTAGACGGCTATGCAAACTGTTCCATAATAGAGACAATCGGTCATCTTTATATGTTGAATTAGTTTATTCAAGACACAATTATCAACATTTCAAACGATGAGCAAATTAAATGTTTTTTTGCATTTAATGATTAGTTAAATAAGTAATAGTTATACACGGAGGAAAATGTGTTTCTTATCCAGACACGCCGTATCCCGAGGTGAATAACCAACTTACACCCTTTCTAAACTCTATATTGTTAACATTGATTATTAACTGAAAAAAACAACCCGATAGCATATATTTTATTGACAATATCAAACAATGATTTATAAAAAAAAATTATATTACATGAAACCCCATTAGTAACCTTTTTTGGTTATCTTCGTTCAAACTTTGACAAGTGAGTATATTTTACCAATGTCAAGGTTGTTTTGCATATTCCAATTAAATCCTTGGGTTAATTTGGATCATCAGGTCAAGGTTGACCGTATCGTGTATTCATATTACAAAAAAAAAAAAAAACAAACGTAATGCTCCTTGTATGCAGTTGTCAATATGGAAAGGTATGAGACGGACGACATTTTTTGGCAAGCGTTGGATTTGGTAGTATAGATTAAAGATAAAGGCAATATTATAATCCAAAATACTTACCTGTATCAGTTTAATAAAGGTAATCATAACTATATTTTTTATCTTACGGTTTTATAGAAAAAAAGCCCCCCTCTTCTCGAGAATAAATAAATATTCATATTCGGACCTACAAAGGGGTAAGTGTATCTGCAATAGAAAACCGACTACTAGACACGCTCAGTATACAAAGATACAGATTAAATAGTTCGTAAATTTCTCTTTTGGGGAGAGGGGCTGATCCAGCTGGGGTTCCAAACTCCACAGAAGGGGGGGGGGGGGTTCAAATCAGTCATATACATTGATCTTTTAAATCGGGTCCACTGGATAACGAGGGAGAGGGGGTGAGGGTTAGAATCCCCCCTTTTTTTAAATAGAAACATATGACTGGGATTAAAAATATTACTTTTAGCAAAGGAGTAATTCAAAGATTTTGAGTTGTATTCAAAATAGATGCTTAATGTTTTTTTTCGCTATTTGAATTTCCTAAAATGTTTTTTTTAATATTTTGAAACAATTTGTAGTGCACACTATAAGTAATTTCTTATGTTCATGCTATTTAAAGATTAATCAATTTCTAAAGTCACAGCCTGTGGTCAAAATCCATTGTTATTCGTAACAATAGATCTATTTAATTTACACGTGTTTCAAAAATAGAAACTATGAAGTATAACAATAGAACTGGGTGTAAGATAGGTTACTTACCTGGAATGAAAGTCAGTAGTAGTAAATGACGTTTCATGTTTGTAAATCAGGGAAACGCTATCTACAAAAAAGAATAGTATTATTTCATTGTTGAAATTTTATTTTAAGTGTTCCAAATACGTCCATCGTCAACTTTCATGAAACTTTAGTAAATTGTTTATATTTATTGACTTAAGCTCCTTTTTGATTTTCATAAATTTTAGATATTACAGTGCAGACGTATTGGAATTTTTTGATAAAAAGGTTTTTTCTCCAGTTTCGGACAGTAACCCAAAAATGCTCTAAGCAGTTTGCCTTTGGTGGCAGGTTTAAGATAAGCTCTTCTTATTTTTTCCTTAATATCTTATACAACATTTAGTAAAATGTTCATAAATAAACTCATCATAGATACCAGGACTAAATTTTGTATATACGCCAGACGCGCGTTTCGTCATCAAAAGACTCATCAGTGACACTCGAATCTAAAAAGTTTAAAGGCCAAATAAAGTACGAAGTTGAAGAGCATTCCTAAATTCCTAAAAGTTATGTCAAATACAACTAAGGTAATTTATGCCTGAGGTAGAAAAGCCTAAGTTTTTCAAAAATTCAAAACTTTGTAAACATATAATTTATAGATATAACCATATCAATGATAATTCGATAAATGTCGAGTTTAAGGGTAACTTATATAAACTGTCATGTACTTTAATAGTTTGTCGAAGCATACTAACTTATTATGATGAAAGAAGTCATTCCGTCTCATCATTGTCTTGATAACAAGAATCAAACAAACCATAGATTAACGCATCATGTTAAGGTGTATATGTGACAAGAATGAGATAATATGGCGATGATTGATTAGCTGAGCTGAACTCATTATTCTTCACTCATGGATGGCATCGCAAGTTACGTAATCTAATGATTCGTTTTCAGTCGAATATAAGATAAGCAATTGTATGAATTGATGAATATTTGCCAATCATAATAAAAATATCAAATCAAAGTACGATGTAAGTGAAATCGTTTTGAAAATCATTACTTACATGTTTTATGAAGTAATATTTGTGATTGTTGACGTTGTCTAATTTTAGTAAGGAAAAGTAAAAAAAACTTACGTTTTACATAAAAATATCCGATATTGCTACTTAGATTTCTTCAGTTCTTGGTGTTGCTTATTTTACCCCTGTACATAAATGGAAGTTTCATTAAAATAGTATGACGACGTCTTTGTGCTTTAAATAACTGCCAATTATAATTGCAATATTTATAATACGTATCAAAATCCGTTCACATCTATGATGTTATGATGATTCATAAGAGATTAAACAATCATTCTGACACTTTGAATTGTATGATATCTAATAAATGATTTAAAATTATCGCCCATCCCTTGAAACAAAGAATAAAATAAATGATCTGCTATTTAGTAATACATCTTGAGAATAATACTTTATATCAGCTAATGCAATACGTGTACATTGTGAGTATACATTTTATTTTACCATTATGACATCTGAATTTAACAAATGCAATGGTTAATAGAAAAAACATATAAACGGATGTTCTGTAGAGACACCTTGGTATTTGACACCGGTATTAAATTTTTGCCTTAATAGACTCTTAAACACTTTTGTATTTTTAGTTTTAAATACTGTTCAATTAATTTGGTCTTCAAACTTTTTTTTATTCGAAACGCGTGTCTGCGAACCAAATGATCAGTCTTTTATCTTTGACAGTTTTCTGATATTTAAACGATTGATTCATATGAATTTATCTACCCAAAGGCATGAACAAAGGAAAACATTTAACGATTTAGATGCAAAATTAGAATGTGATGAATTTTACGTATACAATGGGCAAACCTCTTTATTATTACTGTTCAATAGTCTGGACAATTTTACGGTTTGCATCAGCTGCCTCTTATACACTACACAGTTTAAAAGTACTCTTACTTGTAGGGGTGGATTCAATTTTTTTCAATTTTTAAGAAAGGATATTCTAAGAACTCTGACTTTGCTCAGCTAACATTACGATTGGTCATTTTTATAAAGATGTATTCCTTGTTGACTTCTGTCAATTCCTATTTGTATTTCCATAGTTTGTCTTTTAAAAAAAAATTTAAATCTTTTTATAAAAAAGAGGAAGATAAATGAATAATCAAATTATATAAAAAAAGTATGCATCAAAAGTTAAATGGAAAGATGATAGAAATATGAAATTATAAGTAATGCATGTTATTCTCTTACTTAATGAGTTAAGTCAAATGTTAATTATCTATTGAAGATGTGCACAGTTAATACCTTAAATTCAACATGATTATAATTAAATTTGTGAATGGAAATGGGGAATATGTCAAAGAGACAACAACCCGACCATAAATCAAACAACAACAGAAGTTCACCAATAGGTCTTCAATGCAGCGAGAAACTCCCGGAGGCGTCCTTCAGCTGGTCCCTTAACAATTACTTATACTAGCTCAGTGATAATGGACGTCATACTAAACTCCGAATTATACACAAGAAACTAAAATTAAAAATCATACAAGACTAACAAAGGCCAGAGGCTCCTGACTTGGGACAGGCGCAAGAATGCGGATGGGTTAAACATGTTTTTTGAGATCTCAACCTTCCCCCCTATACCTCTAGTATTTCTTAAATTTGTTTTTAAAATAAAACGCTGAAGAGTATGTAACTGGTTTTGTTAGAACTTAACATTTCAACATCGTACTTTATTTTGCCTTTTTAACTGTTGTGGATTCGAATGTCACTGATGAGTCTTTTGTAGACGAAATGCGTGTCTGGCGTAAATACTTAATTTAATCTGATATTAATGATGACTTTAGTTTCATGTGAAGTACGGTGTCAGTCTGTTTGACCTTTTTGTGATATTTGTAATGTTTATTATGTTATTGATAAAAATTACCGTTCATTCATATGGGACAGCTAGAGGTGGTATATTCAAACTTTGATTTAAGCATTGTAAATTAATGACAAGATTATATCTGAAATGTTTAAATTAATGTTTAACTGTGGGAATGTTTAACTACGCATTTACAAAACGTTTAATCTATAGAATTACTAAAGCGTTAATTTGGTATTTCCAGATAATATCTCGGAAAAGACCACCTCGTTTACACTGATTTACAAGACATATTTTTTTCTACCTTTAATCATTTAGATTTACAGTACATTTTTGAAAACATAGATTTACATCTCACGAGGCCGGACTCCTTACATTAGCGAAACTATTGTATGCTCAAAGGTACACAGCGTCTGAAGCAATATACTTACAGACGAATGTTATTGCTTTTTTCTGATGAATACGCTAAGTGTACGCATCAATAGAAAAATACTCATCAACGATACTAGAAAATGTCGTGTTGTGTTACTGTAAAATATACGTATTTGTTAAATTAAAACAATCAAATTCGTCTGTAATATTTATTTGTCATTACGTGAGCCATTTCATTGTTTTGCATATCATGTAAGCCGGTTATCCGTGATTTTTTATAAACAGCATAATGGAGCATATGATTTCGATAGATATTGTACATGTCTGCATATTTTGAAAATAGTATGATATTAAACTATGATTATCTCATTAACCAAGAAAGAAAAAAATTATAACTAAAAGTACGGACGTTTCATTCTGTCACAGGTAACGGCTGTCTCAATTTTGTTAGATTAATTTTTCTGTTTCACAGATCAAGAATATTTACGGTTTCAATCTTAACTGATGATGACGATAAGATCGGTTTTGTATTTATGTATAATTGCTGGATTTCTGGTTCTAAAAGGTATGTTATTTTAATTTTTTGAAAAAATTATAAAATACAATCAGTTAAAAAGATATATAAGTTGACACAACTGTTTTAAGTTTCTTATTGAAGTATCTTGGAAATTATGTGCTTTTACCTAAAAACCTTCTGTTTCACAGATCAAGAATATTTACGGTTTCAATCTTAACTGATGATGACGATAAGATCAGTTTTGTATTTATGTATAATTGCTGGATTTCTGGTTCCAGATAGTATGTTATTTTAATTTTTTGAAAAAGTTATGAAATACAATCAGTAAAAAAGATATAAGTTGGCACAACTGTTTTAAGTTTCCTATTGAAGTATCTTGGAAAGTATGTGCTCTTACCTAAAAACCTTCAAATTGTTTTTTTTCTTTTTTTCTAGAATATTAGTATCTGTAAAACATTTTATTTTGGATCAGTTTTGTATGACATCCGTCGACGCTACAGTGCTAAATCTCCCTCGTCAATAGCGTAGCCTTATACAAGGTTACTTAGTTGATGTTGTTACCATACTTTGACCTGGTGATGTGTTTTCATTTACAAATCCCCTCTTTCTGTAGACCGTTTATGCACCGACATTGTCTAAAAACATCTCCCGTACGCATATTCCGGCCTGCAACATTCTTATGGTCTAAATAAGATTTCCATTACCCGTTCTCTGCACTATAATATTGCAGCCCCATATA
Organism: Mytilus edulis; assembly: GCA_019925275.1. Lineage (NCBI taxonomy): Eukaryota > Metazoa > Mollusca > Bivalvia > Mytilida > Mytilidae > Mytilus > Mytilus edulis. The sequence goes on from CM034362.1 coordinate 36,133,246, forward strand.
CTGATATACATGGATATTGATTCATAGTTTGTTTCACAACGAAACAAAAACAAAGCAATAAATTGCAGCGAGTTAAACCAAGCGTCAGGCAATTCGTTTGACGTTATTTCTCTGTTTAAAAAAAATATCGAAAGTTTGTCTGGAATCAATTTGATTTCTTTACTAAGTTAATATGTGTTTGATAAGCATGAATAGCAATATTATTAAAATAAATCAGGATGCGATAAAAAAATAACCCGTACAAAATATGTCTTGAGATTTTACGATCGTCAGTATATATGTAAAACACATTACACGTCATTACTAGTGATATGAACGTTTCCTATCTAATCAAACTGAAGACACAACATACATCGATGGGAGGTATAAGGCCTTTTAAACGTACATAAATGATATTGTCTTAATTTGAGCACATTTATATCACATTTCTTACGAATACCGTTTCTTCTATTCGTAGCTATAGCCTTCCATCGCATTTAGTATTAACATATCGTAGTTGTAACGATATTTCCGAGTGTTGCTTAGTCAATATATAAGGAGATGATTGTAAATAAGACATTTGACCATCAGAGACTAAATAATGAGGAAGTAAACAACTGCAGGTCATCTTGCGGCCTTCAACAATCAACAAAACCATAACCATTTAGTAAACTATAAGAGAAATATGTAACAACCATAAAGAATATAAAAAAGAAAGAAATAAAACGTAGTTTTTGCTACATACATTAGAATACACAAATATTAGTAGACCAATACTACCTAGCTGTTAATTTCACTACAACTTATTTCAGGCTGGCATATTCTATATACATGCGGTTCTATTTATTCCCTTGACCTACCTGTTTCGACTGTCGCATATATACCAATATATCTATCTGGTAGGTTTAAACCAGCATATGTATGCTCATCATATTCCCAACCTAACAGGTTTTACAGCGTAACATAAAACTGTTCCTATAAGTGGAAAACACTGATTTATCAGATCTGTATTTTACACACAAAATAAAACCAAAAGAAGACAATCATACTAACAGTACCAATATTGAACTCAATAACTACCCATGAAAGATTTTGAGGAATAGTAACTTATATTATCTCTTAACAAGTTCTTAAGTCGCCATGGATAACAAAAAAGCTGATCACAAACTTATCTCAGTTATTGATCGTGTCATTGTGCTATAACTACTTTTTTTCGCCCAAATATTTATATTCGTTGTTATATGTGAATCAGTTATTATTTGCTAGACAAATACAAAAAAAACATATAATTCTTTTTTTGAGATGGTATAGTTGAGGACCTGTCCTGTACATATGTGTAATTTATTGGATATGAATGTATGAGAAAGAAAATTTTGAGTTTGTTTGATCATATTGAAAATGTAATTTGCCGACATAATTAACGGAAATATTTGAAAAAGGTGAGATATTTTGCGTTTCATGGACTAAATCTCCTTGTATGTTTTGATACGAATACAAGATATCTTCATATTGTTAACTAAACGACCGAATTACCCAAAAATATCCTCATAACCAGTAATTTAATCAAAGATCCGAACTGCTTCATATTAAATACATGTCTCATGGGCGATCAACCAATTTTTTGCTTTCTTCTTAATTATGTCTCATGTGCAATCAAACCCTTTCTTTACCATAGTAGTATGTGTGAAATGTAAAACCGGCTCCTTTTGTTTTCAAAGATAAATATAATAATCAACAAAGAATGTGGAATGATATGGCTACAGTATTAAATTTTTTGCGCAGACAAGATAAGGCAAGATGAACGTACAAACCGCCGAACCATTATTTTTGGCAAGCCTGTGCTTCACTGGTAGGCAATGAAAGCTACAATCCTCTACGTTAAATGCTAAATAGAGAGATCGTATGAAAAATGAACCCCGATACGTAGCAAATATTCCCCCCAAGAACTCTTTGGTTTCCATTGCAGCTTATTAATTATTAAATTCAAAGAGAACACCTTAAGTTCCAAACTGGGACCAATTCAGGAACCGGTCTCTTTGGTACATTCAAAGAAGACCCAATCTAATCTCTGTGGGAACACAGAAGAATATAACCCCAAATAAAAGCTAACGTACAATGTGGGGACATGTTCCATTTTCATCTTGCCATATCCCGCCAGCTATACTGTAACGACTATTTATTTTAAATTTACAATAAATTTTAAATGATAAAATACTGAATTAAAAGTTAATTTCTTGTAGAAATAGTTAAATATCAAATGTCAATAATCTTGAAAATAAGTCCATTAAACAAGTATTCTATGCGGATAAACTGGTTTCTCATCCACGGACAATAAGGCACTGTCTTTTCAAGCTGAGCTGTTTATAGTCCAGTGGCAAGTATATCCTTTGCACAACTCCTCTGCATAGCTGCATCTTTCACAACAAAACCTGAAACAATACAAACACAGCAGCAGAATTTTTCTTATCTTTATTTTTGGTGGTGGATGGGGAGGGAGGTAGGAATTTTCGTTAGCTATGTTGGCAGTTTTGCACTTGTTTGAATAACGCATGAATGACGTCACGAAATGACGTATTATTGATGTGATTAAATTAAGAATCAATTAGGATTGATTCCGGAAAATGGAGTTAAACTTTTATTAAAACAGTTTATCCTTATATGATAAACTTAATTAATCAAAGATCCGAACTGCTTCATATTAAATACATGTCTCATGGGCGATCAACCAATTTTTTGCTTTCTTCTTAATTATGTCTCATGTGCAATCAAACCCTTTCTTTACCATAGTAGTATGTGTGAAATGTAAAACCGGCTCCTTTTGTTTTCAAAGATAAATATAATAATCAACAAAGAATGTGGAATGATATGGCTACAGTATTAAATTTTTTGCGCAGACAAGATAAGGCAAGATGAACGTACAAACCGCCGAACCATTATTTTTGGCAAGCCTGTGCTTCACTGGTAGGCAATGAAAGCTACAATCCTCTACGTTAAATGCTAAATAGAGAGATCGTATGAAAAATGAACCCCGATACGTAGCAAATATTCCCCCCAAGAACTCTTTGGTTTCCATTGCAGCTTATTAATTATTAAATTCAAAGAGAACACCTTAAGTTCCAAACTGGGACCAATTCAGGAACCGGTCTCTTTGGTACATTCAAAGAAGACCCAATCTAATCTCTGTGGGAACACAGAAGAATATAACCCCAAATAAAAGCTAACGTACAATGTGGGGACATGTTCCATTTTCATCTTGCCATATCCCGCCAAATGAGTGGGGCATACCCACTCACTGCCAAAGAAATTACCCCTGAAACAACCCCAAATTAAACTGATTGGTGCCCCTTTAAAATCCCGACCGAGTTTCACTTGTTATTAAACTAATCTAAATTTAAGACAATTCTCATAATAATATCAATTTCACTGAGGAAAAACAGCTGGTCCGCCGGATCTCATGAACTGTTCAAGTGCTCCTTGTAAATTATTTAGATAAATATCATTACCAATCTTTGATAAATGTGTTCCGTCATATCTAAATAAATTACTTTCTTTAGCACGTATGTTACTGTGCCTAATTGCACATCCACCGATGCTCAAAACTAAGTTTTTGACCCGGAGGTTTACTCGTTTGCGAGCCCTTTCAATAGCTTGACCACAATTGGCATTGTGCCAATACCGTCTCATTAGTATGTCTGACCATATTAATTTTAAAGCTGGATACAATGCATGTAACCGAAGCAGGTCACATTCTATATCACTGAATAATTTCTCTGATGTCGATATACCCAAATCATTAGACCCAAGTTGAATAACAAGGAAACTCGGAAGGGGGCGGTTAAGCAACCTTTGTTCAAAGACTGTATTTAAATCACCCCACTTCATACCCCTTTGACCAATCCAAATCATATGAGCACCTGTATTCTGTAGGCCAAGGTGAAGTCCCCCAGGTCTAGACGAAGCTTCTTTATTGGCCCAATATACTATAGATGATCCTATTAACCAAATTGTTTTGACACCTACAATTGATGTATGTATTATTTCAATAAGCTATTGCGTTTTAAAAAGTATAACCTATAATTTTAAATGTTCAAACGGATGTATTTTGTGTAAGCATCCGATGTCCAACGACCCCATTTCTTTAATGTTTCGTCATCTACTCCTAGCCTTTTTGCTTCAGTTGCTCCCCCGATTCTGAAAGAATGTGCTCTGAAATGTCCATTGATTTCGGAGAATGACAAACTCTTTTGTAAAATAGACGAAAATTGATAACGAGTGAGACTTGATCCATCAAAATGTATGTATAAATTACTCCCGGATGAAGGATATCGAATTTGTAAAAATTGCTTTAGTAAGTGAATGGGACACAGAGATTTGTCGATTTGCTCACTAATAATCAAAGTTAAAGATGAGTGTAGTTGATCTGTTTTGGAACTACGTATACACAGACGAAGCTCTTCTTTGTGATCAAATTTGACAACTGAAACGTCAGATATTTGTATAACATGTGCCCCTAAATCAGTTTTACTTTCCGCAGCTATCTCACCCACGCGAAGTAAAGCGAAAAAACTTAGACTAAAAGCTGAAGCAAACATGACGGATTCATACGACGAAAAACAGACATGTTGAAGTGACCTGATTAATTTTCGTAACAAATCAATTGAAATTGGTACCCGCAAATCGGGTTTTTTTGGATTTGACCTTTTTAAACCTTCTAATGTTTTCCCTACTAAAAAGGATTTTGTACTATCTGTTAAATCTTGAATCTTATGTTGATAACTTATTCCTGACATATATGTTAAGACAGTAGAGGCTGACAGACCCTTGAATGAAAGGAAGGCAATGTAAAATATTAAATCGCTAAGCGGAGCTGGCCAAATATCATGTAAGTTGTATGCTGATCGAAAATTTTTAAAGGATTCGACTGCCGTATTGTATGTTTTCCAGGTTTTTTGTGCCATAGAACTGGTAAGGAGATGATTTAATTCAATTTCTAAAACGTCCAAAGATGGTCTGGAATTGCTGTCTTGTACTGATCTGCTTCTGGGCAAAGGTGTCTGAAACGCTGAAAATCACAACGGGATAATGAATCGGCTATGGTATTAATTTTACCAGGAATGTGTTCTGCTTTTAAAACGATATTATATTTTAATGTGGAAAAAACTAGATTCCTCATAAGGGACATAACTCGATTCGACTTAGAAGTTCTCTTATTTATGATAGTAACAACGGCCTGATTATCCACATAGAAAAGGATTCGTTTGTTTTTAAGATGTACTCCCCATATATGAAGTGATATAACAACTGGGAAAAGTTCCAAGTAAGTAATGTCCTTCAATAAATCATGCTCTGCCCATTCTTTTGGCCAACAACTTTGTGCCCATTTCCCCTGAAAGTAAATGCCAAAACCTTTGTTTTGACCCCCGGCACTGTCTGTAAACAGTTCAAGCATATCATTGGAAGTCCATAAACTATCAACCATGACCGTGACTCCATTATATTGCTCTAAAAAAGAGGTCCAAACTTTAATGTCCTCGCGCATATTACATGATACCCGTACCCTGTGGTGTGGTTTTCTTATGTTACAAGTAGCATCAATCAATCTTCGGCAAAAAGCCCTTCCAGGGGCGATAACTTGGCATGCAAAGTTTAACAAACCTATCAGGGACTGTAACTGGCGCAAGGTTACCTTTTTTGAATGTAGAAACAGCTGCAAAGTTTGTTTTAAGTTAGTCAGTTTTTCCCCAGGGAGCCTCATTTCCATTTTTAAGGTATCAAATTCAATACCTAAAAAGGTCAAAATTTCTGTGGGTTGAACGGTTTTGTCTTCGGCTAATGGAACCCCCCAATCTGAACAAATTTTCTTGAACGTTTCAAGTGTTTCCTGACAAGTTGGACTATTTGCTTCACCTCCAAAAAGGAAATCGTCTAGGTAATGAAGTATATTTGAATTTCCACTGGTAAGTTCCGTAACCCAATGAAGCGCTGTTGAGAACTTTTCAAAGAGCGAACAGCTGATTGAGGCTCCCTGTGGTAAACAACGATCAAAATAATATTTACCATCAAAAATGAAACCCAACTGGTCAAAATCAGAAGGTGAAACCCTTAATAAACGAAATGCACTTTTAACGTCGGACTTTGAAAGTTTTCCGGCTATTCCTATATTTTGGACCAAACGAACAGCGTCGTCAATACCCGAATACTGCACAGAGCAATATTTCTCATCTATAAAGTCATTCACAGAGTTATGTAGGGGATAGGAAAGATTATGAATTAAACGGTAGTCCCCGTTCTTCTTTTCGGCCAAAAATATAGGAGAAATGCGTAGAGTTGGCAAAGGTGGGTGGTCAAAAGGACCGGCCATTCTACCTAGAGTAATCTCTTTATTTATTTTTTCTCTAACAAGATCTGCATGAATAGTCACACTTTTTGAATTGTTTGCATTAACAGGTAAACGTGAACCGGAATATTGTAATTTAAAACCAAATCGAAGACCATGTATAAGTTCGTTTGCTATTACCTTATACGGATAAAATTTTAAAGATTCTTCTACTTCATTCACACAAATAGGGGAGTATCCCAAAGAGTACAACTCGTAATCCTTACCTCTTTTTGCAGGCCCCAATAGGGTGGTTTCCAGAGCACCCGAAACATTTATGTTCAAATTTACATGCTGCCCCATAAGTACATCTACCGAAGTTGTAACCCTTGCATGCTGCCGTGGGTCTTTGTACCTGTTCTGGTTTAGTATTTTGGACATACTGTGAACCCTTATGACCCCCAAAAGAATTAGTATCTGAATGAGCAAATCTTGGAGGAGTAGAGACGTACATAACCCACAGCTCCATGTCTAGCTCTGCCCAAGACGATTGTGGACATCTTGCCTTACGAAGGCGGTATTGTTCATCATATATAGCCCAACCTGAGCCATACCCTCTAGATGAAGCTAGTCGAACGTTAAACATGTATTTCAGGAACTCTTGCCCTTTATTGGGCCATTTTTCTAGCACTATATCCATAAAGATGATGAATGCAGATGTCCATACGTGCAAATTTGTAATGGTGCTCTGTCTTTGTGGAGTTATAGTTAATAACCCCCCTTTTACTGAAAGATCGCCATTTAACTGGGAATCTGTGGCTAAATCTTTTGCAGATTTAAGTAAAATATTTAAATCAATATATTCTCCAGCCCAAATCTTTTCCTTAATTTTTACCGGAATATGGGCACCTACAGAGTCAAACACACTTGATGTGTACATTGGTGTTACACTTTCGTGTACGATCTCTAAATTAAGACCCTGTGCATAACCCCTATTACAATCACTTAAACCTGTATTGTTAAACATACCGGTAGTAGGTTGTCTAGGTACTTGGTGTTGGTCATTTCCGGCCATCACATAAGCCATATGTTGTCCTGGGGTTTGGTCAACTGGCGCAAGGTTAGGTTGGTCACTACCACTGGCCACAGAAATGCTGCCTATATCGACCTGAAATGGTACCGTCTCCTTGTCCGTTACTCCCGCTAGTTCTGGTAGGGTCCCTTGTGTTTTCTTCTTTTTATTTGGTGATTTCCCGGCAATCCCCTTAGGTTTTCTTAGTCTTTTTGGTGGCTTCATGTTGCTGCTGAAAATTTTCGTTAGCTATGTTGGCAGTTTTGCACTTGTTTGAATAACGCATGAATGACGTCACGAAATGACGTATTATTGATGTGATTAAATTAAGAATCAATTAGGATTGATTCCGGAAAATGGAGTTAAACTTTTATTAAAACAGTTTATCCTTATATGATAAACTTAATTAGTGTATAATATTGTATAGACACATGTCTACCATTGAAAAACCTCAATACACTATCATGCGTCATTTGGTTCCTGAATCAATAATGTATAACTGACATATTCCTTTACTCAATTCTGAATCATTCAATAAAATGATTCTTCCAAGGTCTCAATAATCATTAGCTAGATATTTTTTATATGTTCATGTCTTATGTATTTCTGGTTTACCAGATGCTATTGCAGACTCCGAAGTTTGTCTGGCATGGTATGCAACAAAGGAAAATCTGTTCGTGGAATGTAAAGTTGTGAACCAGAAGCATGAAATAATTGTTGCTGCTCCTTTTGATCAGAATATAGTAAACTGCAATGAAGAAGAAACTCCGCATTGTAGCGGGCGGGGCATTTTTACCAGCCACACAAATGAAAATTATACGAGTATTAAAGTTCGAACTGAAACGAATGATGTAGTTGAAGGAGAATGGTCATGTCAACACGGTAGCATTGTAAAGAAAGTTATGATTTCTTTTGCGGACGGTAATATGTTTTTTTGCAAAATTCTTTATAGATACAACAAAATATTACTATATCAATAATGAAATTTCATTCGAGTGAAAATCAAGCAATATATAGCTTTCAATCCCATCCCTTACGTTCGAATTATTCGGATTACTAATACATGAAAGGGTTTTAAAAGAACATATTCTAATTTCTTGTTTTAAAGATTTACTTCTTAAATTGAAACTAAACATTGTTTAGCTAAACAAAATACATTTCAGATTTGTTTTCATAGGATTCCACGACGAGCAGACAATAATCATTATGCATTATGCATTTTGAACTTTTATATTTTATTTTTAAAGGACTTGAAATGTTTTATGACTGCATGTGTTAGCTATGGAATCGTTATACAAATGCAAACAAAATCAAACGAAAACATTGGTTGTTCTTGTAATCATAAAACATGAATGAAAAGAATTAAATGATCCTGTGTGTTATTATTTAGGTTGTAAAAACTTTGATTGTGCGCTAATGTCTAGCATGAAACACGTCTGCATGAAGTGACACTAAAAATATTTTTTAATAAAAAAATATCATTATCATTAGAAAGAAAACAAACAAACTGCAATGTAAGTACTTGTAGAGTTAAATAGATACAACAATCACTTTTAGTCCATACAGAGTGTTTAAATCTGTATCCTTGGTATGATTGCGATTTCGATCACTAAGTGCAAAACAGTGCTTGGAGAATTCTTGTGGTAGCTTCGCTAATTTTTTTTTAGTGCCACTAATGTTCTTAGCTGGCGTTATTTGTTATATCACTAACTCTGCCAATTACGGTCGTGTTTTCCACAGCTGTTCGAAATCAATCTCCCTTCTGATTCATTTTCTTTTCGCAAACTCTGAATTAATCAGTTACTTGTCGTCGTCTTTTTCATGCATGCAATATTCTTACTGGAAAATTACCATGCAATATTAAATCATTTTAAGTTAATTCATCATGATACATCATTTTTATGTGTGTTAAAATATATGCCTTGATATATAAATAAATAAGAAGCGATATTAATATTCAGATTCGCTAAACTCTTTATTAAATACCAATATAAAATTATAAGGTTGGAGATTTAAGGTCATATTATATTGTACATTGTTTGTTCAAAAACGGTTGACGACTTGGATATATTGAATTTACTGTCACGTAGAAACTAACAGTGCTTAAAACATCAACAGAACTATGTATTGATGTTATAATTTTGTTCAAAATCTAATTTACAATCTTTGAGATATATAAAAGCTGGTCGTTTAAATTATCTATCAAGGTCATCAAAGTATGACTAATGTTCAATACATTAAGAATTAAAAAGATCTATGTATTAAGATTATTAAAGAGATAACTACCAAACAAATACCAAAGCACAGAATTTTAACAATGTTAACTACACCGTGTTATTGGCATTATTTTGTGATTTTTAGCGTTTGTTTTGAATATGTTTATGTGATGACTACTACTTATAAAGTGTCTCATCTATGACAAGTTCTCTGTAACCGTGATGAGAAGTACTTAAATAATATTATGTCGATCCATGCTTATATCATTTTCTTAGGCTGAAAAAATATGATATATCTCCTTATTTCTAAAACATATGCAATAAACGTCATTAGGTTGAACAAGTTTTAGGCGATTTACATTGATCACAATAAAGAATAAGCTTTATTTTGAAAATGAGTTGGGTTGGATATTCAACCTATGTTATCAGATAATGAACAATAAATTTGCATTATAATTGGGGAAAAAACGGATTAAAAAAAATGTCCAGTTTATTTATAAAAGGGTCGTTTTTGCGTTTTATATTAGGTAGGTAGTAATAGTAGTTCTTGTGACGTTAAGTTCAATGCGGCTTTGCAATACTATTTCTTGACCGTGAAACAGTCATTGAAACTACTCTTACTATGTATTAGAGGAAAAGCGGATCTTATACAGTAATAACAGAAAAAAACGAGCATCCAACATTTGTTAACGACAATCTTGATAGAATTGAAAACTGCTACTGATCTTAGATATGTTTTCCCCCATTAAGGTAGGACTGTAATACAACTAAATGTATATCACTGTTTTGTTTTTTTACATCTCAGGTACAAGACAGCCGACTTTTATACTTTCGCACATGAAATTCTTACATTCAAACACGATGAAAGTTTTATGAATAGATTGTTTAAAATATTTACTAAACTTAAAATTTTAGTTAAAAAGAAGTTGAGTTATGATAATCGGAGAAAAACACACTGTTCTGTTTTTACATAGCATACACGTGTACTATACTATACAACACGAGTTTCTAAAAATCGTAAATACTCGTGGGAGTAAAAAATGATTGTTCAAATGCATTAACCTTATTTTGAAACTGATCATTATGTTTCTACATAAGAATTTTGCAGGTCTGTTGATATAACCTTACACAGCGAAGTGGTGGAAATACGCAACCGCAGTTTACTTAAATTGACATGTTCTACTTGTTGGACACCTGTCGGGAACAGTGTTGAATTTTTTGTTAATGAATTGTTCGAAGACAATGTTCGCCAAAGTGGTAGGCACTGCTACCACAAAGAACGTAGATGTAATCCGGAAACATGTACATGTTCCATTACAGGAAATAGCTTTACTTTGCTACATGAAGCTAACTACTCAAATTCGAATATTTCATGTGAAATGAAATTCTACGACAATCTCATTCCAATGTGGTCGATTCATCGGGCAACTTTATTTTACGACGGGATTTGTAAGTTATTCTCATCAATTTTACTTTGCATACAACCGAATAAATATTTGTTTCGTGTTTCTCTTTGAATATGTACCTATAATATATCAATATTGTTAATTAGTTAAATTACACTTTCCTCAATTTTGTGAAATATGCGATTTTTTTTCAAATCTGCGAAATACAAAAATCAATCTATTGTGTTTGATTCTTGTGAAAAGTCTTTCATAGGCTATCCAACAATTTCGTCGTAGTTCTGATAGTTATTGTTCGCTCTTGGTATCCTTTTAAACTGGCAATTTTACAGAAGTTGTATTTGTTCGATTACGGAGCAATATATTGAATAAGCAAATGCACAAAGGAGCTATAAATCAACATTGATGTACGCTATGAAAACTCTTCGACGAGGTGTTTAAGATGAAAATTTTTAACTGATTAAAGCAGTCAGTCTAAACCAAATTTGATTTAAAATGGAGAATAAAAGTACCGTAACTTTTAACAATGCAAAACAAACGACTCAGCAATTTTATGTCTCAGCCTAAAACTTGATAAGGAAATTATAGATTAATATGATACATCATCCAAACGATACACTACTTCACATTTTATTTTTGGTTACATAACATTTTTTTGTACTTCTGTTTAATGCGTTTTCGCCATTGTCATGCTCTTAGTTATATTTGTGAGGTCTGATATCGACATTGAAACAATATCAGAATGACATTGCTATATCTGCGAGGCTGCATGTGACATAGTTTGTATAATTAAAAATGTATTTGGTCTACATTTTACGTTTATTAACATTTTCAGTGAAAGAAAAGACCATAAGAAAATCAGTTGTCTCAACGTCAAAAAATGTAATTGTTGATGACGGAGAGCCACACGAAAACAACCTTAATGGTATGAATGTTTGTATATTTAAGACATTTGTTTATATAAGTATGAATCTGATAAAATTAAACAAAAAACAATAGAATTGAAGACTGTTCATTTCTTTCAAAGGCAATATAAAAGAGATTCACTACATTAAGAAATGTATTATGATCTTAAAATAAAGAAAACACTACAGATAGCATAACTACTACAACACAGTTATACGTAATAAAACACAAAGTAAACTCGGTTTATGATTCCTTGTGAGAGTAACACCATTAAAGGCGCTATCATATTCTTGATTTTCCTTCTCACATCGTTTTAATATGGCGCTCTATACGACTTTCAATCAGTGAGCTAGAATCTTGAATACAAAGGGAGTTTACAGAAAAGCTGATAAGAAATATTCTGCTTTAAATCAAAGCCATAAATATATTCTGATTCGGTTATTTGTACATTTGTTATCTATTACCTTAAATGAAGTCAAATAAAGGCTAAAAAAAAACCAGAAATCAGTATTTTTTCATCATATGAAAAATATCTTATTTGCTATAATCAGGAATATTATTGATAAATGTTTAAATATATTTCAGAAATCATAGGACTAATCGTTTTTGCAGTTTGCCTCCTTATAATTACAGTACCAATATTTGTCTGCGTATGCTGTTCGTTGTTGCCTACAAATAAACGAAAAGGTATGTAGTTTTAGATACAAAATTCAAAAATAAATAATTTAAAATGAAGTCGATTTATCAATATAAAAACATCGTCTTCTCAAATGGCCTTTATCTAAAATATACATCACATGACATCTAATTGCAAAAGTTTTCGACTAGACAAAAATGACAATAAATAAGTTTGTTTCAAAATTCTTGATATCTACAATAATTTAATGTAATAATGATCACAAAAAAGTTGAAAATCGTTCTTCTATTTGACCTTTTCAACTTTTTTTGATAATTATTACATTTAACTATTGGAGATATCAAGAATTTTGAAACTAACTTAGTTATTGTCATTTCTGTGATTTCTTGTTCTTCATAATTAAATGTTGCGGCAGCCCTTTCCTTCGTCTCCTCGGTGTTTGTAGACAGAAAGTTGGTAATGCAAGTATCTAAAAGGAAGAAATACAAACTTTATAACAATCTGTATATACTGATTTCTGTGTATTTTCTTATATATCATGTATTTCTAATAAGAGTTCTAGCGAATCATATCAATGTATTTCACTTGCTATCTTATTCAACTTCAAATTGTCTTTTAAAATCATATAAATAATAGGATGAAAAAAGTGCCACATATGGAGCAGTATCTGCTTACCCTACCGGAGCACCTGAGATCACCCCTAGTTTTTGGTTGGGGTTCGTGTTGCTTATTCTTTAGTTTTCTATGTTGTGTCATGTGTACTATTGTTTGTCTGTTTGTCTGTTTCATTTTAAGCCATGACGTTGTCAGTTTATTTTCGATTTATGAGTTTGGCTGTCCCTCTGGTATCTTTCGTCCCTCTTTTAAACAGTCACCATGTTACTGATGTTGCATATCTTATCGTTAAAATGTTAAAGGTGACTGTCGTTAAAAACCTTTTTCATGCATTAAACTGAAAACTATGTACAATGTTCAAATAACCAGTAAAATTGAGAATGAAAATGGGGAATGTGTCAAAGAGACAACAATTTGACCTGATAGCAGAAATTAGCCGAAGGCCGCCAATAGGTCATCAATTCGGTAAGAAAATATCGCACCCGGAGGCGTGCTTCAGCTGGCCCCTAAACAAAATTATGTTATAATTCAGTCAGAACAGACGTAACACTAAACTCCGAAATATATAAAGGAAACGAAAATTAAAAATAAGACCCACAAAGGCCAAAGACTCCTGACTTGGAACAGCTTCTGACATATTAGTATAACAAATTGTGTCTCATAATTTCAGAATCTCATATCACAGGCGCTTAGGGGATTGCAGCTTTTTCTAATTTGAGTTTTTTGTTGATTTAAAAAAAATAAATAAAGGGGCATCAGTCATGCAATCAAGTTATTTCTAAATCAAACGATGAGAGCAAGAATACGCCCTTCAAAAAGCGTGAAATAAGTAAAAGAACTACAGAAATGTTTACTCAAATTTGATAAGAAATCAAAAGATTAAAAAAGGGGGCTTTTGTTAAGCTTGTGGTACTTCAATATGAGCGGCTTATGTCTCAAAAAGTCTAGCTTTAGTTTGTCTCGACCAGATGTTATGAAACTTTTCCCCATTTTTAATACCAACCAAACGCCCACCAAGATTTAGTTTAAGTGGCGTCACTTAAATGTAAGTGTAATAACGTTTGGTTGGGGTTAACTATAGTTAACATTGAGAATAGAAATGGGGAAAACCGTTCTCGGGTTTTGTCTCCTTTGATGCGACTGTCATACTAGTGAGAGGTTTAGCGCTATAAAATCAGGTTCAATTAACCATTTTCTACATTTGAAAATGCTTGTACCAAGTCAGGAATATGACAGTTGTTATCCATTCGTTTGATGTGTTTCATCATTTGATTTTGCCATTTGATTAGGGACTTTCCGTATGGAATTTTCCTTGGAGTTTTTTACTTTTTTTAATGGCAAAAATTTTCTTGTTGTGTTGAAGACCCATTTGGTGAACTGAAGTGTGTGGTCGACTGGTTGTCTCTCTGACACATTTCCCATTTCCATTCTCAATGTTAACTTCAGTTTACCACAACCAAATTTCATAACATTTACACACAATGCTTAATGCCACCAATAATTAATTTTAATTTTAAGATTGAAGATGTTGATGAAACAGCTCATTTATGGCATAATCTTTTTTCTGAGCACCCTGGACAAGCATACTCCAAGGAAAATTAGAAGTGTAAAAAAATACTCAACAACCACAGTGGGTGCTGATATAAATTATTATAACATTTTGCGACATAAGGTGACATTTTTAGTAGAACATTCAAAGAAAAGTATTTTCAAAATGCTATTTCAAATTGTAAAGAAAGTAAAACTATTTGGAAATATGTCAAAAATTTAAATCCCAAATGAATACATAATAATATCACGCATTTAGAATATAAAAGAAGTGTTATTGAAAATAATGTTGATATAGCAAATACATTTAATATGCATTTTACAAATATTGATGACGATACCGTTGATAAAAAAAAATGTAATAACGACGATGGTCTAAGTTTCCATGTACTCAACACATTTGTAAAATCAAGGTAACAAAGGGTAGTGAAAAATTCATTATACCAGAAATGAGTTTTACAGATGTAAAAATGTAGTCAAATAGACTTAAAGAGACTAAAGCAACTGATTAAGATGATGTTGGACCAACTATTTTGAGTATGTGTAGTTATGTCGATGCGCCGTCTTAGATATATTTATTTAATTTAAACATTAAATGTGGTAAATTGCCAAGTATTTATAAAACTGCAAGAGTGTGCCCAATTTTTCAAAGTGCCGATGCTTGTTATCCTGATAATTATAGACAGTAGCAGTTTTGCCTTAGTTCTCCCAAATCATTAAACTAGTAGATGAATGGTTAACAAATACAGATAATGAAAAAATTAACCGGGTTATATTTTTAGATTTAAAGAAACCTGTTGATCTGGTTAATCATATAATTTTATTGAAAAAACTTGAATATTATAATGTTTCAAACTGTACACTAGACTGTTTTAAGTCATCCTTGTTTCAACGAAGTCAACAAGTTAATGTCAATAACGCCATGTCTGATACTAAAAACATAAAACTGGTGAACCACTAGGCCTCTATTATTTATTTGATGTATTAATGATTTACCACTGAATATAGAAAATACATTAAAAGATTTATATGCAGATGATTCTACTTTACATAGTAAAGGTAATAATGTACATGAGTTAAAGGCTAACCTTCAAAATGATATTTATATCATCGAAAACTGGTGTTCGTAAAAATGTAATGAACCTACCTAGGTGAGGTTTTGGAAATTGTGTTAGATATTCGGACTCCTTGGTGTTTTTCCATACGATACAAGGTAAAATATTATACCCCATAACACCTATTTATCTTTTAATGAAAGTATTATTACCTCATAAAAGGTTATTTGACAAAATTTAAGCAGATTCTTGATTTTCTTTCTATTTATTTGAGACCCAAATAATACCAATGCAACTACATTTTACAAGGTAAAAGTCCTAATCAGCCTTTTCTCGCCATATTCTATAAATCAAGCAACTCGAAAAGAGCTCCATGACTTATCTATATTTTTAGCTTTTCGGGTCATAAACTTATACTCTATCAGCTTAAAGTATCAATTATAAATTCTTGATTGTTTTAATTTCACTTAAGATCACTTAAATACATCCTTAATGCAAACAAAAATGAAAATCAGTGGTTATTGGTCCAACACATAGGCTTTATTCAACTGGAAACAGTTTTGACATCAATATTTCAGATGAACAAATAGATAATGTAGATTGTTAAAAGCTTCTTGTTTTATATATCGACAAAACCCCAAATTTAAATGAGCAAATAGATAAAAAGTCATGTACAATATTAAATAGAATCAACGTATTACAAAAGATAGGAACTTATTTTCCTATGCAAATACTTATTATTTATTTTAATGCAGATATTCTGCCATTGTTTGATTATTGTTGTAATATACAGGGTATAACTGAATACATTATTAAAGAAATCTGCTAGGGGTATTGAAGAAGCTGACTAAATAACATCTTCAAGTTTATTGTTGTTTAATAGTTTAAACTGGTTAATAGTAGAAAAACGAATTCAATTTCAAAGGCAATACTTGTATTTAAATCATTACAGAAAATGGTTCATAACTGTTTACAAGAAAACTTTTAATTTACGGATAACCAAAATTATAATTTACCTTCAGCTGATTGAAAAATACTAAATCTTCCGAATCATCTTCTTTTGAAAAAAAAACCCAATAACATATTCTGGATCTCAAACATGGAACAGTTTACAAAAAGAAAAAAGATGAGTAATACACTTCATAAATTGTTCAAATTAATATAATGCTTTTTCATTAATTTCTATATATACATGTTATTGCAAATTGTTGATATCATTATAATATTGTACTTTATAAATATGTAATTTTTATTTTGAGAACTCTATGGAAGATTTCTTTTTACTAATGGTATTTTCTTCTTGAAAGAAAATAATTCATTTATTTAAATACGAATTTGGGTTGCGTCACTTTTGCCGCATTGTAGTTAGGTCCCTTTATCAATGGAAAAAATATCGAATTTGTAGTTTTCACAGTTTCGCCTCAATCGAATGTTATGAAACTTATACACAATGCTTTATACTACAAACTCAGATCAAGTTTTAATTGGCAGGCCGTTTGGTCACCGTTCTAGAGTTATGTCCCTTCATAAAACGAAAATCTGCCGAATATGCCTTTACTCTAACGTAATTTGCCTTAACAAAATGTTCTGTAACACACACTACCACTTCAATAATCAACAAACCCTATATACACAGATCCATATTGATAAAAAAGTAGAAACATGTATTAAGTCCTAGTGATAATGAACAAAATCAGTTGGGACAAATTCACGATTGACTTGGAACGAATTCACCAAATTGAAACGAATAGGCTTGAACCGAATCTGACTTGGAAGAAATTGACTATCAATACTTTAAATGCCATCAGTATTGCTGAACTGAGTCGAATAAATGATGCATTTGTGGATAATTGGCATGTTCAAGAGGGACATCAATTAAAGCTGGTAATCCAGAAAGTTATTAGCATAGGAATATATTTTGACCTTATTTTACACAAAGCTTTTATATCGAATGATCCTTAACTTATAACTGTCTGTCGGTGACACCAGTTCACAAGTAGCTAAACTTGTCACTAGATATATAAAAGTTTTATAACATTTAAAATTACAGAAAATACCAATGCCCTCAACCCACAAGAAGAAGACAGCGTACTACTAAGAACACGTACGTGAGTTAGAATTGTTGTGAAGTTGACAATTAACATGTAGTTTAACTTATTTAGGACAGTCTAATTATAAGTATGTAAAAACATTATGGTGATAAATGTTGAACGTAATCTAAACGTCTCGCGGAAAGTTGTAAAATTGGGATTCAAATTATGATATCAAAAAAAGATGACACAGAAATTAACAACTATTTACTACTATTGATATCTCTGAATATTCAACTTAATGCATCATATATTATACACAAAACAAAACATAATCTTGTAGCGTTTTTATAAAATGACGATTCTGTAAGTAGAAAGAATGTTAAAAATAAGTTGTGTTTGAAAAAACCCGAAATTTAGCCCTTCAGTTGTTACTATATATTTACGGTGCATAAATTGAGACGTTCTCTCTACATGCTTCATATTTATAAATGCCTCCCCAAAAAACTAACGCCACATAGTTACAAGGATTTTAATGTCAGTCATAAAATGACAAAAGTTTATATTTCTGTTTGCCGGTCACCCTTATGGTAACTAAAATAAAAAAAAAGAAGATGTGGTATTATTGCCAATGAGACAACTCTCCAAAAGAGTCCAAAATGACACAGAAATTTACAAAGTATACTTCGCATATTTATACTATCTAACGAGATTACAACATCGATGATCTACTGTTGCTTTTTATTTAAAAATAGTTCATATACATTAACATTTTATCTTTTTGTGTGTTTATCACTATTTAAACAAAAGGCAAAAGATACCAATTTGTAGGGTTAGAAAAATAGTATGTCTGAAGTTGTCAACCGAATTCCAGACGTTGCGTTTTTGTCTAAAAAAATACATTACTAATAACTGTGTTCTCGTGGCTTATCATTTGTGTGCCGAATCTTGATTCAAAACATTCTTTTTCTCCGATAAAAGTGTTTTTTAGCAGTTGCACATTACGACAGCTATAATTAATAAGTGAAACTTCTCTCCATTCTTAAGGTTTTGTTTTAAAATAAAACAAAACAAAAAAAATCAGCAGAAAGTCCATAAAATAAAAACGAATTAAAAATGAATAAATCCATAAAAGTTCGGCCGACGCAATTAATATAAAGAAAGATTCGAAGAAACTTTGCATGCATAACGTCTCGCCAGGTAAACTAAATTTGGCGGCAGTAAAACTATCAATGGGACCACAAAACTTCAAATACAATACAGGGGCCGGTTTCACGGAGCTATCCCCAGACCTGTAAAAAGACATGTCTTGTCTTAGGACATGCCTTATTACCCTCTTATAACTATCCTTTAATAATTGGTTAAAGTCAGATTTATGTAATGTTCATTCATGTGTATAGTTATGTATGTATTGGAGAGACGTTACTAAGTTGAAAAACTTGTGTCGAATCCATTTGTCTTTTTGGAACAAGAAAATGCGTTTAAACTAAACTAACTATCCTTTGACCTATCTCAAACCTCGTCTCGAAGCTGACTTAGGATGATCTTAGCAAAGATATCATAAACATGTCGCAAATTCTTAGAAGTTAAAAGACAAAATACATGGATTTATAGAAAAATTAATGTAAATGTAGTATGTCTTTCCTTTAAATTACTAAGCGTATTGATAAGTAGATAATTTGCAAAATTAATATAAAGAATAGGTGTGACATAGATAGTCTATTAATAATTTACTAATATACATATGAACTTAAAATACAAAATTGAGAAAAGGGAATAAATTTATAACATTGTTTTTGTTAGGTTGAATTCAATATGTACCTATATCGGTTTTAAGAAAAAAGGTTAAAGGATAAAATCGTGCACTCTTGATACCAATACATCGAATGTTCATTGTTGACAAATCATGATAATCCCTCAACCAATAAAGATTTAGTTGTGAGCAGGAAATGGCGTATAGACAATTGGATAAGAATAGATAATTTTTACAAAATTAATATAAAAACATACTAGTAAATAAACTTATGACTATCCTAAGACCATCATAAGACCCATCTCGGGTAATCCTGTCTTTGTGACCAATTTTAAGAGATGTCATCATTTAGAACCACTTTGTGAAACTCTTTAAGAACTAAGAAACGCCTTAAGACCATCCTAAGACATGTCATAGTCCTGAGACAGCTTTGTAAAACTGGCCCCAGTTATCTCTTAGTTACTCATCAGGAAAGAAAACATCGTACTAGCACTGAGGGTGCCCATATCTTTATTGTTTTTCAAAAGATTACATACGTATAATCAGCTAAGATCGATGTCATCACTACATATTTTTGTTTTAGGTAATGTTTATCCAAAAATGTACACATAGCCTTAAGGCATCTTAACTTTTGATTGGTAATGTTAAGATAAGTGCTAGGCTAAGTTTAAAAAAAATATGTATAACTGAAATATATCATTCATTTTCAGCACAATATTCATGTAGTACTTGCAGTGAATTAATGGTTTATTCTATATGCACCCAGTGTAGAAATGTATACTGCCATACTTGTTCTGATGCACATTTCAAAAACAATCCAAACCACGACCTTTGTGGAATCGAACCAACAAACGCATATTTATCCGATCAGATCAAATGTAATGAATGTCACACAGCTGATGCATGTACAATGTGTGTCATTTGCAAAAACGTGTTCTGCCAAAGATGCACTTGTATGCATGGTAAGTCAAATTTGAAGCAACTGACCAGGAACATGAAAACTGGAATGCACAAAACATATGAACAATGCACTTTTCCTGTAAGATATTTAAAGTCTATAGATATAACCCAATCCGTTTTTGACCACAATATATCTATATGTGGTATTGCTTCCTTGCCTAAATTTGTAGTACTAGCAGACAGTCACAATAGAATTCTTATAGTATTTCAAAATGAAAAATTCATTTTTAAAGCTAGTTTAAATGGTAGAGAACCAAGAGGAATTACCAGTTTAGGCGAAAATAAAATCGCACTTACAATGCCGTATGACAATGAAATTTTGTTTTACAATATAAATGATACGGGAGCAGAACATTATCAGACGAAAAATTTGCTAACAGAATACGAAGGAAAATGGATTGGAAGGCCATTTAAAATTGCATACGATAGTAATCATTTAGCGATAGAAACAGGCCTTGGCGATAATGGAGTTATTCTAATTACTGATGAAGAATGCTCAATTAAACACATGCTAACAAATGAACAGAATTGGGGATACTTTACGGGAAATACAATAAGGTTAGCCCTAGATTGGAATAGAAAGCAGTTATTTGTTTCCGCTATGAGCAAAAAGGCAATTTCTTGCCTGGATTTTGAAGGACATATTATGTGGAATATGACTGTGTCTAGTCCCAGAGATGTTGTGACAATTGAACATGAGACAAATCAACACTTACTTCTGATTAGCAAGCATACGGAGGCAATATACATATTTGATGCTGAGAATGGGTCGCGTGAGAAATTATTTTATGGTGGAAGATTGAAAAAACCTCGATTTATGGCATATAACAGCAGTCAAAAAATTATATATGTTAACCAAGACCATACGATACTGTTGTTTCAACTCGTGTAAAATTTGATAAAAAAAATGTTTGAGTGTACAGACACGGACAATATACTTGAGCCAACAATTTACAAATTCAGCTGGAAAATACGACAATCTTTTTTTACACAAACATCTCATATAAATGTTTAATGATGGTTTTATCAACACGCTTCGGTTTGAATTAGCCTGACGGTGCATGTATATGCAATTGAAAATGTCATCCTTCACCATATTCACTTCTACAAAACATTGGCGATGGACCAACAGATTAGTGCGACATCGAAATCTTGTTTCTACCAGATCAGAAATATTGGTCGAATTGGTCCATATATTACAGAGAATGCAGCAAAGGCACTTTTTTTGCTCCTAACTGACGTCTCTCATGGACTACGGGAATTCATTGTTTAAATGGACTTCCCGTTAATGCAATCCAACGATTACAGCGTGTACAAAACACCGCCGCAAAATTGATAACAAGAAAAACGAACATGTTAGTCCAATTTTAAAATCTCTTCATTGGCTGCCAATAACATTTCGTTGCAAATACAAAGTGTTGCTTTATGTGTTTAACGGTCTGAAACAGGAAGCACCCGTATACCTTCAAGAACTAGTTAACATTTACAAGCTAACAAGAAATCTTCGGTCAGAAAACAACATGCTTCTAGTCAAACCAACAGTTAGAACAAAAACATTCGGAGAGAGACGGTTTGATAGAGAGGCCGCCGTTTTATGTTAAAACTTGCCGAAAGAACTGCGAAACACGGAATCTGTGAATGCTTTCAAGAAAATTTATTTAGTCACACAGGCTTTTCCACATGATTAATAATAGGACAGTATTAGACCTTCAGTCGATCTCAGTATATATATATTTTAATGTAATATACTTATTTTTTGTTGCATTTTATTTCCTTTACACTTTTTAAATTTTTATACATTTCTCATACTTACTTAATATTTATTGCATTTTTATTTCCTTTACACTTTTTCAATTTTTAGACATTTCTCTTACTTACTTATGTTAATTAAATTTTTATTTCCTTTACTATTTTTAAATTTTTAGACATTTCTCATACTAACTTAATGTTTATTGCATTTTTATTGCCTTTACTCTTTTTACATTTTTAGGCATTTCTCATACTTACTAAATGTTTATTGCATTTTCATTTCCTTTACTCTTTTTAAATTTAGACATAAAGCTATAAGTAAAATTTCTATAAATAGTTTATATATATTTACATTTTACATCATACAGTATTTCTTTTTTTAGATTGAAGCTCTTTTGTTGATTTTCTTTTAATATTTTTAAAAAAATTATTTATATTTTAAAACTATGTTTGATGAATAATTTTTATTTCATATATTGAGTTGTATTTTTTACGGTTTCTTATTTGTTTCTATTGAAAGATTGACACAAAAATATTAAAACTTGCCGAAAGAACTGCAAAACACGGAATCTGTGAATGCTTTCAAGAAAATTTTATTTATTCACACAGGCTTTTCCACATGATTAATAATCGGACAGTATTAGACCTTCAGTCGATCTCAGTATATATATATTTTAATGTAATATACTTACTTTTTGTTGCATTTTTATTTCCTTTACACTTTTTAGATTTTTAGACATTTCTTATGCTTACTTAATATTTATTGAATTTTTATTTCCTTTACTCTTTTTAAATTTTTAGACATTTCTCTTACTTATGTTAATTAAATTTTTATTTCCTTTACTCTTTTTAAATTTTTAGACATTTCTCATACTAACTTAATGTTAATTGCATTTTTATTTCCTTTACTCTTTTTACATTTTTAGACATTTCTCATACTTACTAAATGTTTATTGCATTTTCATTTCCTTTACTCTTTTTAAATTTAGACATAAAGCTATAAGTAAAATTTCTATAAATAGTTTATATATATTTACATTTTACATCATACAGTATTTCTTTTTTTTTTTTTTAGATTGAAGCTCTTTTGTTGATTTTCTTTTAATATTTTTTAAAAATTTATTTATATTTTAAAACTAAAAATGTATGTTTGATGAATAATTTTTATTTCATATATTGAGTTGGTTTTTTTTTACGGTTTCTTATTTGTTTCTATTGAAAGATTGACACAAAAATATTATTTTTTTAAAAATTTTTGTTATATATAAAATTTAGAATTGAAATGGTGAATGTGTCAAAGAGACAACAACCCGACCATAGAACAGAAAACAGCAGACGGTCACCGATAGGTCTTCAATGCAGCGAGAATTCCCGCACCCGGAGGCGTCCTTCAGCTGGCCCCTAAACAAATATATATACTATTTCAGTGACAATGAACGCCATACTTAACTCCAAATTATACACAAGAAACTAAAATTAAAAATAATAGAAGACTATCAAAGGCCAGAGGCTCTCGACATGGGACAGGCGCAAAAATGCGGCGGGTGAAACATGTTTATGAGATCTTAACCCTCCTCCTATACCTCTAGCCAATGTAGAAAAGTAAACGCATAACGATATATATATTTTCACTTTTTTGGTCTTTTGGAAAATGTTGTTTGTGCTGTATTTAGACCCTTCTACAACGAAATTTGTTTTACATGCACACGTATAACAATTGCGGTTTTTATCCAACGCAATTATAGGTTTGAACGTAGTTTTCAATTTAGACTCGTATATATATAAGTTACGAATCAAATCTACTCTAACATCGTTAGGTTGAGTTTTTAGGCACTTTATACATATTCTAACGCCTGGTATTTCTTAATCATAAGAAATTCGATGGACAAGGTATAATTTGCAGTTGTCACTACACATAGGCAGAGATATACCATATATATATATATACAACTCGTCTTTTATAGTTTTAACTATACTGATACATAATATAAAGTTTTATATATAAACTTACATAAATAAAAAATGACAATGTAAAAAATAAAAAAAAATAAAAAAAAAGTAGGGGTGTGATAAAGGGTATGCGATAAAGGGTAGGGGTGTGATAAAGGGTATGCGATAAAGGGTAGGGGTGTGATAAAGGGTATGCGATAAAGGGTAGGGGTGTGATAAAGGGTTTGCGATAAAGGGTACGCATCAAAGTTGCGCGATATGGATTAAACAGCAGGCTTTTTATCAAATATTCAAAACTACTGTATTTTCTACTAAAAATATGATAAAAACATATATAATATTGTAAAATATGTTAAGCACAATATATAAAAATGATAACCCCAATTTTTTTTAAATGTTAGGCACAATATATCAAAATGTTAAACACAATATATTAAAATAATATGCTTTACATCAGTTTTTATTACAATATTCACATTTAAAAAAAAACTTTTCTTCATATATCGTATCAGATTTTACGACAAGCCTAAGAGAAATAAAGTGTTGTTAAGTAAAAACATCTGTGGTATCCCCAAAAAAGGAGATGAGCAACCTTGAACTGTTTCAAGCAAAATACCATGTTTTGTGGCCAGGTGATATTCTTTTTCAGACTCTTTGTGAACAATTGCCATTATATGTTTTGGATTTCCTTTTTATTTTTACCCTGTGTAATTGTTATGAGAATGTTACACCAAATGCCAGCTTGACTTCCTCTAAAATTTTGTTCTATTCCTCAATCCTTGGTTTGCCTGTTTTTCTATACATTTCTAAAAATGCGTAAGTTTTCTCAGTTTGAATTTCTTGTTCATTTGAACAAAAAAAATAAACAAAAAAAAAACCCCACAAAACATGTGTTCAATGCAAAATTTACCCTTTGTTTTACATGTACCACAAATAACATGCTATGTGGATTTACAAATAGAACATGCATATCCATTTGACGCTGGCTTTTGATAAACAAACAATACATGTAGATTTATCGATAAAAAGTGAATGTCGATATTATTAATTTTGACGTCTTCAACTTCAAATTGAAATCCTGTGTTGGTTATATCTTTAAGATCATCATCTGTGTTTAGAAGCAAAATTATTTCATCTGGCAAGGAATATGAAAGAAAAAAAATGATAATTTGTCTATATTAATTATTTTTGAAGTAACAAAGGATCCTTAAATTATTGATAATCCCTGAAATCATAGTAGGGAATTTGTAGAATAATTCTTAAAATGTTCAGTGAATATGTAAAATCACTGGTCATTTTCATGGATTATATATAACTATTAATGTTTTAGTGATTCTACATATTCCATGAAAATCAGGGATTCTATATATTTCCTGATTATACAAATTCACTGTAACTAAAAATTAAATACACAAAAAGAGTTTTAAAAGCAGCATTGTCTTGTGCTTTTATCCATCTTGGGACTTTTCAAGACTATGAACGTCGTTATGGGGAACACATTAGTATTATGACGTAACGTCATTGTTCGTAACATATTAGTATCATGACGTGACGTTATTGTTCATGTAACTACTAAGCATTAAGCTTGGCGTCAAACACTTTTATGAATTTTCTCTGTAGTTCTTTACGGTATTCTTCTGTTGGTTCCGTACATTTGAAGAACGGGAAAAACTTGAATTTTCCTCCCGCACAAATGTTCGCTCAACGGAATTTGTCTGTACTCGGGTTGCCGCATTAGCTGTTTATGGATCCTGACCCGTTCACACACACTATTTCCTGTTTGACCTATGTAATTTTCTTTACAGTTGACACATGTTATACAATAGAGTAAATTTTCTGATTTGCAAGTCATGTTTGCGTTTACTGTAAATTTCTTACCGTTTTTGAAATATTTCGTACTACCGATTTCTATGTAATTATAATTGTCTCTGGAACATACTCCACAGCGTGAATCGCCACAAATATGTACGGATGATATGTTTTCAACTATACCAAATCGCACTTTTGTAAGATGACGTTTCAAATTTTTCGGTTGTCTTCTACTATAAATGATCGATTCTTCTTTTACCAAATTTTCCATTATTTTGCTTTAATGTAAAATTGGAAAATTCGATTTTATAAACTTGAAGGCATTTGGTAATGACGGATCATGAGTATTCACAAACGGGAGGACATCATCATCGGTTGTCTGTTCCTTCAGTGTACTAAGTTGATTTGTAGACATTTTATTTGTCCTCTCAATACTGTCATCTATAAGTTTTAATGGATATTTATGTTGTAAGAGATACATCTTCAGTTCTTCTAACCTTCTTTTGCGAGGAGTTTTATCCAATAGAATTGAACATACTCGTCTTGCCATACAATATGGAATGTTTGTTTTTGTGTGTGATGGGTGGAATGATTCAAAATTTAAATACTGGTGTGTAATAAATATCCATAATGATTTTATTGTTGGAGAGTTTAATAATTTTTTTTTAGGAAAACGAGAGGACGCTTGATTCTATTCGGAGAGACTGCGCTACGATCTCACAGCGACGTTATTACGACCATCACGTTCTCACCGCGACCCAACTACGCTTCCACTACGACTATACCACGTTTACACCACGCTGTTCAAAAACATAGTACGATTCTAGCACGACCTTGTCGCCCTCATCGCGCTCTTCCTACGACCTGACTATTCTTATTGTCATTTTCACATAAAATATATCAAATCTCTCCAGGTTTTGTTTGTCTGTATGTAATAAGGACTTCTTGTCCATTTTCTCTAACTGCTCAACCATGCCACATTATGTATGTATGTTCCTATCCTAAGTCAGGAGCCTGTAAATCAGTGATTGTCGTTTGTTAATGTGTTACATATATATTTTTCATTCATTTTTTGAACATAAATAAAGCCGTTAGTTTTCTCGTTTGTATTGATTTACATTGTCATTTCGAGGCCTATGCGGAATGGGATTTGCTCATTGTTGAAGGCCGTACGGTGACCTATAGTGGTTAATTTCTGTGTCATTTTAGTCTCTTGTGGAGAGTTGTCTTATTGGCAATCATACCACATCTTCTTTTTTTTTATTCACACATCTGTGTCATCTCTACTATCGTTCACTAAAATATCGTCATTTGAGCTTGATGGACCAGGAAAAGGTTGTAATTCAGGTTGTATTGGTCGTTCCGACATCTTTAATTTGCTGGATCTGCCTCTGAATCAACCCCTAAACCACGTCAACGTGTTCTAGTAGATTTTGGTGGCATGACTTCTGTTTCCGAGAAATCTACGTATTAATCAAAAATAGAAGGAATGGAACTGTACTGATATGGAACACGATTTTGATATTATTGCTGAGAAAGTGGTAAGATCAGTATACACGTAGTATAATCGTGGTAAGAACGTGATATAATCGCAGTAGATGCGTGGTACGATCGTGTTGCAATCGGATAACTCGTGGTATGGTCATAGTGAAAACGTGATGAGCGTAGAAAGATCTTGATAAGCGTAGGGAGGTCGCAGAATAAGCACGGTGAGAACGTGGTATAATCGTAGCGGGATCGTTTGAAGCTCATACCATGACCTCACTACGATCTGTATTTATTTTAGATCGCGGTGAGCGTGGTGCGATCGTGGTCTAGTGGGACTGCGGCTTAACGGTGGTCAAGTATTGCGAAACTAACGCGAAAGATCTGATAACGGATGTAGTTAAAAGTAAATTCTACTTCAGAATGTGTGAAAACATCACTGAATTTCAACACGTGGAACAAATCCGAACAAAAAACATGTCTGTCAAAATGATTCAACTTCCTCAACATTATTGTGCAATAAGATAAAGAAGATATGCAGTACTTTATGAAAAACACCCACAAAAGGTACAAGGCATGTTATGGGATTAATTTAAAAAACACGTTTTTTGTGCTTATAATGGTCATATTTCAGTATATCATAATATATTTGAAATTTAATCTTTGTTGTGTCCGAAAGTACAGTAAGAATGCTCTTCCCTTAAAACCGTTCATTTGGTTATGAAAACTTGATCGTTAAAGATCAGGCAACGCATTATTTTGATATTGAAATATAATGCGTGACCAGACTTACTAATCAGAACCCAATATTTATTTTACCACTTGATATACCTGCAACTTGTTAAAGCCTGTAACTATGTTGATAGGAACGAATTTGAAAGCTATCATTTGTTTTTTAAATTCAACACTTTACCTCTAAAATAAAAATAAAAATGCAACGCTTAAACCAAAAAGTTAACCATCAACCAAACACCTATAGCAAAAACAGCATCTTTCATGAACAATTTGAGGTTGAACGATAACCAACATTTTTTGCAACAATATTTTCTAACGTTATATGTTTCTTTAAATACAACGTATCAGATGTGGATTGATTTCCAATGAGATAACTATATATTACAGACTTAAGAATGCCAGAGTGCAAATGCTGAAATGTCTCGTCTTCTTTAGTGATGAAAGTACATTTATTGAACGTCTGTTATATCAAGGGTTTTAATAGAAGTGTCAAATACGCTTAGGATTGTCAATGATTCACAAAAAGAGGTCAAGGTCAGATGAATCATGCCATACAGATCTTCCCGAAAATCCCACACAACAAATTCAGATGTCCCAATGCTTACAGTACCTTAGAAACTGACATTTGTAAAAGTTGTGTTTGGCCAATTAATTCGGTACATGAGGTCGAAAGTATATGAACCCTGACCGACAGTCAGACACAGACATTTAACTGTAATCAATATATCAAATACAATTGATGTCATATATGAAACATGCAGAAAGACATGTACACCATACACCAAATATCGTGGCCCTATATCATACAGGTAGGGATCTGATGTTCAGTGGTTGTCGTTTGTTTATGTTCTTCGTTTCTCGTTTTTAATATAGATTAAACCATTGGTTTTTCTGTTTGAATGGTTCTAAACTAGTAATTTTTAAGGCCCTTTATAGCTTGCTGTTCGGTGGGACCCTAGCCCCTATGTTGTAGACCGTACCCTGACCTATAATGGTTTACATTTATAAATTGTAACTTGGATGGAGAGGTTTCTCATTGGCACGCATTCCACATCTTCTTATATCTATGTAAGCTTTATAAATATAACGGGCATAACAATCAGAATTCAAATTAATACAAAATAAAACATTTTGATGTATAAGAAAACAAAACTTATGAAGAACTGTTTCTGACAAATAGAAATCTTTCACAATCTGATATATTAATTTTGTGTAAATGTTTCGTTTTTTAACAAGTTTCAAATTATGTTTATACAAAATAGCTTTGAGAACCATTTGATTAATTCAAACAGAATACCTTTTTTCGAAGAAATGTTATTCGAGTTTGTGAACAAATCTTGTTTGTTTACATTTTTGATGTCACTGAAATGTCGAGGAGCAATCTGCCTTTTGTTGTTTGGTACAAAACTATGTACTTTTAGAACTAGATCATAATGTTGAACCATTGTGACAGACAGTTTTATTTTGTTGTAAATTTGTGCGTGTAATTAATTTAATTAGATTATTAACTGCCTTTTCATATGCCTTCTCGATTAAAATTCTTTCACGATCCGGTACCAGAGCTTTCACGATCGTCTCGCAATACTTGACCAACCTTTAGATATTCTTACACGATCATTTCTCTTGATTAACCGAATGTCACCCGTGGCCTAGATATTCAATTGGTCTGGGGTATTGGACACGGTTCATTGCAGAGTTCACACGTTGAGCAAGTTTTCGCATCCCGCGGAGGGAAGAACAAAAATTTGCTCACTTGTAACATGAACAACGACAGGTGCCACATGTAGATATTGAGCAATAATTGCCTACCTTTCCGAAGCACATGAGATATTTAGTAGTTTTTGTTGGGGCTCGTGTTTTGTGTATCATTTTATTTGTTTGTCTGTTGGACTTTTCCTTTTTTTAGTCATGGCGTTGTCAGTTAATTTTTGACTGATAAGTTTGAATGTCCCTCTCGCATCTTTCGGATCGGATCCCCTTTGCAAAACAATCTGAACTAATTATTTTCTTCTGAAAGTTTCCATTTCAATATAAATGTCACTAGAACACACCCGCGAAAATCGCGGGCATTTAGAGCGTGGTTGAAAGTATGTTCTATTGAAGGTGTCACTTTTTGTTAAAGATTTTATTACTAGGGAATTTCAGAAAAGGTATTCAAAGTAATAGGCATTTGGTGACAGGACACTTTTTTTTTACTCTTTCCCTTTTTCCAAAGTTTTTTTTCTTCCTATTTTTCTGTATACTATGAATATACATATACTATAAATAAAGTGCATTTGCTATTTACTATCCATTCCAAGTCTACTATCCCAGGCAGTATAGTCATTTTATAGATTCCTTATATAATAAATATCAGTGACAGCCGCGGATAGTAAACCTGAAATTGATAGTAAATAACAAATACATTTCCTTTATAATATATATATGATCGCATACAGACAAAAACGAAGTAATTGTCCTGTCCCCAAGTATTTATGAAAATTATTTGTGATTTACGTGGTACCTACACTACAGGGAGATAACTCTTTAAAATCAGCTAAACGTTTTAATTACATTGTTTTGTTAAAAGAATATAAGCTTCTCAATGATCAAAATTTGTGTTTGTGAAACTGCTATATAACCAGTGTAATTTTTCTGATAAATTGGTTGGTTCAAATATTTTGAAATTTTTATATTTTTGTCAAAGGATCAAAGTTAATACTTTGTCAAAATTTTATGAAAATTAAACGAGCCAAATTGATTATAGTGAAGGTGTTGGGTACCACCTTAAAACAGTCCGATACGAAAGTCTTTGTCTTTGACTTAAAAGTGCGGCGGATGACGGAAACAATATCAAGAAAGCTTTATTTTTGTTTTTCTCCCTAAATAACCCAAACCAAATACTCATGAGTAAGGGTGACAAATGCGACTTTCAATGGTACCCATAGGACACATAGGGTGCAATCAACAGTTTTTTTCTATGACGTCATATTTTGAGGGACCATGTATAAGTGACCCTTAGTGCTGGACTGATTAATAAAGATACTTGTATAAAACTAGATATCACTGGAATCAGAATGTTCCCTAGTTTATAATGGAATAAAAGAAAAGTGTACTTTTAATAGTATAAAAAAGTTTTATCCAGAGAAACTGGGAAAAACATTGCCTAATTTAAGTTTAAAAAACCTGAAAACAGGTCATGTGCACACCCCTGAAGACATGATACCTGCACATTTTTCATAATCAAAGTTGTATGAATTTCATAGGTTTTTACCTGGTCTTTTAAAAAATTCATGCTTCAGGGTACGTTCGCCTGCTCCGAAAAGAGCTACAGTGGCTGCAAATAAGTTTTCAATTTTCAGAGCCAAAAAAAAAACAGACTGTTTACAGTGTTGTCTCCCCTCAAAACATGTATATTTAATCTAATTTTTTAAATTATTTTAATCATTCAACCTGCTTTAATTGAAGTTAATTAACATATCTTTACAACCAAATACAAAAAACATGATACTTTTTCACCAATAATGTTGATAAAAAGGGACTTCCCTCCATGTCTATTTTTAGTTGGGGAATAACCCCTAGTTTTTTTTATACGAAACTGTTTATAGCACCCTTAAACAAAACCTTGTAAGTGATATATAAAAAATTCTCAGCTTTTCTGAATCTGTACACTATACCGATTAAAATGATGTCTTACTTTAAGGATTGTGACCACGAATAGTGAAACTACAGCTCTTTTTTTTATGTCGCGCAGTAGTGGCATATTGGCCAGTGGCAAACAATTTAACAGGCAAATTC
The DNA here is from genome assembly GCA_019925275.1 of Mytilus edulis. Classification (NCBI taxonomy): domain Eukaryota; kingdom Metazoa; phylum Mollusca; class Bivalvia; order Mytilida; family Mytilidae; genus Mytilus; species Mytilus edulis. The sequence goes on from CM034362.1 coordinate 36,165,241, forward strand.
AAAACATTTCCTGTATCACATTTTCATCAGATTTACAAAGAAAATAAATCACAAAATAGGGTTCCTTTGAATAAATAGAATAAAAACTATGAAATAGGCATGAATAAAGTTCCTTTAAATAGATTTTGTCCCTAGTACTATATGAACTAAGTTATAGCTGAGTTGAGATAATATTGAAATAGTGCTTTTCTAAGGAATGGCATGTGTACCTTTTTGACTATAAAAAGTACCAAATATATATTATAATGAATAAAAATTTATGTTACACTGATCAAGAGTAAAGGTCAAAGTAGAAAAAATCTACACTTTTCATATGCAACTTTTGGTTCCAAATATAGGAGAGATTGAATAAAAATATCATGACGTCGCAAAAAATAAAAAAACTTCAATATTCGCACAGAGTCTGGTTTTCTTATATCTGGTTGCTATGTACTAATCTGTAATATTTGCATTAAATATACCAAAATGATGTTTTTAAAATAATGTATACATGCCGTACAATATTTTTCAGAATTATTTTACTCCATTCGCTAACACATTTCTATGCTCAAACATCACTATATTTCATATTTGTCCCTTAAGCAAAACCTTGTATGCGATATATAAAATATTCTCAGCTTTTCTGAATCTGTACACTATACCGATTAAAATGATGTCTTACTTTAAGGATTGTGACCACGAATAGTGAAACTACAGCTCTTTTTTATGTCGCGCAGTAGTGGCATATTGGCCAGTGGTAAACAGTTTAACTGGCAAATTCCAAACATTTCCTGTATCACATTTTCACCAGATTTACAAAGAAAATAAATCACAAAATAGGGTTTCTTTTGAATAAATAGAATTAAAACTATGAAATAGGCATGAATAAAGTTACTTTAAATAGATTTTGTCCCTAGTACTATATGAACTAAGTTATAGCTGAGTTGAGATAATATTGAAATAGTGCTTTTCTAAGGAATGGCATGTGTACCTTTTTGACTATAAAAAGTACCAAATATATATTATAATGAATAAAAATTTATGTTACACTGATCAAGAGTAAAGGTCAAAGTAGAAAAAATCTACACTTTTCATATGCAACTTTTGGTTCCAAATATAGGAGAGATTGAATAAAAATATCATGACGTCGCAAAAAATAAAAAAAACTTCAATATTCGCATAGAGTCTGGTTTTCTTATATCTGGTTGCTATGTACCAATCTGTAATATTTGCATTAAATATACCAAAATGATGTTTTTAAATTAATGTATACATGCCGTACAATATTTTTCAGAATTATTTTACTCCATTCGCTAACACATTTCTATGCTCAAACATCACTATATTTCATATTTGTCCCTTAAGCAAAACCTTGTATGCGATATATAAAATATTCTCAGCTTTTCTGAATCTGTACACTATACCGATTAAAATGATGTCTTACTTTAAGGATTGTGACCACGAATAGTGAAACTACAGCTCTTTTTTATGTCGCGCAGTAGTGGCATATTGGCCAGTGGTAAACAGTTTAACTGGCAAATTCCAAACATTTCCTGTATCACATTTTCACCAGATTTACAAAGAAAATAAATCACAAAATAGGGTTTCTTTTGAATAAATAGAATTAAAACTATGAAATAGGCATGAATAAAGTTACTTTAAATAGATTTTGTCCCTAGTACTATATGAACTAAGTTATAGCTGAGTTGAGATAATATTGAAATAGTGCTTTTCTAAGGAATGGCATGTGTACCTTTTTGACTATAAAAAGTACCAAATATATATTATAATGAATAAAAATTTATGTTACACTAATCAAGAGTAAAGGTCAAAGTAGAAAAAATCTACACTTTTCATATGCAACTTTTGGTTTCAAATATATGAGAGATTGAATAAAAATATCATGACGTCGCAAAAAATAAAAAAACTTCAATATTCGCACAGAGTCTGGTTTTCTTATATCTGGTTGCTATGTACTAATCTGTAATATTTGCATTAAATATACCAAACTGATGTTTTTAAATTAATGTATACATGCCGAACAATATTTTTCAGAATTATTTTACTCCATTCGCTAACACATTTCTATGCTAAAACATCACTATATTTCATAATTGTCCCTTAAGGGTGCAATCAATAGTTTTTTCTATGACGTCATATTTTGAGGGACCATGTATAAGTGACCCTTAGTGCTGGACTGATTAATAAAGATACTTGTATAAAACTAGATATCACTTGAATCAGAATGTTCTCTAGTTTATAATGGAATAAAAAAAAGTGTACTTTTAATAGTATAAAAAAGTTTTATCCAGAGAAACTGGGAAAAACATTGCCTAATTTAAGCTTTAAAAAACCTGAAATCAGGTCATGTGCACACCCCTGAAGACATGATACCTGCACATTTTTCATAATCAAAGTTGTATGAATTTCATAGGTTTTTACCTGGTCTTTCAAAAAATTCATGCTTCAGGTACGTTCGCCTGCTCCGAAAGAGCTACAGTGGCTGCAAATAAGTTTTCAATTTTCACTGCCAAACACAGTGTTGTCTCCCCTCAAAACATGTATATTTAATCTAATTTTTTAAATCATTTTAATCATTCAACCTGCTTTAATTGTAGTTAATTAACATGTCTTTACAACCAAATACAAAAAACATGGTATTTTTTCACCAATTATGTTGACAAAAAGGGACTTCCCTCCATGTCTATTTTTAGTTGGGGAATAACCCCTAGTTTTTTACACGAAACTGTTTATAGTACCCATAGTCATGATGAATGGTTTATTGTGGAAGGAAGAGAAGCGACACACAAAATGAGGTCTTCTTAGTTCTGTAAACGTTTTGTGGCGTTTGTTATAATTTGCTAAACGCTACAAAAGTAGAAACAAATACATTGTTTAATCGGTGTTTACTGACCCTGTTTGATATTTCAATAATGCATGCAAATGTTGTTGGTACACAGACTTATTACGCGGTTATAATAAATGTTGTTCCTTCAAGCAACATAGGTAATAAATTTCAAGACTTTACACAGTTTTATTTCTATTTAACAAGTATTATTGTTCATATAAATATACAAAGTTGATTTCCGTTGCTTTATGGATCTTATATAATTGATTTCATTTATGATTTCACAAGATTTATGAAAGTCAACAATAAATGATGCCGTTAGTTTTCTCGTTTGAATTGTTTTACATTGTCATTTCGTGGATTTTTATAGCTGACTATACGGTATGTGCTTTGTTCATTGTTGAAGACCATACGGTAGTCTTTAATGGTTAATTTCTGTGTCATTTGGTCTCTTGTAGAGAGTTGTTCCATTTGCAATCATACCACATCTTCTTTTTTATAACCATTGTTATTTTGCTTAGTTTTTTTTGTTAACTATTCTGACATTGGACTCGAACTTCTATTAAACTGAGTTCTACTGTGGGTATTGCAGTGTGTTTGTTTCTTCTACATTGGCTAGACGTATAGGAAGAGGGTTGATAAATCACAAATAAAATTGAGAATTGAAATTGGTAATATGTTAAAGAGACAACAACCCGACCCAAAAGTAGATAACACATGTTAAAACCCGCCGCATTCTCGAGCCTGTTCCAAGTCAGGAGTCTCTTGTTTTTGTCGAGCCTGTGTCTTTTGTCGCAGAAAGCTCGACATAGGGAAAGTGATCCGGCGGCGGCGGCGGCGTTAGCTAACTTTTTAAAAGCTTTATATTTTAGAAGGTGGAAGACCTGGATGCTTCATACTTTGTATAAATATAGATTCTCATGTGACAACTTGAAAAAAAGTTAAGATTTTTTGTAATATTAAGTTCTGTCTTATTTTAAGGAATATGATAAATATGTTTAGTATGTGCGTACTTTGCAAGCTCCTCTTGCCGGTCAGACAGTTTTCACTTAACCTCGACCTCGTTTCATGGATCAGTAAACAAGGTTAAGTTTTGGTAATCAATTCCATATCTCAGATACTAGGTCTAGTATATTTGGTGTATGGAAGGACTGTACGGTGTACATGTCCTACTGGCAGGTGTCATCTGACCTTGACCTCATTTTCATGGTTTAGTGGTTATAGTTACGTTTTTGTGTTTTGGTCTGTTTTTCTTATACTGTATTCACTAGGTCGACCTTATTTGGTGTATGGAATGATTGTTAGGTGTACATGTCTAGCTGATAGGTGTCATCTGACCTTGACCTTATTTTTATGGTTCAGTGATCAAAGCTGAGTTTTTGAGTTTTGGGTCTTTTTTTCTTATACTATATGCAATAAATCAACTATATTTGGTGTATGGAAATATTTTATGATCTATATGTCGGTCGCTCATGTTTTATTTGACCTTGGTCTCATTTTCAAGGTTTAATGCTCAGTAGTAATGTTTTGTGTTTTGGTCTGTTTTTCTTACAATATAGGTCAACTATATTTGTTGTATGGAAGAATAGTTAGCTGTACATGTCTGCCTGGCATGGTTCATCTGACCTTGACCTCATTTTCATGGTTCATTAGTCAATGTTTAGTTTTCTTGGTTAATGTTAAGTTTATGTGATAGTTATAGTGAAGCTTTATATTTAGGACTATCAATATAATATCAATGATTAGTAAAGAATGCGAGACATTTCAGCGTGTGCACTCTTGTTGTAAGTCTTGTATTTTCTTAATCGTAAGTTCTTTTCCCTGTTTTGGAATTTGCACTAGTGCAAATTTTGTTTAGGGGCCATCTGAAGCCCACCTCCGGGTGAGAGATTTTCTCTCTTTGTTAAATACTCATTGGTGGCCTGACTGCTTTCTGCTCTTTTGTCATTTAACTATCACTTTAACACATTCTACATTTCCATTCTCAATGTTTAAGAATGCTGGTTTCAAATGAAAACTAAATCCTTTAATTTATGTGAAAAATTACAGAGAAATGTATTGCTTCAGTAGTACCATGTGCTACCAGTTTTGATAGATAATGCCAAATGTTTCAATCATTTTACCTTACATTTCATTTCATAGATACATGTATGTAGATATGGATAGTCTGCTTTTACATCTTAAAAATTCACTGTGACATACAGCAGGTATACGCACATCAATAAAATGAACTCAGTGCAAAGAACCTTTAAAGTACACTTGGACAGAAAGTTTAATCTAATGAAGCACTTTGTTATGCTGGTCACATGAAACTTGAAGTATCACTGTCTGTTCCCCAACTGTAATGAGATCATGAAAAACAAACATATAAGTTATTTCTATTAGAAGTAGAATTCAATAAAAGTTAAGAAATGTAGTATATGTCTATCGGCCACAGATGCCTCCGCGTGTGATAAAAACACGAGCAATCTTCCACATACATGTATAGATGCAGGGTTCACGTAGTTTTTACCGTTTTGTGACCATAAGCATTGTATATAAGTTTCATAACATTTGGTTGAGGCAAATTAAAGTTAGATAACGGAAACAACAAATTTTTCCTGTCTTAAGGCCCCGTGTTGACATTTGTATCATTGGTACTCGTCCCACATCTTCTTATATCTAATAACTCATGAACAGTAAAAGGGACGCCACCCAATATTGAACTTGATAGATCTGTGTTTTGGGGTAACAAACATTTTATAAACCTAAGGTAAATTGAGGTAAACCTATTTAAGTGGAGGGAAACGAAAATTTGACATTTTCTATGTTTATAAAGGGGCGTAATAACTCATGAACGGTAAAATTGACGCTACCAGATATCAAATTTGATTTTGTGTGTTGTGGTAAAAAGCATTGTCCCCGGTTAGGGGAAGGGTGGGGATATACGCTAACATGGTTAATCCCGCCTTATTTTGTATTTACGTACCTCTCCCAATTGCAAGGAGCCTGTAAATCAGTGGTTGTCGTTTGTTTATGTGTTTCTTTTTTGTTTTTCGTTCATTTTTTGTACATAAAGTAGGCCGTTAGTTTTCTCGTTTGATTTGTTTTACATTGTCATTTCGGTGCTTTTTATAGCTGACTATACGGTATGAACTATGCTCATTGTTGAAGACCCCTCAGTATGTGCATGCCCTTCACAATGAGTTTCAAATTTGACAAATTTATTGTAGATATACATTTTTGTAATATTTTACTAAATTATAATCCTGGTACCTTTGATAACTATTTACACCACTGGGTTGATGCCACTGCTGGTGGACGTTTCGTCCCCGAGGGTATCACCAGCGCAGTAGTCAACACTTCGGTGTTGACATGAATATCAATAATGTGGTCATTTTTATAAATTTCCTGTTTACAAAACTTTGAATTTTCGAAAAACTAAGGATTTTCTTATCCCAGGCATAGATTACCTTAGCCGTATTTGGCACAATTTTTTGGAATTTTTGATCCTCAATGCTCTTCAACTTTTTACTTGTTTGGCTTTATACATATTTTGATAAGAGCGTCACTGATGAGTCTTGTGTAGACGAAACGCGCGTCTGGCGTACTAAATTATAATCGTGGTACCTTTGATAACTATTAATGCTTACAAACTTAAATTGATCATCACTTTCTCTTTATATGTCTTATTACATTCTGTTTTGAACAAAACGATTTGTTACATGTACTTCACATGTATTTCTATCAAATCTGACATTACAACGCCAATAAAATAAAATTCAGTCGAACTTGAAAATAAATGTTCAATCAAATATATATGCAAGTCGTCAAGTGGCTAGATGCATATATTTTGGCCAATTCAATGCCCTAACCTAATTTGGTGGTTTTAAAACTTCTAGAAATATAAACGGAAAGAAGGGATGTATGAGTAAAAGAAAATAAATGAAAACGGAACGACTGAATTAAATAAAAGGATGTTCGATATAATGTATCTTTTGGTTTATTTTTAAAATCTAAACGATGCTTTTTTTTGTCTAGTTTTCTAATCAAAATAATTAAAATGAGAAGATAAATACCTTACAGCTCCATTATCCGTCGATGCATAAATGTTTAATGTTATAAAACAATTTTAGCGTCTTTGACCTACTTTATCTTTATATTCGGATACTTGCGGTTATCTTCTCAAAATTCAACGGGAACATTAGAATAGAACCCAGATGGAACCAAGAAGTTGGGTTGCTATAACCAAACAACCCGGATGATGAACCAGTTACTATGGTTTCGAACCAAGGTTCAGAACCAAAAAAACCAGATGGAACCAAGGTTTAGAACCAGAGAGCCCGGATAGAACCTAATTTCATTCAGAATTCTCATGACTTTATATACCTTCAACGTATTTTCCAAATTATTTATTTATTTAGTATATTTATATATAATATGTTAATATGTATGAAAGTTTTTCTCCTATAGTTAAGATTATTATTAACAGTGTTTCGGGATTTGTGGCTTATACTGGTCCCCTTTCGAAAGTCTCCCAACTATTGCCTTGATTTCAAGAATGAAAGTGCTAGTCTATTTCAATGTAGTGATTTTCATTCTCCAATTCACAATTTTCTTCTATGCCATCTTGCATATCAATATATCCCGAGGTTAGGCTAGATGCCGGGTGTGCAGTGTTTGGTTCTTCATCTTGCAATCTTATATTGCCGTATTCTGGTACATTTAAAGTGGTTGTAGGTGCTGCATAATATCTAAAATAAGAGTGAAATAGACTCAATACTCGAACATTATAATATGTACGATGCTGATATTAGAAAAAAAAATCTTCTGAATGGTGTTTCTTTAAAGCATTATGTACAATTCATCAAGACTTTCAACCAACAATACCTTTCATCATTATCATCATTATATTTTCGGATAAGTGGAAGACAAATCCGAACAAATCACATTTAACTATGTTAAAACAAAAAACAAGAAAATTTATAAAAGAACTAAACGGTTTAAAATATAGTTTGTCTTTACTTTAAATTCACTCCATATTGCGTACCTGCTGCTGTTGAAAGTACAATCTAGTTACGCCATAAGTATTGTACTTTATGGTATATTTTATACAGAAACGCACTGTCCCGTCTAAAAAGACACAAACTTGTGAAATGTGATAAGTGTTTACAACATGTAACTCTCAAAAGTCACACACAAACACTTCCGTTTTTGAGCCGACATGACATTTAATATTCATAAATGTAATGTGCTTTTCGACATATTTCATTGGCAGTACATACGCTGTTTAGTCTGTATGTTTCACAACTATATATTTAGATTTAATTTAAATACTTTTGTTACTTACATTCCCCGATTTCTTGAGCTACTTGATATTTCTTCAAAAGTGGTGCCTTCAAAAAAGTTCACTAGTAAGAAGTTATAAACAAAACTCTAAAATGAAAAACAAGGAAAAAGCAAACGAACCATTACTACACAGAAATGTCACCTTCTTGAAGGAGTACGACAAGTTTTATCTTTTTTTACTTCGAAATATCCGTATTATTTAGATTTCATGTCAACATTCTCCAAAACAACTCACCTGGTGTTTACTTCTGATAATAAAATAACAAACACAAAACAAACAAAAAAACCAAGAAAACAAAATGGATAAAGCAAGTACACACAAACAGATAAATTGATTAATAGCCATTTGAAGCTACCATCTTTGATTGCATACTTTAATAAATATTCATATGAAAAATACGTACATGTTTTGAACGCCACAGACATGCAAATATATGAAATCATAATCTTTCAGTCAGTTTAATTGAAGTCTGGAGCTGGCATGTCAGTTAACTGCTAGTAGTCTGTTGTTATTTATGTATTATTGTCATTTTGTTTATTTTCTTTGGTTACATCTTCTGACATCAGACTCGGACTTCTCTTGAACTGAATTTTAATGTGCGTATTGTTATGCGTTTACTTTTCTACATTGGTTAGCGGTATAGGGGGAGGGTTGAGATCTCACAAACATGTTTAACCCCGCCGCATTTTTGGGCCTGTCCCAAGTCAGGAGCCTCTGGCCTTTGTTAGTCTTGTATTATTTTAATTTTAGTTTCTTGTGTACAATTTGGAAATTAGTATGGCGTTCATTATCACTGGACTAGTATATATTTGTTTAGGGGCCAGCTGAAGGACGCCTCCGGGTGCGGGAATTTCTCGCTACATTGAAGACCTGTTGGTGACCCTCTGCTGTTGTTTTATATTTGGTCGGGTTGTTGTCTCTTTGACACATTCCCCATTTCCATTCTCAATTTTATCATGGTACCAAATTTACTAAAGAAATGTGTATATGGTCAATGTAACTAAAATAAGGACGACAGATATCAGAGGGACAGTCAAACTCATAAATCGAAAATAAACTGACAACACCATGGCTAAAAATGGAAAGGACAAACAGACAAACGATAGTACACATGACCTAACATAGAAAACTAAAGAATAAACAACACAAACCCCACCAAATTGGTAATACAAGCAAAAGTTTTGAAACCATTTTAAACGTAAAATTCAAATCAACTGATACGTAAATGCATGTACCTGTATAGAATACCATAATTCATTGAAACCTGCATATGAACTTAAAAGAGTAGTCATATAAATAATTTGATTATCAAAGTTTTATTATCAGAAAAATATACTTCAACAATATAAAGTCACTAAACATGACACTGTCTGCATGACTGTCTATCTAACATAAGTTAGATTATTCTAAAAGAAATTTGAACATTTCACAGCATCGCGTTATGTCGCAGATGGCAGTTAGGTCCGCTGCTGTATGCCCTGAGGTAATCGGTGCCCTCAGGTAATCGTGGCAATAGTGCCCATATGCGTAGTAATAACATGATCTAAAAATACATCATTGTACTTTCTATTTCGACTGACAGTATATGTGCGAAAAATAGGGGAAAACAGTCACACATACAATTTTTTACATTAATAATTCACGAAAAAAATCCAAATATTTGGTTTATTTGTGATCATTGCAACGTGAACGATATTTATTTATAGTGAAACGTAAATGACTTAAAATAATTAAAAAGAAAACTCTTTTTGAATGGCGATTTAAACTTTTATAATAATAGTTGTCAAAAACTGGTTTCATAGAGATTTATGTAAATAAATGTATATACAATTATTTAAACTAACTATTAAAGAATAAAAGTTATCCACACATGCCTAAGGCAGCAAACATTTGATTTTCGGGGGGGGGGGGGGGGGGGGGGGGGTCGGGGGGGGGGGGGGGGGAGGCTATGGATTTTTTCCTTCGGCGAAAGACAAAATTTTTGGGAGACAGGTCGAAAACATTTGTTTTTTTCATTTCAATTTTAGCATTACATATAGTGGCAGCTGAGGGTGAAACAAACCATTTTTTTCTCAGAGTCAAAAACAAATTATTTGTTTCTCAAACAATTAGAAACAAACTTTAAAAAAAAAAACATGCATAGCCCCCCCCCCCCCTCCCCCTACAAATTAAATGATTGCTGCCTAAGTTTTGTGAATGTCCTGTTGAAACTTTGACTATCATTGAGTTTGGTAATACATGACACTTACGTATGTACAGATTACGCATATATTGATTTCTTTTAAAGTAACATAAGTAGAAAATGATAACATTTAATAGATAGGTTATTGAAAATCAGTCCAGCTTGTCCGAGTGCATGAGGGGCAGTGGCGGATCCATCCATTTAAAAAAAGGGGGGTTCCAAAGATATCTATATCATAAACGGGAAGCTTAATACAAAAATTGTTGATAAGAAAGATGATTTTTTCATTTCCTATTGTTATTTATCCATTTGTAGATGGTGACGTTCCCTTGTCATCATCTTATGGTGTTTATATATCTCAACTTGTACGATTCTCTCGTGTATGTAACAACGTATTAGATTTTAGCGAGAGAAATTTATGTATTACTAAAAAATTATTACACCAGGGTTTTCGATATCACAAACTGGTCAAAACATTTACTAAATTTTCTCATCTGTATAAGGAAATAATTCGTAAATATAACTCAACATGCAGACATCTTATACGTTCAGGTATTTCACATCCAATTTTTTATGGAAATATTCTATATAAAGAACAAAAATGTCAGTATTCTCCTCAGAAACTAACAAAACCTTTAAATAGCCTTATTAAAAAGGGATATAGTTACGATACTGTTGTCAGGTCATTAAAGATTGCATATTTTGGCTTTAATATTGATTCACTGATAGAGTCTTTGAATCGGAACTAAACACATCTATTTCTAAAAAACAGTTGTTGGCATGACACGGGTTATGTTCTTCTTATATATTTTATGATAGTATGATACTAAACCCTAACGGGAGGGATTGTGCCTGATATTCATATGATGAACACATAATCTTTCAATCAGTTTAATTGAGGTCTGGAGCTGGCATGTAAGTTAACTGCTAGCTAGTAGTCTGTTGTTATTTATGTACTATTGTCATTTTATTTATTTTCTTTTGTTACATCTTTTGACAGCGGACTCGGACTTCTCTTGAACTGAATTATAATGTGCGTATTGTTATGCTTTTACTTTTCTACACTGGCTAGATGTAAAGGGGGAGGGTTGAGATCTCATAAACATGTTTAACCCTGCCGCAATTTTGCGCATGTCCCAAGTCAGGAGCCTCTGGCCTTTGTTAGGCTTGTATGATTTTAAATTTTAGTTTCTTGTGTATAATTCGGAGTTTAGTATGACGTCAATTATCACTGAACTATTATGCATATTTTTAGGGGCCAGCTGAAGGACATGCACCTACAGCTGCGGGAATTCTCGCTACATTGGAGACCCATTGGTTGCCTTCGACTGTTGTCTGCTCTATGGTCGGGTGGTTGTCGCTTTGACATATTCACCATTTCCTTTCTCAATTTTAATAACTATGTTTCTGATCTAATTTTGTATTCTATAAACGGCATCTATATATTTACACTACAAATCTACAACTCTCAGTCTATGGCTTCACGTGCTGATCTTATCTATATTCATGCATAATATTCATTAGCTGTGTATGAGTTTTAAAATCGTATCATAGGCGATGATGACCAGCCAGTACTCACTGTAAAGATTTTATTCACCAGTATTAAAAAAGAGAAACATTGTAGTACGAACAGTATCTCAGGGAACCATTGTCCTACTGTGCATGGTCAGGTTACCTCAGGGAACCATTATACTACTGTACATGGTCAGGTTACCTCAGGGTACTATTGTACCACTGTGCATGGTAAGTTACCTCAGGGAATCATTGTACTACTGTGCATGGTCAGGTTACCTCAGGAAACCATTGTACTACTGTGCATGGTCAGGTTACTCAGGGAACCACTGTTCAACTGTGCATGGTCAGGTTACCTCAGGGCACCACTGTACTACTGTGTATGGTCAGGTTACCTCAGGGAACCATTGTCCTACTGTGCATTTCATGTAACCTTAGGGAACCTTTGTACTACTGTGCATGGTCAGGTTTTCCCAGGGAACCATTGTACTATTGACATTGTCAGGTTACTTCAGGGCCCCATTGTACTACTGTGCATGGTCAGGTTACCTCAGGGAACCATTGTACTACTGTGCATGGTCAGGTTACCTAAGGGAACCAATTCACTACTGTGCATCGTAAGTTACCTCAGGGAATCATTGTACTACTGTGCATTGCCAGGTTACTCAGGGAACCACTGTACAACTGTGCATGGTCAGGTTACCTCAGGGAACCATTTTACTACTGTGCATGTTCGTGTTACCTCAAGGAACCATTGTACTTCTGTGTATGGCTATGTTACCTTAGGGATTCATTGTTCTACTGTACATGGTCATGGTACCTCAGGGAACCATTGTACTGTTGTGTATTGTGAGTTTACCTCAGGGAACCATTGTACTACTGTGCATAGTCAGGTTACCTCAGGGAACCATTATACTACTGTGCATGGTCAGGTTACCTCAGGGTACTATTGTACCACTGTGCATGGTAAGTTACCTCAGGGTATCATTGTACTACTGTGCATGGTCAGGTTACCTCAGGAAACCATTGTACTACTGTGCATGGTCAGGTTACTCAGGGAACCACTGTTCAACTGTGCATGGTCAGGTTACCTCAGGGCACCACTGTACTACTGTGTATGGTCAGGTTACCTCAGGGAACCATTGTCCTACTGTGCATTTCATGTAACCTTAGGGAACCTTTGTACTACTGTGCATGGTCAGGTTTTCCCAGGGAACCATTGTACTATTGACATTGTCAGGTTACTTCAGGGCCCCATTGTACTACTGTGCATGGTCAGGTTACCTCAGGGAACCATTGTACTACTGTGCATGGTCAGGTTACCTAAGGGAACCAATTCACTACTGTGCATCGTAAGTTACCTCAGGGAATCATTGTACTACTGTGCATTGCCAGGTTACTCAGGGAACCACTGTACAACTGTGCATGGTCAGGTTACCTCAGGGAACCATTTTACTACTGTGCATGTTCGTGTTACCTCAAGGAACCATTGTACTTCTGTGTATGGCTATGTTACCTTAGGGATTCATTGTTCTACTGTACATGGTCATGGTACCTCAGGGAACCATTGTACTGTTGTGTATTGTGAGTTTACCTCAGGGAACCATTGTACTACTGTGCATAGTCAGGTTACCTCAGGGAACCATTATACTACTGTGCATGGTCAGGTTACCTCAGGGTACTATTGTACCACTGTGCATGGTAAGTTACCTCAGGGTATCATTGTACTACTGTGCATGGTCAGGTTACCTCAGGAAACCATTGTACTACTGTGCATGGTCAGGTTACTCAGGGAACCACTGTTCAACTGTGCATGGTCAGGTTACCTCAGGGCACCACTGTACTACTGTGTATGGTCAGGTTACCTCAGGGAACCATTGTACTACTGTGCATTTCATGTTACCGTAGGGAACCTTTGTACTACTGTGCATGGTCAGGTTTTCCCAGGGAACCATTGTACTATTGACATTGTCAGGTTACTTCAGGGAACCATTGTACTACTGTGCATGGTCAGGTTACCTCAGGGAACCATTGTACTACTGTGCATGGTCAGGTTACCTCAGGGAACCAATTCACTACTGTGCATCGTAAGTTACCTCAGGGAATCATTGTACTACTGTGCATGGGCAGGTTACTCAGGGAACCACTGTACAACTGTGCATGGTCAGGTTACCTCAGGGAACCATTTTACTACTGTGCATGTTCGTGTTACCTCAGGGAACCATTGTACTTCTGTGTATAGCTATGTTACCTTAGGGATTCATTGTTCTACTGTACATGGTCATGGTACCTCAGGGAACCATTGTACTGTTGTGTATTGTGAGTTTACCTCAGGGAACCATTGTACTACTGTGCATAGTCAGGTTACCTCAGGGAACCATCAACTACTGTGCATGGTCAGGTTACCTCAGGGTACTATTGTACCACTGTGCATGGTAAGTTACCTCAGGGTATCATTGTACTACTGTGCATGGTCAGGTTACCTCAGGAAACCATTGTACTACTGTGCATGGTCAGGTTACTCAGGGAACCACTGTTCAACTGTGCATGGTCAGGTTACCTCAGGGCACCACTGTACTACTGTGTATGGTCAGGTTACCTCAGGGAACCATTGTACTACTGTGCATTTCATGTTACCGTAGGGAACCTTTGTACTACTGTGCATGGTCAGGTTTTCCCAGGGAACCATTGTACTATTGACATTGTCAGGTTACTTCAGGGAACCATTGTCCTACTGTGCATGATCAGGTTACCTCAGGGAACCATTGTGCTAGTGTTTACATTAATCGTAACAAACAAACTTCTTTATTTCAAATGTAGGACTTTATGAAAGTTGTATTGCTTATGTGATGTACATGTAAAGGTGAATTCAGTTAACTTCAGTTAAGTTGGTTATATTTGTAATTATGTCTGGGGTTACCTCAGGTACCCATGACATGAAGAATGCTTTTTAGATAGTTTGCTATTGTAAACATTTATATTTCTTTGTTTTAAATGTAGGACTTCATAGATGTGTATTGCTTATGTGATATACCGGAAAGGCGACTTAAGTTAACTTGATATGAATGGATAATACTTGTTGCTATTTTATGGTTTACTTGAGGTAACCCTGTCATGACAGAATACTTAGTAGATACTGTGCTAGTATATGCATTTATGGTGTAATAAACCAACTTCTTCGTTTTTAATGTAGAAATTCATTGAAGTTATAATGTTTATGTGATGTATATGTAAAGGTGATCTGAATTAACTTGAGTTAAATAAGTTTTATTTGTTGTTATTGTATTGGTTACTTCAGGTAACCCTGCTACGAAAGAATTCTTTGTATATACTTTGTAAGTGTATACATTTATTTTTTAACTACACAATTTCTTAATTTAAAAATGTAGGACTTCATAGATTTGTATTGTTTATGTCATGCATATATATTTAAAGGTGATACCTGAGTTTACTTGAGTTAAATGGGTTGTATTTGTTGTAATTATTGGGTTACCTATGGTAATCCTGTAATTAATGAATCCTTCGTAGATACTTTGCTATTGTGTACATTAATTGTAATTAACAAACTTCTTTATTTCAAATGTAGGACTTCATGAAAGTAGTATTGTTTATGTGATGCACATGTAAAGGTGATCTCAGTTAACTTCAGTTAAGTTGGTTATATTTGTAATTATGTCTGGGGTTACCTCAGGTACCCATGTTATGAAGAATGCTTTTGAGATAGTTTGCTAGTGTAAACATGTTGTAATCAGACAATTTCTTTATCTAAAATGTAGGACTTTATAGATGTGTATTGTTAATGTGATATTTCTGAAAGGCGACTTAAGTTAACTTGATATGACTGGATAATACTTGTTGCTATTTCATGGGTTAACTGAGGTAACCTGTCATGACAGAATATTTAGTAGATACTTTGCTAGTATATGCATTTTTGGTGTAATAAACCAACTTCTTCATTTTAAATGTAGGAATTCATTTAAGTTATATTGTTTATGTGATGTATATGTTAAGGTGATTTGAATTAACTTGAGTTAAATAGGTTGTATTTGTTGTATTGTATTGGTTACCTCAGGTAACCTTGCTATGAAAGAATTCTTAGTAGATACTTTGCTAGTGTATACATTTGCATTGTAATTCCACAATTTTTTAATTTGAAATGTAGGACTTCATAGATTTGTATTGTTTATGTGATGCATATATATTTAAAGGTGACCTCAGTTAACTTGAGTTAGATGGGTTATCTTTGTTGTTATTGTTATGGTTACCTAAGGTAACCCTGTAATGAATGAATCCTTCGTAGACACTTTGCTAGTGTTTACATTAATTGTAATAAACAAACTTCTTTATTCTAAATGTAAGACTTCATGAAAGTTGTATTGTTTATGTGATGCACATGTAAAGGTGACCTCAGTTAACTTCAGTTACGTGGGTTATATTTGTAATTATGTCTGGGGTTACCTCAGGTACCCATGTTATGAAGAATGCTTTTGAGATAGTTTGCTAGTGAAAACATTTATGTTGTAATCAAACAATTTCTTTATTTTACATGTAGGCCTCATAGATGTGTATTGTTTATGTGATATATCGGAAAAGCGACTTTGGTTAACTTGATATCAATTGATAATACTTGTTGCTATTTTATGGGTTACCTGAGGTAACCCTGTCATAACAAAATACTTAGTAGATACTTTGCTAGTATATGCATTTATGCTGTAATAAACCACTTTCTTTTTTTGTTATGTAGGAATTCATTGAAATTATATTGTCTATGTGATGTATATGTAAAGGTGATCTGAATTAACTTGAGTTAAATACGTTGTATTTGCTGTTATTGTTTGGGTTACTGCAGGTTACCCTGTTATGAAAGAATTTTTAGTACATACTTTGCTAGTGTATACATTTATATTTTAATTACACAATTTCTTAATTTAGAATGTAGGACTTCATAGATTTGTATAGTTTATGTGATGTATATATAAAGTTACCTCGGTTGACTTGAGTTAAATGGTTGTATTTGTTGTTATAATTGGGGTTACCTCAGGTAACCCTGTCATAAATGAATACTTCAGATCATTCTTTGAACTTTTATATAAAAAAAAAAGTTTATAATTTTACCAGCCATCCCCACCCTACACGTACATACGAAATGAATGATCTGTGAATACAAATAACAAAATCATTTGGGAAGTTTGTTGAAATCTTAGGTATTTGGTCACATTAAAATTTGGTATTAAGATCTATCCTAATAAGAACTATATTTTCGTGCGTATTTAATCAATGACGCATTACCACGATTACCTCAGGGCACCGATTACCTCAGGGCATACAGCAGCGGACCTAGCTGCCATCTGCCGTTATGTCATTAGATATGTAGAAGCCTATGGAACGCCGGAACTGTCTTATAGTGTAAATATTTAATGTGTTTTGTCGCTTTGCCTTTACGTCCTGTCATTTCTTCTTTATGTTATGTGCAAATGCCTTTATTTCCAGACACTGCATATCTGTGTTATGTCAAATTAATTAACTGTTTGGTCAAACAATTGTATGACATGTCATTGCTAAACTTTGTTGTGTACAAGAGGCATTACATAATGCTGTAACAACTATATATTATGTGAAGACCTCCAAATTTTATGATAAACCACCTTGACATTCTTTCCTACTTTCTCTATGTTGTGTCTATTCTTCCATTAAGTAAGTCAGTTAATTAATACGTCCTGTCACATATGTGATTGTGACGCCGAATAATCTAAACGTTTTGTTTTGTTGCATCTTTGTTCTGTGAAAACCTCATGATGTTATACTCTAACGGCATTATGTTGTGTATATACATATGTATCTTCTGTGAAAAACAAAAATATAGATCATATGCGTTTTGCCGAACAATTGATACTCTCTGATAGCATTCATTACGTCATGTGCAAATGCCTTTTACATTATGTTCAAACAGCTAATAAATTATGTGCAAACACTTATAACGTTATGTGCAAATAACTTATACGTTTTGTGCAAACATGGTTTACGTTATGTGCAAACATTGTTTACGTTATGTGCAAACACCTATTACGTTATGTATAGATTTCTCAATTGTGCAGGCTAGCAAATCGCTTTTAT
Source organism: Mytilus edulis (assembly GCA_019925275.1). Taxonomy (NCBI): domain Eukaryota; kingdom Metazoa; phylum Mollusca; class Bivalvia; order Mytilida; family Mytilidae; genus Mytilus; species Mytilus edulis. Next base: position 36,183,205 of record CM034362.1, read on the forward strand.
GAACAATTGGCTTAATTGTGTATTTAGCTATATTTATTAAACCATTTGCGTTCATAACTTAACGCATCGATCAAAGTTAACCGTTAATACCGTATCCCCCAATAATATTCATTGAATTTATTACTATCCGTTCGGAAAATAAGTAGATGTTTCTCATTTATACGACGATAACAGTTGAAATGTTGAACACACAGATTAATTCATATAAACAACTGTGGAATAATGTATTGATTATATATGTACTGTATATGGTATATATGTACTTTGTGGGAAAACATGAACATTTATTTATATGAACTTACAAATTTTATATATCCTACAATATACATATATTGTTTTTATTCTGCAATTTACGCCTCGCATTAGTCGTTTAAATCCAAATCATTGTCTCTGGTTTTTTTTCAATAATTAAAACACGGACCGAAAAGATATATCCATATTACCGATTCTCAACATTGAAACGGGATACAGGAGACAATATTTACAAATATGAAAAAAAATATATTACTTTACCAATTTTGATAACCTTTCGTATATATTTTAATTACAAAGACTATTAACTGAGGACAATTGAAGTATAAGTGGCCAATTTGAATGGTGGTCATTTTGAAAATGTCTAATATACATGTATTCATATGATGAAATCATAATCTTTCAGTCAGTTTAGTTGAAGTCTGGAGCTGGCATGTCAGTTAACTGCTAGTAGTCTGTTGTTATTTATGTATTATTGTCATTTTGTTTATTTTCTTTGGTTACATCTTCTGACATCAGACTCGGACTTCTCTTGAACTGAATTTTAATGTGCGTATTGTTATGCGTTTACTTTTCTACATTGGTTAGCGGTATAGGGGGAGGGTTGAGATCTCACAAACATGTTTAACCCCGCCGCATTTTTGGGCCTGTCCCAAGTCAGGAGCCTCTGGCCTTTGTTAGTCTTGTATTATTTTAATTTTAGTTTCTTGTGTACAATTTGGAAATTAGTATGGCGTTCATTATCACTGGACTAGTATATATTTGTTTAGGGGCCAGCTGAAGGACGCCTCCGGGTGCGGGAATTTCTCGCTACATTGAAGACCTGTTGGTGACCCTCTGCTGTTGTTTTATATTTGGTCGGGTTGTTGTCTCTTTGACACATTCCCCATTTCCATTCTCAATTTTATCATGGTACCAAATTTACTAAAGAAATGTGTATATGGTCAATGTAACTAAAATAAGGACGACAGATATCAGAGGGACAGTCAAACTCATAAATCGAAAATAAACTGACAACACCATGGCTAAAAATGGAAAGGACAAACAGACAAACGATAGTACACATGACCTAACATAGAAAACTAAAGAATAAACAACACAAACCCCACCAAATTGGTAATACAAGCAAAAGTTTTGAAACCATTTTAAACGTAAAATTCAAATCAACTGATACGTAAATGCATGTACCTGTATAGAATACCATAATTCATTGAAACCTGCATATGAACTTAAAAGAGTAGTCATATAAATAATTTGATTATCAAAGTTTTATTATCAGAAAAATATACTTCAACAATATAAAGTCACTAAACATGACACTGTCTGCATGACTGTCTATCTAACATAAGTTAGATTATTCTAAAAGAAATTTGAACATTTCACAGCATCGCGTTATGTCATTAGATATGTAGAAGCCTATGGAACGCCGGAACTGTCTTATAGTGTAAATATTTAATGTGTTTTGTCGCTTTGCCTTTACGTCCTGTCATTTCTTCTTTATGTTATGTGCAAATGCCTTTATTTCCAGACACTGCATATCTGTGTTATGTCAAATTAATTAACTGTTTGGTCAAACAATTGTATGACATGTCATTGCTAAACTTTGTTGTGTACAAGAGGCATTACATAATGCTGTAACAACTATATATTATGTGAAGACCTCCAAATTTTATGATAAACCACCTTGACATTCTTTCCTACTTTCTCTATGTTGTGTCTATTCTTCCATTAAGTAAGTCAGTTAATTAATACGTCCTGTCACATATGTGATTGTGACGCCGAATAATCTAAACGTTTTGTTTTGTTGCATCTTTGTTCTGTGAAAACCTCATGATGTTATACTCTAACGGCATTATGTTGTGTATATACATATGTATCTTCTGTGAAAAACAAAAATATAGATCATATGCGTTTTGCCGAACAATTGATACTCTCTGATAGCATTCATTACGTCATGTGCAAATGCCTTTTACATTATGTTCAAACAGCTAATAAATTATGTGCAAACACTTATAACGTTATGTGCAAATAACTTATACGTTTTGTGCAAACATGGTTTACGTTATGTGCAAACATTGTTTACGTTATGTGCAAACACCTATTACGTTATGTATAGATTTCTCAATTGTGCAGGCTAGCAAATCGCTTTTATGAACAATTGGCTTAATTGTGTATTTAGCTATATTTATTAAACCATTTGCGTTCATAACTTAACGCATCGATCAAAGTTAACCGTTAATACCGTATCCCCCAATAATATTCATTGAATTTATTACTATCCGTTCGGAAAATAAGTAGATGTTTCTCATTTATACGACGATAACAGTTGAAATGTTGAACACACAGATTAATTCATATAAACAACTGTGGAATAATGTATTGATTATATATGTACTGTATATGGTATATATGTACTTTGTGGGAAAACATGAACATTTATTTATATGAACTTACAAATTTTATATATCCTACAATATACATATATTGTTTTTATTCTGCAATTTACGCCTCGCATTAGTCGTTTAAATCCAAATCATTGTCTCTGGTTTTTTTTCAATAATTAAAACACGGACCGAAAAGATATATCCATATTACCGATTCTCAACATTGAAACGGGATACAGGAGACAATATTTACAAATATGCAAAAACATATTTGTGTACCTGTTATTTGTATACAATAACTGGCTGATTGCAGGATAAAGTCGATTTATTCATCTGTTACTTTTTTTAACAGGTAAAAAAATGAACTGGGGTAAAAAATTAAATATATTAGCTAACTTTGCCGTTTAGTTGTTTTGTTAAAGGCCATATGGTGACCTAAAGTTAATAATTTTGTGGAGAGTTGACTCATTGGCATTCATACCATATCTTCTTATTCTTATAGACAACAAAAGAATCGATATGCACATCACTTGTATAAAAAAATGTAGAAAACAATAACAATTAATTAGAATATGCATTTTTCTTCATGACACGTTTTGGACAGTTACTGGACCAAATACGGATAAATCGAAGTAATTTTCTGGAATTTCAGGTTGTGGTATTTAATTGCGAGTATGGCCAGTGAAGGTGACGCAAGGCTGATAAACCTTTTATTCAGAGGAAAAATGTGTATGCGTCATTTTTGTGGATTACCGAATAAGGCAGTTTTAATATGAAAAACAAAGTTTTAAGAGAATCTGCAGCTTTTTTATATACCATCTACCTGTCGTGTACGTTATTAATCAATAATTTTAAAAAATCGGACCAAATTTGACGTAGGGCCAACTTCCCTTGATATGTTTTCACAGAAGGGCCAATTGCAATATAAGCGCTGAAAGAATAGTATTTATGATAAAAAAAAATAATGTTGGTTAGTTTAGCCTTAGGTTAACAAGAATACCAAAAGCACAATTTTGTGTCAAAGTAGGGTTCCTTTAAAAATACGTTCAAATTGGAGGAAGTAATTGGTGTTCTGACACCTTTAAAGCCAGAACAGTGTATAGATAAAGATATATCCAGATTAAGGAAAACACCATTCCAGTAAAATGCGTCGATATTTCTGGCTTCTTGGCATTAAATTAAAACAGAGACCGATCTTGAATCAGATTTATATCAGACAATTAGATTATTGAATGTGTCTTGTATTCATATTTTATCCCCTTTTTCATGCGCCCCTTTTGAGCATTAAGTTGTTCTGTGCGTCCGTTCATTTTTCCGTCCGTTCATTCGTTCGTCCGTCTGTTCGTTTGTCCGTCTGTCCCGTTTCAGCTTAAAGTTTTTGATGAAGTTGAAGTCCAAACAACTTGAAACTTATTAAACATGATATGTTCTTTCTATTGTAAATGCCAAATTACAGATTTCACTCCAATTTAACGGTTCACTGAACATGGAATAAAAAAGTACGATTGGGGCATCTGTGTACTATGCACACATTCTTGTTTAATATTTTGTTAGTTTCTCAACAAAGCGATGAAACACATGTACGCAACAAATCATCTATCAACATTTACACGCTTTTTAAATACAAAACTAATTGTGAATATCTATTTTTTGATAACTCATATTTAATGATCCGCAGGGGCATAAACAAACAAAATAAATAATTGTTTTAATAAACAAAAAAACAAACAAAAGTCTTGGCCTTAATTATTGTAGGAAACCCTGTTCAAGGTATGAAAATAGATGATGTGAAGTATTTGCATGTACTATAGTTAACATCTACCGGGCTGTTTTAAGACATGATTTACCTACATTTAGCTAATCAAATGAAAACACTCAATGCAAAAATGGCCCTACCATTTCTCCAAAATTCGGTTAGTTTTTAAATAGTTTAAAAATGAGAGGGACCGGCCACCTGCTCCCCCCTCAGGCCACCAACATGTCTCAACACGCCTTGTCAGAGACGGCGGCAAAATTAAGGAAGGCTATTCAGAATAATATGCACGACTGTTATGGGAAATGATCGACAATAAAATCCTTAAAATAACATTTTGCAAGGTTCCGTAGCTGCTACATGAATCGTTGCAGACGTCATTGCATTTGTAGCATTTTAACTGGTACCGCTAGAATAGCCTCCTGTGAGGGTTATAACAAATCACTCTGACACCAGACATCCGTTATATTTCTAGACGAGGTTGAAGTCGGGAGAAACAATTGGAACTTTCAACTAGCTATAAGTAACTGCGAGTAATCTCAGATCTGTAATTAGCGTGTTTTTTTCTCGTTGGGACGTACAAATACCCAGACATGTCCACTCTATGTTTTTGTTAGATGTATTTTTATGAGTTGGCAACTCATGAGTTTAGCCTTTTTTCGACAAATTTTTATAGTTTGTTCTAATGTTGTACTGTTACACAACTGTCCCATGTTGAGGAGGGGGTTCGGATCCCATTTAAATGTGTAAACCCGCCACATGCTGTGTGTACCTGTCCCAAGTCAGGCGCCCGTAATTCAGTGGTTGTCGTTTGTTGTTGTGTTACTTATTTCTTTTTTATTAGTTTTAAAAATTTTTAAAACGCACACACTTAAAGTAGAAGAACATAATTTCCCCTAAAAACTAAACATTTATATAGAATTTTTACAGTCAATATAAACATACCACATTTCCAATACTAAATCAACAACCCGATGCACACACAAAACCTTCAATAAGGAAACAGCGAAGCAGTCCACAGCATTTTATAAAGCTCAAACTTGTAATTTTCCAAGTATATATCATTGATGCGTTTTAATTTTAATCTGTGTAAAAAAAGGGTTTATCAGAACGTAATAGGTGTTTGCCCATAACTTAATAGATGTTTGGACATAATGTTATAGGCATTTGCACATAAAGTAATAGGTGTTTGCAAATAATGTTATAGGTATTTGCACATAACGTAATAGTTGTTTGCACATAATGAAATAAGTGTTATACATAACGTAATAGTTGTTTGCACAAAATGAATTAGACATTTGCACATAACGTAATAGAAATCGTAATAGGTGTTTGCACATAACGTAAACAATGTTTGCACAAAACGTTTGTGCTATTTGCACATAACGTTATAAGTGTTTGCACATAATGTATTAGGTGTTTGAACATAATGTTAAAGGCATTTCCAGATGACGTAATGAATGCTAACAGCGAGTATCAATTGTTCGGCAAAACTCAAATGAACTATACCATGATGTATTATGTTTTTGCAGATACATATGTTTATACACAAGAGAAAACCGTTAGAGTATAACATCATGAGGTTTTCACAGAACAAAGATGTAGTAGTTGAATATCAAGTCTATATTAATAACTAACTGAGCCAATTTTACTAGTCCAAAAGCACTTCATACTTTTCCTTAATATCCCTCCTTTTTTTATTTTACTTAATTGATGTTTTATTTGAAAGTCGTGAAACATGATTTTTTTAAAAAGTTAAGTCATTTTGAAAATTGAAATAGAAGAACATTGTAAAATAAAAAAAAAGGTCGACTGTTGATTTTGACCAATGCAAAATTTATTGTAGGACTTGTCATGATGATCATGTTTGCAATCTTCAGGTTCTATCTATCTGTTATAATTTATAAATATAAGATAATAGACAATATTTAACAAAATTGGCAAAAATTGTTATTTAAGTGACATAATCATTGTAAGAAGACGTCTGGTAGTTTTGATGTCTATGGACAATTGGTAGAGTCATCATTCTGAACATTTTTTCCAAGTAAGATTTCTCTGTTTAAAACAGTTTGGGATCCAGCAGCCAAACGTATGTAAACATATTTTACAGAAATGCAATTGACTTGAACTTTCATACAAACATACAAATAAAACTAACGCGCACAATAAAGTCTTTGTAGTTTACAGTAAATTTGACAAACACTCCATCAAAAATGTTTAAGTTGATACTACATACAGTACCATGTTTATCCATTGTCATATAAATTCATATTATCGATTAAAATGAGTAAATTTGGCTAACTTAGTCCTTACAATTGAATAGAGTAACATTCATTGTAATTTGGCAATTGTTTTAACGTTAATAATGAAATATTACAAATTGTTTGCTAGTCACTCTTTTTGATTAATGGAAGTTAACTCTGCTTAATTTTCCAAACAATCATTATGGGGAAATAATCGAGTTCGGGTTTCATATACCTATACTTTAAGATATAATGTATTTGTCTTTAGGGTATCAAGTAATGCTACTAAATGAAGGCAATATGTCTGCTTTGATTTCTGATATGAATATATCTATAATACTAAAATAACGAGGTCCAATTTGTCAGCCGTCTTAGGGGTAAAAACGACAAATCAAAGAATTCAACTTTATATATAGCTTATATAGGACAATGATGTTGATTGAAAATTACACCACTCCAGACCCTTTTGTTTTCCACATAATCAATATTGCAAATAATGAACAAGTTCCGGGTCGAATCCGATACCGATACCAATAGTATATTCACCTGTTACCTATTACCTTATCTGTACGTTCCGCATCTAACAGGCGCACCACCAAACGGTGGATTTAGGATTTTGCTATATACATGCCGGGTCATAATCACAGGATTGACACTACTAAATTCAATCATTGTCACAGTGTTCCTTTTGTAGTATTTTAATCAGTATGACTGTTTAAGATGACAATACAAATACTAAAAATCTGGACTTAAAATAAGGCGTATAGGTACAGTTTTCAATTTGTTAGCCGGAATGACGTATAACAGAGAATCAAATGATTAATCTTTAATATAACTCATTTAGGACAATGCTGTTGATTAAAAAATACTCCATGCCAGGCCCTTTTGTTTTCCAAATAAATAATATAACCAATAATTGATTAGTTCAAGGTCGACGGATTCAAAAAGAAAGATTTTGAAAGCAGAGAAAACTGTACATCTTATAATCGGCATGACTTTAACAGATGACAATACCAATACAAAAATAAGGCTTACGCATAGTTATATACTTTAATTCAGTCACTAACCCGCGATATCACGGGTATGTTCTATTACATCATAGTAAAACAATAAATGTATGAATGACGACTACAGTATGTATACTAGAGAAATTTATCCTGTTGAACTTACTTTAAATAAAGCTAATACTTACAATGACCACTGCCCTTTCATCGATCTTGATATCAATATCATTAACGGAAAGCTTAATACAAACATTTCTGATAAAAGAGATGATTTCCCATTTTTAGATGGTGACGTTCCCTTGTCACCATCTTATGGTGTTTATGTATCTAAACTTGTACGATTCGCTCGTGTATGTAACAACGTTTTAGATTTTTGCGTGAGAAATTTATGTATTACTGAAAAATTATTTAACCAGGGTTTTCGATATCATAGACTAGTCAAAACATTTACTAAATTTCATCATCGGTATAAGGACATCATTCGTAAATATAACTCAACATGCAGTCATCTTATACGTTCGGGTATTTCACATCCAATTTTTAGTAATATTCTTTCCAAAGCAAAAAATGTCAGTATTAACCTCAAAAGCTAACAAAACCTTTGAAAGAAACTTATTTAGAAGGAATATAGTTACGACACTGTTGTCCGGTCATTAAAGATTGCATTCGCTTATAGGGTCTTTGCATTGGAATTAAACACATTTATTCTAAAACCAGTTTTTAGCATGACACGGGTTATGATCTTCTCATATATTTTATGATGGTATAATACTAAACTCCTAACAGTAGGGATTTTGTCTGATATTCATATGATGAAGGCATAATCTTTCAATCAGTTTAATTGAGGTCTGAAGCTAGCATGTCAGTAACTGCTAGTAGAAGTCTGTTGTTATTAATGTATTATTGTCATTTTGTTTATTTTTTTTTGTTTCCTAATCTGACATCGGACTCTGACTTCTCTTAAACTGAGTTTACTGTGCGTACTATTGTGCGGTTGTTTTTTCTACATTGGCTAGAGGTAAAGGGGGAGGGTTGAGATCTCAAAAAACATGTTTAACCCGGCCGCATTTTTGCGCTTGTCCCAAGTCAGGAGCCTCTGGCCTTTGTTAGTCTTGTATGATTTCTAATTTTAGTTTCTTGGATGTGTATAATTCGGAGTTTAGTATGACGTCTATTACCACTGAACTAGTATACATATTTGTTGAGGGGACAGCTGAAGGACGTCTCCGGGTGCGGAAATTTGTCGCTGCATTGAAGACCCATTGTAGGCCTTCGGCTGTTGTCTGTAATTCTATGGTCGGGTTGTTGTCTCTTTGACACATTCCCCATTTCCATTCTGGATTTTATGCTTTTACACGTAAGATTAGTTTATTACAAAAATTATTTAAATGATTTCCCCAAATTAATACGTCGTATATATAAACCATATTGTTTCTCAAAGCAAGAGGTTTAATTGGAATATTTCATAGAAACAACATAAAACAAAACTCACTTCTCCTTTTGAATCGAATCGTCGATGTTGTTAACGTGATTAGAAACACACAAATGCATAGCATGGTCAATATGATTATCCATAAACTGAACTTTTGCTTCCCTGAAAAGAGAAGCCTCATGAAATTACTTTATTTCTTTGATTCGAATTGGCTTAATCGCACTATTCAAGTCGCATTAGAAATGTGTTTTTGTTAATAACGAATTAAAGGTTAACGTCGCTCGGACAATAAATAGAATTTGACGCGCATTGCAATTCGAATTCGAATTTACGTTTTGACGTGAAACGTTTTGAATGCGAATTCGAGTTAGTTAAAACGAATATAATTCGAATTAAGAACTCAAAACTGATACTTTAAGCTGGAAGAGTAGTAATTAAGGATTAAAATAAGCTACGAATATTGATAGGTCATGGAGCTCCTTTTTCGAGATATTAGTTTCATTAAATATGGCGGGAAAAGGCTGACTATGACTTTTACCCTATATATGCATTTGTATTATTTGAGTTTCAAAAAAAAAAATTAAAAAAAAAGAATCTGCTTCTATTTTGTCCAATGACCTTTAATGAGCTATTAAGTCTAGATAAAAAGGTGTTATGGGACAAAATGTTTTACCTTGTATCGTATGGAAAACACTAAGGAGTCCGAACATTTGATATTTATTCTCAAACCTCACCTATGTACATCCTTAAGAACAAACAGGTCGATAAGAAAACTCTCTAAAAGTATATTGATTCTAGCGAAAGCACGATAACAGATACATTAGAATTCAGACAATATGTACAGATTTTAAAAGTAATTAAGCTAGTAACTTGTGCCGTTATGGATTCGGAGAATGAACTGTGAGTTCCTGCAAAGGAATTTAGAATGTATTTGAAAATACTTAAATGGTCTAAATACTGGTATAGTTCTACCCTCTAATAACCGAACAAGTATAATACTCATTTGGTCCGACAATACGCGTATGATCGGACCATATATGTATACGCATATGGTCATGACCATAATTTATTTATTTTTATAACCTTTTTTCAGCGACTTTAGTATAGCAGTCTATCAAACATATGAAACAGTACTCAGAAACGTGTCAAATCTCTTAAATGCGTCCTATTCCCCCAAACGTATTCAAATGACATCCCCAAACTGCGAAAGCATACATGTAAATACTAGTAGTTGCTAAAGGTCGCGAAAACATGTCTTTTTTATGAACGCACAATTGGGTCCATTATATTTTTAAACGCTCAAAACGTGTATTTGAAGCCGAAACGTTTCTATTTTATGAACGCCACATGGTGTTACTACTCAGTCAATCTTTTGTCCTAAATTATGAATGAAATAATTGCCACAAATTTTATGCAAGCAACAATCAGTTTATCCATTATTCTGTTTTAACACTTACAATAAATTTAAAGTAACGAAAAAAAGTTGAAACAATGACTTCAATTCGTATTAGTTGTCAATTATATTTTTAACGTATTTTAACACTTAGTCTACCTTTAATTAATACATTTGTACTCACGATTATAAATTATATTGCTTGCAATAAGGAGGGCTTATGTTTATGTCTCTTTATTTTTTTTAGTGAATTGCCGTAAATGTTATTAACGTCCCTGCTGACATACATGTATTAGCGCTAAATGTTTTGAGATGGGAGACTTTTTAAAGTGGGCATGTTTGGCGACTAACAATTATAATACACGTCTTATGTGGACGAAATGCGCGTCTGGTATATTAAATTATACTCCTGGTCCCTATGGTAACTATTAAGTATACAAAATTGCAAATAATTCTCGAAATAACTCCGATAAACGTCGAAACCTGCATTGGATAATTATATAACTAAACAATTTCTATAAATACGATTAAAACTAAATTTCTTATTCATATAGATATCAAACATCTTAAATACGTTTTACATAATAATATGAAGGGGAAAAATAATACCTTCTGCCAATTGAAATTTGTGACTGTATTTTCCAAATTCATTAGTCAAAACAATTGAGTATTCTCCTGAATGTTTGTCGTCCAAAGTCAGGTTGGTGATACATCCTAGTAACCGCACTGGTTTTCCATACATATGTAGTGTAAAGTTTTCTTCTGATGTTTTAACATTATTTCCTTGAAAGTTGTCTATTGAAATTTCGTTTTTAACCCAGTGTGCCCCAGTAACTTTTGTAGGAGAATAATATATGAGGGAAAGCACTGTAGGTTTTCTTGTTCTTGTGAAGGAAACAGCTATCGGTGGACCTACAAAATAAAAGATAATAAATCGTATCCAATTTTCTACTGGTATTATATACCCAATTACTAGGTGCTCTTAAAGTGTACGGTAGTTGAAAAGGGGCACCATGAGTTCACTGTCACGTGTATATTTCCTCGTCATATTATTTTTTAAGTAACTTTTGTCAGTGTGGAGAGCAAAATATTTATTTTACAACTATCTACCTTGCTTTTGTGTTGTGTAGCGTGGTGTTCATGGTAGTGTGGTGTTGGTGGTAGTGTGGTGTTAGTCCTGGCACTAGTTTTTCCGACCAGATTTTGTTCAACTAAAAAATCAAAAATCGGTAAACAGATAAATGCTTCTTTCATTAGCCATCCAACTCTTGTATTAGATAACCGATTATCAAATAGATAATAATTGTCGAAATGCACAAAAAAATTGGTACAGCCAATGTTATTGTCAATATAGTGCAGTCGATTTTTGAATCAATTATTGTTCAGGTTGTTGTAAAAACGTCAATCTGTGCAGAGTGTTAGTTGAGGTCATAACTAAACTATATAGCTATTAGCCCAATTCAGAAAATCAAAATGGCGGCTCTGGGCGGCCGTTTTGAAATCATCTCCCAAAAAATTAATAAATAATATGAAAAAAAAATGAAAAAAAATATATTACTTTACCAATTTTGATAACCTTTCGTATATATTTTAATTACAAAGACTATTAACTGAGGACAATTGAAGTATAAGTGGCCAATTTGAATGGTGGTCATTTTGAAAATGTCTAATATACATGTATTCATATGATGAAATCATAATCTTTCAGTCAGTTTAGTTGAAGTCTGGAGCTGGCATGTCAGTTAACTGCTAGTAGTCTGTTGTTATTTATGTATTATTGTCATTTTGTTTATTTTCTTTGGTTACATCTTCTGACATCAGACTCGGATTTCTCTTGAACTGAATTTTAATGTGCGTATTGTTATGCGTTTACTTTAGTACATTGGTTAGAGGTATAGGGGGAGGGTTGAGATCTCACAAACATGTTTAACCCCGCCGCATTTTTGCGCCTGTCCCAAGTCAGGAGCCTCTGGCCTTTGTTAGTCTTGTATTATTTTAATTTTAGTTTCTTGTGTACAATTTGGAAATTAGTATGGCGTTCATTATCACTGGACTAGTATATATTTGTTTAGGGGCCAGCTGAAGGACGCCTCCGGGTGCGGGAATTTCTCGCTACATTGAAGACCTGTTGGTGACCCTCTGCTGTTGATTTTTATTTGGGCGGTTTGTTGTCTCTTTGACACATTCCCCATTTCCATTCTCAATTTTATGTAACATTATTCGCTATCCTAAATTGTTATTTGAATTTATACTAAGTTTTTTTTTATACATTTACAACTAGTTTTGCTAATCATTTATTTATGACTGTTGCTATTTATATAGGATATTCACCAAGTGCTCAAATAAAGCATGCATATGTTGACAAAATAAATGTATCAAATGAAATACATGAATTCTTTTACTTGCAGTTTAGCATGCAAGGCTTAGTTACTTTTTATAACAAAAAAATGCGTATATACAATTTGAGTTATGACCACTCTATTTTTCGAAGAAGGAAATATAGGTAGGTACTGAAATCACTGGAGCTGAAAAACGTAATAAACAAATAGACTGGAAAGAATTCCGAAACGCCAAGAGAAGACACGTGAGGATTTACAATGCCAAGCAAATAAAAAAAGAGCAGACGTAGACATTTGAGCTGGTAATCAGTCATTTTTTTTAAACATACAACGGTTCTAGGTTGATGAGCGCCATGTAACGGGAGAAACACTCCAGAATCACAAGGCAAAAGATACTAAACCTGTTAAAGCAAATCAATGATTGCAGGGAGTTTTTTTTCTTCTTTTTATTGTGATGAGGTATCTGACTATCATCATGAACCATCGACAATTATGATTGACAATAGAGTACGTGACTGTCACTTGAACTACTAACCATTGTTCTTTTATCCAAACTCAGTGCTGGAGATTAATAATTCAGGAGAAGATATCATGCTAAATGTTTGTTAAAACTGCACAACAAGGCAATAAGACAGAATTCAAAGACGCAGAAGGAAAGTCAGGAATTTGTTATCCATGAAATGGGGCTTGCCAAAACAGTGACGACTCACAGTCTGGAACATATATTGTTTTAATATTTGAAATTGCTGATATCGGTAAATTGTACAGTAAACTTTCTTAGTAAATATGAGTTTTCATGGAAGGAATGATGAATACAACACTTCTAAAAAATTGAAAACTAGCTGTCATAGATGATATGCAAGCACACATGAAAGGTTGCGTCTTTCTCCTGATTTTCAACGAATATGTGAGGGAAGTTCTGAGACAGGCCATGTTTTACAGTCGTGATGATGAAGGCCTCATCATAGTCAAAGTAACTAGAATAGTTTGAAACGTTAGGCTTGCTACTATAAAAAGGTTTACAGGGACATTCAATGTATGCTTTCAAAATGAATCAGTTCCACAAACATCGAGACATGTTACTCTCTATCTGTTTTAAAAAGTTACTTAGACAAACGAGTAAGTAACAGAAATACCGATACTGAATCTTTATTTTGTTAACATGTGCATGGCTTATTTGACCACTTTGTGAATATCCAATATAGATTAACAAAAAAGTATAGATGCAAACAGTTAATTAATAAAAATAACGAATAATGATATATTGGAAATTCATGTTTTCAAAATAGTCATCAGCGATGAATATACCATTTGGCTATATAGGAACTTTCCTGCAACAAGCGCTTAACATATTAGTCAAAGCTAACACGGTTACCAAGGAAATGCAAATGCGGAAAGACAATATTAAGTTGTACTTCTCTGTGTACATGTGGAGTACAATGCGATAGAATATGATAGACAGAGACAGCTATTGTGTGGTTTGACAAAACGTACATTTAATTTATTGTGAGATATTTTTAACGTCAGTTGAGATCATTAGAGCAGTTGATTGTCTCCTAACATTACTTGTATGGTATGAAACTCATAATGTTTGCAATCAATGTTTTTGAAAGTTGTTTTAAATGAACAATATCAACAAAACGAATTATCATGTAATCAGCCAACTATAATAAATAACAGGTACACGAATATTTTTTTCTTTATTTGTACTTGTAAAATAAACTTCTCCTGTTATTCTATGTTGAACAAGTGGTAGTATGGATATTGCTTTTAGCGTAATAGTTCATTTTAGGATCCTCTTCGTGGTCTGTTTTTAACTATGTCGATTACTTTTGAACATAAGAGACAATGATTCAGATTTTTACAACCAAACTTACAAGTGTAAGGTGTAAACTTCTAGACAAAACCAATAATGTACATTGTCGGAAAATATAAAGTAATTTGTACCTGCTACGAAATAGGAGAAAAAAACTCGGGGAAGCGGGGGTCTCGCATTTTGTTCTATTTTTATAGCTCATACAAATACATTTTTATATTTTCTACAATGAACATATAATGCACATTTATTTTTATCGAGTTTTGACTTAAGAGCTCAACCTATTTTGGCTTAAAAATTTCAAGATTTTTCAAGATGGCCGCCATTCAATATTGGTAACATTTTCAATTTTGTTCAACAAGGCATTTGGAATCATCACTGTTATTTTATTTACCAGGTTTCATGTCAATATCTTCTCTTATATAATTTACATGATTTTTTTTTATTAATTTAAAGAGATCAAACGTCCGCTATTTTGAAAATGGCCGCCTTTTCCGCCATTTTCGACTTACAGAGTGGGTTCATAGCTTAAAATGTTGTCTATGACATATACTACTACTATGCCAAATGTCATGCTTATACCACACTATGAGCAATTTTGTTAAAAAATCTGCACAAATCGACTGGACTAATACGAGAATTTTACAACTTAAAGGGTTCTCTTTATTTCAATTTGAAATGAGTCAAATTTATTCTAAAAGACGTGATTGAGCGAAACGAATAATGATCTATTTAAATAAATAAATCTCGTTACAAATATTATCAAGATGTTTATAATGATAAACCATACCGTAAACTGTAAGATATGTCGTGACGTTTGACCAGTAGATAGCGCCATCTACTTCTTTCCAAGCTGTACACATATACTCGCCAAAATCTTCGACGCTACATTTATCAACCATTATAATAGATCGGTTGTTCTGCTGTTCACCTGATATATTTCTAATGACATGACCCATATAGGAGTGGCTCCATGGCGAGAATGACAGACTATCGTCATATGCATTGCATATGATTTGCACAGACGAGGATTTATTGCAAATATAAGTGTCATCTATTTTCAACCTTGGAGGATCTGAAATTTAAACAATGACTATGTTGACATAAGGATAAGGATAATAATTATTGAAAAATTACCCATGACTTCGGCTGAGTGCAACCATGCCTCGAGACGTATATTGTTCTTATCTTTAAACAAGTTTCTATAAATCAGCACCTTTTGAATACCAGTATTTCATTGATTTACGTCAAGTCTGTTCGGTTAGTAACATTCTGTTTTATAAGGTTCTCATTCTAGTCATCTTTAGATTTTTTTTCCATCATAATTCTAGAAATTGTCTTTTCTAAGAATCAACCTCCATGTCATCAATTTCTTCTTTAATACAATCAAATTGTTTTTTAAAACGTATTTTTTGCTCGATGATACCTGAGGAAATCTTAAAGTTAAATTTTAAAAATCTTTAATCGCGTAACTGATATAGGACCAATGGGTAACGAAACAAAACCAAACACATGTACGCGCGCATGCTGTTTCTAATTATTCGTACTTCATCTATTTGTTTTTGTAGCTTCATCCAGTTTGGATATAACCTCATAGTCAGTGCATTCTTTACGATGCATGCACGTGTTGTTTTTCCCCGACAAATAATGCGTACATTAAAATCCGTACAAAGCAAGCACTTTACTATTAATAACCCGACTAATAATAATAAAAAAGAAACAGAAAAACATTGGAGCACATCTAAGTATATAGTTAAGGCTTTTGTTAACAACAAATCAGCGAAGATATGTTTTACCAAAAAGCTGAGTGAGGCATCAATATTTACAAGAGGCCGGTTAAAAATTAAATGTTGAAACGGTCTCAATAAAGGAGAATTGCCTCTGGTTACCATATATTGTTGGCAAATCATGTATTGTTTAATGAATTAGTTATTTTTGGTTTTAGCTTTAAAGTATAAGAAAAAGGATAATTTCCGATTGATTCTATAGCAATCTATGTGGCATGATTACCCTCTTGCTAACAACTTCATCAGTACAAAATAAAGTAACATTTTTATTACGTCTAAAAGAATTATGAAAAAAGATAATAAGTTCTTATTGTAGTTTTGAAGAAGTATATATTAAAAATTGACACATCAAAATTATAGCCTTTAACGATCCTGGTTTATGATTTCCAAAAACATCATTAAAAATGTTTTCCGCTATAGTAGTGTTCGTTTGGGAAAATTAAGAAAAAATAAGTTAAAGGATGAAAAACGTGCACCGCGTATTACAATAGCCCTGATTACAGTTAAGCAAATAAAGCAACACATCAAGCTTTCAAATGGTTTATTTTATCCCAGGCATAGATCACCTTAGCCGTATTTGGCACAATTTTTTGGAAATTTTGGACCCTCAATGCTCTTCAACTCTGAAATTGTTTGGCTTGATTAATATTTTTATATGAGCCTCACTGATGAGTCTTATGTAGACGAAACGCGCGTCTTGTGTACTAAATTATAATCCTGGTACCTTTGATAACTATTCAAGGTTTTTTTTTTTTATAAAAATACAGGAGCTCGTTCATTAACAAGATTTTTTAAGACAATCACTCAAACAAGTGCACAACACACATGCATATCACACCATGTCGTGTTGTTGTCATCTCATCAAAATACAATGAATACTCACCATGAACTTTAACGATCAATATGTCATTTTTAGAAAACTCTCTTCCATTTTTAAATTTCATTGAACACATTATAGTCATAGTATTTGTTGGTACCGAGGCTTGTATGACTAATCCATATACAGTTCCATTTTGACTACAGGAACAAACTGAAAAATCGGACGGGCATCTTGCTCTTAATAGTGCAGAGTAACACCCATCATCACCTCTTCTTAAATTTGTGTGGGATTGTCCATTTATTAGAAAATTAGCAGTTAAGCCAATCGGCATTTTGTCTGAAGAACAAATTACTTTAATAGCAGTATTCCTTCTCGCATACAGTGGTCCTTTTAGACTAACTTCGACTGCTTGAATAATTACTGTAAAACAACAGATCAAATAAAAACAGTTATGCTCTTTTATGTATGATGTTCTTTTAAATTACAGTCACTACCTTTAGATAAAAGGAAAATGTGTCTAAGGACACAAATACTCATAATTGTATAAGGCAAACTGAAGTTGGAGTGCGGAAACGAAACTAGGACGGACGAAACTATAGACGAAAAAACGAACGAACGGTCAAGGGAAACAAGTATTGTCCCCGTCGAAAACAGTGGAGGCACTAGAAGAGACAAAAAATACTAAATGAAGATGTTAAAAATCATAAGTCAACATTGACAACACCAAGCAACATTCATTTCATTTTTTCCGAACAACTTAATTATTTGATAACGGAAAAGGCAATTTAAAGCTGATTTAAGATTTCAAGTCGCCCTCCTTTGATATTATGTTACAATTTTTTTTTAGAACAATTACACAAAACTTACCCTGAAATATAAGGTAAAACAACACGCAGAAGGTTTTCATGCTATTGAACACCATCATATATGATTATATATTTTTTTGTAAATATTGAAAAACTGAAGGTCAAACAATATCCTACAAAACCATTGTCATTATTATTTATTTAGGTATAACTTCCCGGAAAGTTAATCAAAGGCTACACGTATGAATTAAAAACTAAAATGTGGGTCAATGACACAAATGATTCTGTCAGATTTAATACTGTATACCAAGAGTTAGGACCATATTTAAAAGGAAGTTTTTTTTTTTTAATTCAATTTTCAAATATTTCAAAATACTGGTATCAGTACGATCTGCTATAAACAAAACAAAAAACATAAAAAAAACAGTCTGTAAACATTGTTGGTGTTTCGATGATAAAATTCAAATACCTCAAGGAAAAAATTGGGTTTTAGAACATATATTTTCGAAAACATCACATCCTCTGTTATGAGGATCAGCGTATTTGATTAAAAAAAAAATAGTTTTGAAATTTTATGAATTGGTTAGAACCACAAGCGTTTATTTTCTTTGCTGATTCTAAGATGATAGTGTGTGGCAAAGCTGGTGGTAATATTTTACATGGTATGCAATTTTAGAACAATTCGAGATACTGGACAACGAATTTGATGTTACAGCCATTCAAAACGATGAAAATTCTTTAAATTTTTAATCTTTAATTTCAACATGTTCAAACCGAAAAGATTTCTGAAGCGGTTGAAAGCGGATCATTTTTTCCCGGATTTTAAACAAGTAAGGCGTAATAATTGTTGGAACTTCTATTTTTGAGAAGTCTACCTCACCAATCATAGTTTTTAAGAACTTTTAATTAATGCTTACATTTCATGTTTATCATATTTGTTTTTCGGTCTGTGTATACGTTCCTCCATCCGTTCATTTTTTCGTCCGTCTTTCTTCCATCTTTTTGGACGTCTGTTCGTTCTTCCGGCTGTCACGCTTCAGATTATTTTTATTATTAGGTTTTGGTCAAGGTAGTGTTGATGAAGTTGAAATCCGATTAATTTGAAACCTAGTACACATGTTCCCTATGAGTTGATCCTTCTAATCTTAATGCCAACATAGTTTTGACCCACAATTTCATTGTCTACGGTAAATAGGAAATGAAATAGCGAGTTGGATATCCGTGTACTATGAAAACATTCCCGTTAACATTTATTTGTATTTTGATTGAATATTTTTTTTAAAGGGAGTAGCCCTTTTCTAGATTTTTAGAAATATATATGTATATATGTATTTAGACCCTTCTACAACGAAATTTGTAACACGTATAAAAATTGCGGTTTTTATCCAACGCAATCATAGGTTTGAACGTAGTTTTCAATTTAGACTTGTTTATATGTATATCATATATATATATATATACATATATAAGACGGTGGATCTTTAAATATATACGCATGAAGCTGAATTGCTTTAATTATAAATGAAATAGAGAATTGAAAAGGGAAATATGTCAAAGAGACAAAAACACGACCAAAGTCAAGAAAACAGCACAAGGCCATCGATGGGTTGATAAACAAAGACACAGCATTGCGCATTGAGTTTCAGCAGATTAGAAGAAGTCCGAGTCCGATGATAAGACAGGTAACAGAAAACAACGATAATTTGCGACAGTTTGAATGAGTCGTAAAACGATTTCCTTTCATTTTTTTTACTCTTTTTAATTATGACTGTCAAGTTTTAAATGTTATCGAATATTTAGATATTCATTATTTTCAACTAAGAAAAATTGAATATCGATTCAACTGTTAGCAGACGGTTGGATATGGACTATTGAATAACGAAAAATGAACTGGTCACTAACTTCAAATCTATTTGAACTGGCATAAAAGGAATGTGGCGGTGTAAAACATGTTAGCGGGCACACAATAATAGTCTTCGTATTCTCCCTCACGAATTCGTCCGAATTAAGGTGGTTCCTAACATTACAGGGAGATAAATCTGTAAAAAGCTATAAACGTTTTCATCACGTTGTATTGCTAAGGAAATATTAAGCTTCTCAATGATAAAAAAAAATGCTTGTCAAACTGCTATATAACCAATAAAAATTTTCTGACAAAGTGGTTTGTTCAAATTTTTGAAATTTTTATAATTTTGTCAAAGGGTCAAAGTCAATATTTTGTTATTTTTTCCTGAAAATCAAACGAGCCCAATAAATATTAGTCAAGGTTTTGGGTACCACGTAAAAAACATTTCTAATATATCTACATGGCTAGATAAGAGTCAAGTCAAAAGGTAGGCTTGGTTTGCACACAGTAAATTATTAATTCCTAAACAATGCGATTTTTTTATAAAGATAATAAAACCAATACAAAAATCTCTAAACAAAACACATCTCTAGCTATTCTACATGTATACTCGATCAAAATAATGTAATGCAAATATTATACTATGCACAACGTGTTGTACTCACAAGTTACTGTTAGCACCTCGATACATATATGTACTATACAAGTATCGGACTTATATGTATGATTATAGAACCCCTCCCGTAATAACAAATACAAAATACCCGTGCAGTACTAACCAAAGACTTATATTTTGATACTAATCAAGTTCCACATCTACTAAAGATAGAAATAGAGAAGGGAAAATCCAAACCTAACGGAATAGAAATATTGCCTCTTTCACACGTACGTTTAGTTCGAATTTAGTTCATATCTAATGAGAACCGATTTCGCTAATCGCGGTCACACACTGATCTTTCGTTTTAATTCGAATTGATTCGAATTGGCTAAATCGCACTATCCAATTCGCATTAGAAAAGCATCTTTGCTAATACATTTTGTACGAAATAAAAGTTAACATCGTTCGGACAGTAAAGTGAATTTGAATGTACGTTTGGACGTAAAACGTTTTGAATGCGAATTAAACTTGTTCGAATCAGTTAAATTGAATGCGAATCGAATAATTCGAATTGCGTGTGAACGTAACATAAATATACAAGTTTAATCCAAGAGAAAAAATTACAATGGACCAATCACATTTATTTGAATATTTGTATTTGAATAATAACACGTTTAAAATGATTTAAATAAAGCGTTAAAGAACAGACTCTAATATGACGTCCTTGTTGTGTTTTTTAAACAAAGCCATGTTCTAATCAGCGTAACATATGCTTGACACATGTGCACACACTTACTTTTTATATTCTAGTTATGTTCATTGTTGTCCCAAATAAAAAATATAGATTTTTAGCAGCTTACGTAAACTGTTGGTATATATTGTTTACCAAACAACATATATTGACATTGCTGTTAGTGTTTTTTTTTGTTTTTTTTAAAAACTTATTGAGTATGAAAATGTAACGAGCAGACTCTAAGGGGAGGAAACGAAAACAGCCACACATTTGTTCATGTCATTCAAGCACTAAGTGTAAAATATCGACAACTATAAGGCATACCCATGAGCATAGAGCATGACCAAAAAGAGTTATTTCTAAATTAAAATTAAAATTAATTTTTTTTTAATCACAACAACAATTATATATTGTTCAGGAAGCGTGGATATCTCCTCGTTTCATATCGAATTTGTCCTGATAATCCCGCTCTGAATCCGATTCTTATCCGATTTCTATCTTTCGCATGGTAAACGACCGAATCTTTTCCGACAGCGTCCTCATTCTATCTAACAGTGAACAGACGCTGACGGAAGATATCCGTTAGAAAACTGTCGGTATTTTCGGGATGATCAGGTAATGTCTGAACGTAATTTCCTATTATGGTCCTATGAACTGCATTGCAAACGGTTTTGTCTGAAAGTATTGTGTTCTGTAATTTTCAGGACTCTGACGTGGGTATAATTGCCGAATTTGGTATTAATAACGAGAATATTTCTGAACGCCAGTTCGCATTCGACAAGATCTAGATGCAAACTTGACTCAATCGTCAGAAAATCACTAATGGCATCGTCCAGGAAACACAGAACATGGTTACGATTTTGATCCGATGATGCAGAATCTGTCACGGCATAGTCATGATTGTAATCCGACTAAACAAAATTGGCAGAGTTTTCCAGTATGTTATGGGATGCACCTTACTGTCGGGGTGCCTGGCCGACCTCTCCGGACAATTTCCGATCCGTAAGAATCTGTTACGAACTTAAACATGTTAAACGACTGCGTGCAGACAATGATAAAACTATTCAGATAATTCACGAATGTAACCACTTTTTGTGTCTCATTGCTGTCTGTCATCACACGTGAGCAATAATCGGTAATATGTGAACGCCGCATTAGAGAAAATATAAAAAAAAATAATTAACGTTACTTTAAAGAGCTAAATACAGAAAAGCGTTTCGGACGCATGCAAATTTTTAAACGTGTTGTTTTAATTTTGTATTATGTTTATAATATGCTTAAATTGGGACCTTTGTCTTGTTGAAATGCAAACTGGTTGGATTGGCTGCTTGTGCATTATTTGTCACAGGTCATTCATTATTCTCCATTGAAAAATTCAAAAGTTATTATGAAACCAAGGTACTTTGTCTCTCATATTTTTTCGGTCTTATAGCACATCAACAAGAGTTCGTGTATCAACTCGTGGGGCTTTTATGTTTAAATCTGAGCTGTCCTTTAGACGGTAAATACAAGAAATTGCCTCGTATTTATAATATTACGTGTACTTTGCATTCAATATCTAATGCAGTACATCTTTACGTTAAAAAATAAATACATAAGAAAAAAACCACTAAGATAAAAACCTTCTAATCGTCTTTATTCTAGCAATCACTGTTAACTGTTTATGTTTTGATATCTAAAATAAATACATGAACCTGCAATATAGATAACAAAGTGGGTGACTGATTAGTCAGTTTAAACTAATCTAATATATTTAATTTACACATCGAATATAGATAAGTGTATTGTTTTAATAAGTTTGTGTTGAGAAATTAAACAATTCATGAATATGAAATACATGAGATTTGCTTTGTTTTGTTTTTTGTTTCTGTGTCTGTTTTTATGATCAACAATAATATGACTGGTGAGTAAATATATATTCATAAACATAATGGCAAATGACAAACTTTTCTAAGTTTAATCTAGATAATCCGTATTTTTATCATTGCTTAACAACATTTTTTTTACTTCTAAATTTAAGTTTTGTACATTGAACTTAGTACACTATTATTTCAAATTGTTCCAACGTCCATTTCGATAATAATTAGTAAAATTTAGCCAAAGGAGATGTTCAGTCGTACACTGTTTTCACGGACAGTATCCGTTTGTCACTCAGTATTTAGTATTCAAGGTTGGGGTTCCCCACATTCTAGGTGTTAGTAATGGTATTTCCTTTGAGTTAGAGTCATGTTTAAATTTATATTTTTGCGATGGATTTATTTGGTTATACTGCTGTTTTAATAAGTTTATTTATATTAAAGGAATCTTATTAATGGGTGTTAAATTTCTATTGTTCCTTTTCACTTTACTGTGTTACTTGACAGGAAACCTGTTAAAGTATATATCTGTACTTGTAAACTCAGAAACAAATCTTAAATATGTTATATCATAGAAGACATTAAGGGTCATTAAGATATTATCTTGAGGATGCCATTCAAACGGGGTTCACGGAAATAGAGATACTTTTGATTTATATTGTAATTTTGTCCTTTTTTTAATTTCAGCTGGTCTAGATTTGGCAGAATTTAGAAAATAAAGCGATTGCGGTTATAAATGGCTACTGCGACACCGGAACAAGCACGACATGGTCGAATAAGTATAGTGTTGGCTGATATATTGTCAGAGATGCTTCAAGATATCATTGCACATGCACAGATGCCTCCCAAATCATTGTACGACAGAATTGTTCAAACAAAGGACTTTAATAAAAAATAACTCCAGAGGAATGGCAAGTCGTTAACAAATTAGCAGACCCAGACAAAGGTTTCAAAGTGTTGGATGTTTCACTAGCATATAGAATTGTAAAGCATTTTAGGAACACATTTGTTACGAAACCAACAAGAAATTGGCGTTCAAACCCTACCCCCACAGAGGTTGAGATTGGTGATGATGTTGAAAGAATTCGTAGAGCCAGGAATAGATATTTACATGGATTATCTATCAATATAACCGAAACAATAATGTCTGATTTCTTTAAAGAATTTACTGAAGTTGCAAAACGAATTGATCAATACTTAAATAAGACTCTAGAATCGTCATTCGAAAAGACAATAGAGAATTTCCGAACTTGCACCATTGACGAAAACAGGACTAGAGAAGCATTAGAGGCTAAATCGGTTGTAGAAAACCAAGAAGGTAATATTTGATGAAATAAAATCTTTTTTGTATTACTCAATCATTATTTTCTTCGAAGTGTTTGTTGGAATTGTTTCTCTGTTCATATTGAACATTCCAGTTATATTTGCCATGGCGTTTTCTGTTTTTTTATGTTTCGACCAATATATTTCGGAAATCCCCTTTTTTCCCTCTTTATCATTTATAAAAGTAATATTTTATTCCCGTTCAAGTCATCAACATTCAATTATGGATTTAAGATCAAAGACGAAATACAGGTTTTATTCCGTTCACGTATAGATTGTTTTTTTTTTAGTTTTGAAAATATGTGGTGAATTCTCGATTTTAACTATTATACTTGGTTAAAACAATTTTTAACAATAAATCTAGTAGCATGTGCTGTAAAAAAAATCACAGAAATACTGAGCTGAAAATTTAAAAAGGAAAGGCCCTAATCAAATGGGAAAATCAAAATAACCAAACACTCATTAAAACAAAAACACTGCGAAAGACATTTGGATTCGAGGTAACAGTATTTTAATGATGTATAAATTCATTCAGAAGATACATGCTGTTGTCTGCTCTATGGTCGGGTTGTTGTCTCTTTGACACATTCCCCATTTCAATTCTCAATTTTACATTGTGGACAGAAAAGAAACCTGAAATATCGTGTAATCGCCTGAATTTCTTAGAAACGAGATCGGGTGCTATGACTGGGAAAGTTTTTCATGTCATACACGTATCCCATAACCTCGATTCCAGCTGTCTCTTAGCTGAATAAGAGCAGTACTTGTGTAAGGAGCACACCCTATTAATGAAGTGCACAAAGTATTATACTTAAGTAAACGTATACCATGTAACAATATGATCCTTTTACCAGGTACAACTTTTCTAGTTCACCAGCACGATAAAAAGGTAACAGTATATTATAAAAAGGGACTGACAGCATACATAAAACAGCAAATATCATTAACTAGTGAGTATACAAAGTTCATATGATACCATAATATACTAGTAGATAAATGATTAGCCAATCAAACAAACAAATAGCTACATAGCCCCATAAGCTTTGCTGCATAATTATTATTGATATTTGTCTAGATTCTTATTAGCCAAATACTAGCAGCTGAAATTTTTTCGTATTAGTGCATTCAAATGGAGAATATTGGTATGTTTAAATTGAGTGTTTAAAATTATAATTCCCTGGAAAAGAGTCGTTCTTTAAGATCTAAATGTCAACTTAAACTATGCATCAGGGAAAATTATATCGCAATTTTATATTGCAAATTATACTGTTATATTGTTTTATATGCTTTCAATGCAAATTGTTATTTTTTTATTTAGATAAATGTTTCGTCATACATGTTATAGGCGTTATAATAACAATATCATACAAAGAGAAGCAGTACTTGTATGTCTAACTAACGATAATGATATTTGCCTTGAAAAAGATTATAATTTTCATCGATACACTGTATTGAATGTATATATCAGTATAAAATATATTTTTAATGAATACGTTGTTTTATATATTTGTTATCCTAGATGATGGCGATACTAGTCCATTTGTTTTAATCTTTCCCGAGATTCTAGATCAAGTTGCTGTAAAGAAAGCAAAACTACTGAACGATTTCAAAGACGAAATAAACAAGGGTCAACTTAAATTTGTTTTTGATAGAGCATCTCTTCCCTTTTACAAACACTTAGATCTATATAACAATACTGTAAGATTCTGAGAAATTTTGGTTATTTTGTCGTTGGATTGCCGTCTCTTTGACGCATACCCAACATCTCATTTATATTTACACCACATGGCATCAAAATGATAACTGTTACAAGAAACATTAGATGAAAACGATTAACAGCATCACTTAATTAAATAGATTTGTCTTCAAGCTTCAACAAATATGATATAACAGACTATGCCTTCTGATGTACCACAAGTACCATGGAATCTTATAACTGGCTTTTAAATATTTGGCTTTGAGTGCTCCAGATGAAAGTAAATAATGGAGAGAAAAAAAACCAAGTTTGAATGCATGCAATGTGTATAACGTGTTGTTTTCATCTTCTTTTTTTTTTTATAGATGAAACGGGTTTAACGATTGTAAACCTAACTAAAATTTTCCATTGATATTTATATAAAAGTGATTCTATCTGTCGATATTTTGTTTAAGTTATATCAGTTTGAGTCTTTTCGTATAATATTTTAGTTTCGATAGACAGTAAATTGTACAATGAATACAAGTTTTTATGAACTCTTTACACTAATTTGTAGTTACAAAATTAAAAGTACCCCTTTTACTGCAACAATGCACATGTCGACAAAAAATGCTTCTCCAGTGATGCTCAGGGCTAAACTTTTGAAAACCGAAACCTTAAAAAAAAAAAGAAGAAGTTTAGCAAGAGAAGGGAAGGAATCAGAGCTGTGCATTAGGGAGATATTCCCTAAGTTTGATAATCTAAAAAAACTTTGTAATAGCAAATTTTAATAGAACAATATCCAAATGTTCATGACAGTAGGAAGAGAAATATGTCGATTAAAACATTTAAACAATAAGTAGAACTTGGAAACAGAAGTTAATAAAGTAAATGTAATTCAAAATAAAACCAACGAAAACGTATTACAAAGACATTTACCCAAACACATACAAAAAGCGAAACAAAATAAAATAGAATAAACTACACACAATGTTATAACAAGGTGGAATCCTTTGATCATTGGAATAGATCCTATAAATTGATACAATTTAAATGATTTTTTTCTTTAGATAATTCGTCTCCATCGAACATGCCAGCAGCTTAGAGCTCTAGCCAGACTATCAACGGATGATGGAAGTCAAAGAGACGAGTTCCTCAGTATACCTGTAGATGGAAAATATAAGTTTTCTGTTGTGAAAAGTTCGAAGAAAGGTAGTTTTCCATTGTCTGTAAAAAGAAAATTATTCAATGGTGGTGGAGCGTGTAACTGCATTACATCACCAATGAATACTGCAAGAATTACCAGAATGCAGTATCTTCTCTGACACCATAAACAAATGCATTAAAGTAAAATCAGTAATCGCAGAATTCAAAGAATTCAATGAGATGGCAATAAAACTAAACAATACGATAAAAGTAAATGTTAATATGTCATCACGCCGATTGAGCAATACATAACTGTTCTGATATAGCCACTCGAGATAACCCTGAATCGCGAGAGAACTACAGAATAATAAAATATGTTCTATCAACACCAATATCACAAACAACAATAGCTGAGTTACTGATTGAAGACAGTATGTATATTAGTGGAAACTATTTGGAATAATTTTAAGATTTTTCAACTTCACATTCTTTTAGTGAAAGTACAGTTTAAATATAAAAAGCACAATCCAGCTGAATGTCATCATTTTATAAAACACGTAAAACTAAGGTGAACACTTAAGACTTTTCTGATAGTTTGGAAAAAATGAAATACATGGGCTATTCCTTTAAACAAAATTTAATAAATCAAATATGTCTTCTTAGTGGGAAACCCCCAACTTATGGAAGAAATATTAGCAGAAAATAATTTGCCAGTCCAAGTAAGATACGCAAGCTACAACATAGAGCTTAGATCTACTCTGGAAAGTATTAAAGGAGTCAATATACTAATCATGAAGACTTACGTAGAAGATAACATACAAGGGAACTGCTTAGAAGATGGTAATTATTAACTCCTTAAACATTGCTTACTTTAAAGGTAAGATTAAATTTATTGGTTGAAAAATGGAAACACCGTTCACAAAGATAGTTCTGACTTGCGAATGCACCAAGTAGCAGAGACCATTATTGAATCATACACTTTAGCAACGTATAAAAACGCATACGAATAGGGAATTTATAGCAACAACAGCTATTCATTCGAAGTTAGTTCTTATTTGCTTATAACTGTTATTGGCATACATGAGATATGTGATGGTAGCAACAATCGTAATATTTGTGCACAACCTGTGTATTTTACATTTATTGTATGGCTTTATATAGCTCGTTGTAATATATTTTTTGGTTTTTCGTCGAATAGGTACATATCAAAGTAGAAGGTAGGCAGTTTTTAGGTATTGCTCTCTTTTCTAACTGTTATCATATTTTAAAGGAGGTATGTTAGCACACATAGTTTTTTTTGAAACTGTAAAATTCTCGTAAAAGATTTTAGTTTGTTATTTAGAAACAGTCCTATTATTACATTGTGTTAAGTTTCAGAAACCATAATTAATATTCATTTTACATTGTTAATAGTATACATGCGGTATGGGCTTTGCTCTTTGTAGCAGGCCGTACAGTGACTTATATTTTCTAATTTCTGTGTCATTTGGTCTCTTGAAAGGAGTTGTATTATTGTCTAACATACCACATCTTCTTTCTTATATTTAAATTGATCGACAAGTTAATACATTCAATAAATAATTAAATCTAAAAATAGAGTCCTATTTTTATGACCGTATGAACTGTTCATTTTGCGGGAATCATACTTTTTTTGATAATAAAGAAACATCTATTCAATGTTCGTTAATTTGTAAAACAATTTGAGGTTTGATAATTTAAATAAAAGTTCCATAAAACTCCATGAAGGTTTGACAAAGTTGTAAATGACTTACAATTTTTTTCAAGAAACTGAACCCATATGCTGACGCCGACGCAGAAACCGAAGGAATGTTGTTTCGCCATTTTACTTTTACACGATTTTCGTCGCAGGCTCAATAAAATCTAATAATCTCACATATGCGTCAAAATTACAATTGATATCTTTGCGCGTATCTTCTACCAACTCAGTATAGTAAATACACATTGCAATTTCATCAATCATGTGAAGGTGACCCTAATTCTATAAAAAAATACCATTTCACTAATGTATTGTCCATTGTAGTTGTAATATCACCTATATCAGATCTTTTTCCATTACAGGTGTAATATCACCTATATCAGCACGTTTTCCATTGCAGGTGTAAAACTACTTATGTCAGATCTTTTTCCATTGCAGGTGTAATATCACCGATATCAGCACTGGTGGCTCTATGTCCAGATATATCGGTATCTATCATTACTGGATACACACATAAACCGCAAGAACTGTTCCAGGCTAAGCTGAGATCAATGGACATTTTTGTACAAAAGAATATCAAATTTCAGGATAACGAAGGTAGTCCAGGTAAACATATAATGGTTTAACATAGAAAAGAGGGACGAAAGATACCAGAGGGACAGTCAAACTCATAAATCTAAATCAAACTGACAACGACATGGCTAAAAATGAAAAACGACAAACAAACAAACAATAGTTCACATGACACAACAAAGAAAACTAAAGAATAATCAACACGAACTCCACCAAAAACTAGGGGTGATCTTGGTCTAAAGTTATGGATTACGATATCATAAAATGAATTTTGAATACAGATAAAACAAAGTTCAAAATGGATAAACAAGAATTGCTGGGAATAGGACAATGAAATAACCACCCAACAATAAAGAAAACAAACCAACAGAAATATGAATGTCAAAATTCGTCTTCAGCAATGGATTGGCGACGCTACTAACTCTAAATCGTCCCATATCTAATAAAGCGGTCGAATACATTATGCAGGACTTTCAAAGACCAGTCTACAATTCTTAGGTCCACAAGAAGACTAAAACAATAAAGATATGTAACAAATGACACAAATGACGCCGATTCTGACAACAGAGATGCATATGCATATGCCGCGGCCTTTTTAATACATGTTTATACATTCACATTAAAATAATAACACATTAAAGTTGTTATGTAATTTCATCAACATATTCTGAAATAATTGCTGCTTGAAGTTTGAAATGACTGACATTTTCAGATCCACACAAAAGAAATATTATCACGAAAGTACTAAATGACATTTTTCAATTCTTCAACTTTTTAAGACACGTATTAGTTCCTCCTTAAAAATAGTAATACGCCATAAATGTTCAAACATTCAAGTATATGTCAACTCATTATATAACAATTAAATTGTGTATTAAAGATTACATTTAAATATAAGAAAAAAACACTGTTTTTTTTCAGAACTTACCAAATTTGAAAGAGGTGCGAAAACTACGGGAACAGGAAATGCTGTACCTCCAGATTTACTCCCACGTGATGACAGTCATGGCGTTGACTACAATGATGGTCCGCCAGAGCTAATTCCTAGACAAAAGAGTAAAAGTATAAGTGATGAAAAAGACAACATTGATAAACCCTTAACCGAAGCTGATCCAGAGTGGTTACCACTTCGACCTCAACAATATTCCGCAGAAAAAAGACCCCAATTACCAACACGGCCTTATGATTCATTAAGTACAGTTGTAGAGGATCAGAACTATCGTGTGATGCATGCAGACGAAAGTGTGATTTTAGAATCATCTGACAATTATATGTACATCAGTGAAACATGTGGGTCTGACAGTGATTATTGCTCGTCCACAAACAGCTGGTCAGCTGGATCATCCGATTCTTTTGTCACTGAGAAATCTGCCCAGGAGATACGTGGTATTCTTAAAACACTTAATTTGTCAAAGTATTGCCAAGAATTCGCAGACCAACTAGTTGACGGTGCTGTTCTGCAGGAGTTGAATGAAGAAATTTTGAGAAGAGATTTCAATTTCATGCATGTTGAAGCTGTCAGACTTATGAAATATGTTAGATCTGGTCACATTCCCATATAAAGCAAACATTCAAACACACTTATTCATGTGCATATGTTTAAGAATTGATTTAGAGGACTTATCTTATAAATAAGAAATGATTAATGGAGAACATCATTCTAAGAATAATACATGTAATTTTTAAAATGTTTATTGATGACTACAATCTTTGCAGATCGACATCACTTAAAGATCAATAAAAATAGTTCAATACTAATTTAAGCTTTTCAAGATTATTTAAAGCTATTCAATTTTATTAAAAGCTATAAATGTTTAAGCATGATTCTTCTTACAGTGTGGGTTTCAGTTGTTACCAAAGTAATCATATTGCATTATTTGGAAAAAGTAAACATATTCAAATATTTATTAATAGTTTGAAAATAAAATACTTTCAATAGAGCTAGGCTTTATAAATTTCATTTGAAATGGAAGATATATGCACTACTTCTTAAAGTATTTATGTTTTTCAATTTGTTTTGGGTCCATTACTAACATATATTTACATGACATATTATGTCTTTATATTAATTCATCAGCAAATTGAGCATGTTAAGGTAGTATAAATTATAATGTTGCATTGGCAAAATGCGTACCTCAAATATTGAATTTAGATATTGTAAACTATTTTCGTTTGTTTAAATGTTTAATTCAAAATTGGTTTATTATATAAACTTAATCATATCTCCTTTAACATTATTTTATTACAATTTACATGATTCAAATCAAAGTGTATTGAAGTGTACCAAAATGTTTAAGGAAGTATACATAGCTACGAACATTATACAAATATCAAACACTTAAAATCTAAGGATTTTCTTATTCCAGGCTAAGATTTCCTTAGCCGTATTTGGCACAACTTTTTGGAATTTTGGATCCTCAATGCTCTTCAACTTTGTAATTGTTTGGCTTTATAAATATTTTGATATGAGCGTCACTGATGAGTCTTATGTAGACGAAACGCGCGTCTGGCGTACTAAATTATAATCCTGGTACCTTTGATAACTAATTAAAATGCTTAAGGTATCTAATCTTAAACAAATATAAGGAAAGAAACATGTTATGTTTTTTTTAAATGTAATTCTAGATGAAACTTTAACTGATACAGTTTTTACAAAAAGACATTATGTAAGCATTATAATTTCACAGTACAAGATGATTTGAATAAATATAGAAAAATGATTTAATCTAACGGATAGGCAAATTGATCACGTAGAACTTTTATATTTAACGCGCTTGATTTTTATGCCCCACCTACGAAAGTAGAGGGGCATTATGTTTTCTGGTCTGTGGGTCCGTTCGTCCGTCTGTTCGTTAAAGTTTTTGGTCGAGGAAGTTTTTGATGAAGTTGAAGTCCAATCAACCTGAAACTTAGTAAATATGTTCCTTATGATATGATCTTTCTAATTTTCATGTCAAATTAGAGTTCTGACCCCCCAAATCACGGTCCACTGTACATAGAAAATGATAGTGCGAGTTGGACATCCGCGTACTGGGGACACATTCTTGTTATGTTTATCACAAGACTATGCTGGATTCGCATAACTACAGTTTTAGAATTCAAAACATAAGACAGCACCCAGTTCAAAAACTAATTAACAGGATTTAAAAACAGGCATTACGAATAAGTTGCATTGTTTTAAAGAGGTAGTGACTAACTGCAAAGCTTTATCAAGAAGCAGATAAACATATACCTGAATACATTGCAGGCGTGGGTCCGGCCATTTTCAAAGGAATGTTCAACCCCCGAAACACCATGAAACGTTCACATCATGATGCATTTACTAAAATAATGTAAATGATCGACAGCATTTAATAAATTCAAATGCAACTATTTTGTATTAATGGTTCTGATTGGATGATAATAAGCGAAGAATTCTCTATATCCTTGTCTGTATCGCAGGAAGCCGACATTTTGAATTCCGGAATACATTGACATGTAATTTCTCTAAAATTATACAAAACAATCACATATTGCACCTAAAAATACCTTCTTTTAGTTAAATCTTATTACTTTCTGAAGCATACAAGAAGACAGAAAACCCCCGGTGGTTACGCTTTATGCCAAATATAAAGAAATATATCTGACAAAAACACATATTAATATGAATTACCGATAATTCATTCATAAAAAATTATGCAAAGTTAAATTTATTGCAATATATAAATCCCAATAAAAGAGTTGACTTGTTAGACTGTGTAGGTTTATACAGACTATATGACTTATGTCACGTGACCTACTGAATTAGACTATTTACCGGATTTGTTATCACATAAGCAACACGACGGGTGCCGCATGTGCAGCAGGATCTGCTTACTCTTCCGGAACACCTGAGATCACCCCTAGTTTTTTGGTGGGGTTCGTGTTGTTTATTCTTTAGTTTTCTATGTTGTGTCGTGTGTGCTGTTGTTTGTTTGTCTTTTTCATTTTTAGCCATTGCGTTGTCAGTTTGTTTTAGATTTATGAGTTTGACTGTCCCTTTGGTATCTTTCGTCCCTCTTTTATGGCAATGGAATTAAGGTTGTATTCTAGGGTTTTTTTAATCGTTCATGGTTTTCAAAGTTGATATTGCAGTAATATGAAAAAGGAAACATTATTGATAATCATCCCATTGGAATTTGATTCCAAATGGTGTTTATATAACAGACATTTGTTATAAATAGTTGTCTAAACTCACATATGGCATCCAATCGCTTCTTTATCACTGAACTAGTACACATTTTTGTTTAGGGATCAACTCTAAGCACGCCTTCGGGTACATGGTTTTCATAATGTAGCCCTCCATTTTACTTCCATATTGTTCATAAAAAAGAAACAAAAGTACAAAAGGCATATTCAAGTCTTGGGGACTGTAAGTCCAAGAGGGTATCGTTAGCCTAAAATTCAGTACTTGCTTTCCAAGTTTTGGCTTAATATTTTGAGTTTATCAGCTTCAATATGTGATGTTTAAATATTTTGTCTTCGAGAATCACTGAAAAAAACATTTAATATGGAAAACGCAGTACAGAACAATTTGTTGTTGAAATGCGCGCTTGTGCACTAAAAATTGGAATCGTAAATTGTATTACTGCATACATTTTTATATCCCATAGGTCAAAATTTGACACTAAATTATCACTATTACGTATACATATATATATTGTTTTCACACATGCAAAAAGGATATTGTTGCTGTAATAATATTTTATTTATTTATGGAAGTAAAGGAATATATCTATATCGTGCAATGATCTGATTGCTTTTCCAG
Source organism: Mytilus edulis (assembly GCA_019925275.1). Taxonomy (NCBI): domain Eukaryota; kingdom Metazoa; phylum Mollusca; class Bivalvia; order Mytilida; family Mytilidae; genus Mytilus; species Mytilus edulis. The sequence continues at coordinate 36,217,487 of CM034362.1, forward strand.
ATTTGGCTTACGTTAGATGTTTTGTTATTTTATCCGCACATTTGTGTTATTTAGGAATTCAAATATTTTGGCCTCTAGTATCACCGAGGAGACATTTATGTCGAAATGTGTCCTGGTGCATTAAAATTTGTACAATTTACATATTTCACATTATAGGCAAATTTCAGAGCCATCCTATTCCGAACACCATCAACCATATATCGAAACACACTTTTGTAAGTGGTTTTATAAGACGATTTCTCCTTAATAATACTATCTTGCTTTGTTTTTTAATATGACATTGTTTTTGTACACATTACTAAGAATTATATCTTCCATAATATTTTAAATGTTTAACATTTTATCGTAGATCAGCAACACTTCCTGGTTAATTTGATAAGCTAAATATTTTGATAGATGATAGTGAACGAAATATATTGCGTTATCGATTTTAACTAAGACTTCAAAGTCCTTGTAAACACAAACATATCAAGAAGCCATTTCAAAATGTTTTTGTTTTTTGGCAGAGTTAATTTGCATGCAAATGTAAAGAAGATATTGAAATAAATCGACATGGTGTTATCCCTTGTATTATCCTCTTCCTTTTTATTTCTTGATCTCATTTCAAACAAACACGATACAAGAAGTTTACAAGATATGATTTCATTACATAATATTTGATCTCTGACTTGATCCTTTGATATCTGTAAAACATTTGATAACAGTTTGTTTACAGTCAATCTATAAGGTGGATAAATTTGCTGCAAGTATGGAGAAAGTTTTATTTATTTTGTATATTTATGTGTGTCCCATCAGTGTCTTCGCAATAAGGGGTAAGTAAGTAAAAGTGTTATAATTTCAAATAGTGAATAGTTTTGTTTGACACTCTGATAATCTATTTAAGTTGTCAGACTACTAGTATACTATATACTTACTTTTACGTTTTTTAGAATCTAACTATCTTGTTATATGCAGTAGCAGGCTACACATACCTTTACTTTCACTTACTAGTATCCTGTATTTGCCAACTCTATCAGATGAACCACTGGCACTGATGTCTGATGTCAGAGTAGAGTGTATTTAACTTTTCTTACCATAAATAATTGCATTTGGTTTTGACTTCTTTGCTGTTCGTGTTCGTCTTTTTTTGTCAGTTTTGTACTTTAGAATTGTTGTTATTGTCTTCTTCGTGTATTGTGAATGGAACACCAGTGTTTAAACTTTTAATTGTCTAATGTTAAAAGTGTTTTAAATATATGATTGTGAATTAATTTTTCATTTTGCAATCCATGAATCAGAACAACAAAATAACTACTTGATTAACAATCTTTGAGGGAAAACAGTACTATTTATTCTGCCATAGGCGACAATATTAACATTTTCTAAATTTACCACTTTTTAAGATAAAAACCTGGATACAACAGTTATATGTTGTGTTAGTACTTTATCATTCTGTTTTAAAAATTAAAGCCAAATAGTATCATGACCAACTTCCAACGGAGCATGTTTGTGTTATCCATGCCAACCGTCATTTTGCACCAAATTTATGAGATTTTGCAAGTCTTTTCGAATAATTCTCTAGAAAATATTTCAATAGGTTTCAAAATTTATATGGTAAATATACACACTGCAGTTATTCATAGATAAATAAAAAATATATTGTACCCTTACATCCAATCACAGCGCTCCTAATTTGACTTCCTTCACCTGTCTTGGGTACACAAAAGGCCAACCTAATGCTGGGAAAATTTAATACTACCGTTTTCCCTTGAAGTAGAGGCAAGTAAACCGGAAGAACGAACTTATGACATAAAATTCTACTTACCATATTTGATTCAGTGTTTTTTTTTAAGTAAAAAGAGACATATATTAAGACATTTTCATATATATTAATAAACACAGTATTCATAAAGATCTGTTTGTTCATTTTTCTTAAAGCATATCATGTTGAATATTTCGAACAAGAAAAAACATGGTTTCAAGCACAACGTACGTGTAACAATTCAGGAGGTTGGCTAACATCTAACAAAAACAACGTTATAAACTGTAATCAAGTGACAGGTACTATTCAAGGAGCAACATTTTGGACTGGAGAGTATAACACAACTTCTCATTGGATATCAAAGATTGGTAAGTTTTTTTTAAACCGAGCATTGAATTTTATAACGTAACAGAGATTATTTTATATTCAATTCAAGGATCTATGTTCTCGGCTATCCTATGATACACATTAGGTTGACGAAAGTCTCCTAAGATAAGAAATGCCGAAATTTGGATCTAAAGTTAGGGTATATCAATAGGTGTCTTTTGATGGTCTCAGGATAATTCTTAAAGTGACGACGTCCAAAGTCGAAATATATTAGATGTGTATGTTCAATTGAGACGACGAGCAAATCGTATTCACCGAAACAGGGTTTTAAAGGACAGAGCCAATCTGGTCGATGTTGATATTGTTCGCAGATGTCGACGTTCTAGACTAATGATTATAGAACGGTGTATAAAGTTTAAAAAAAAAGACTCGCTAGGCCGAATAATAGATCCGATGCCATTTTAGTCTAATTAAAAATAACAGTGGCCTTAATGCAGCTTAATTGTTTCTGTCATGTTGTTTGGTTAAACGCTGGTGCCAAGAGCCAAGGTCGATGGAGATATCCACTGTCCTTAAGAAGCCACTTATGTCCCTTCTTCAATTTTTTGTACATAGTCTTTAATTGAGTTATGTGTTTTACCAGGCCACTTTTGCAATTAAATTTAAAAACTTCAAATTTGAGAGAATCTATTATTATAATTATAATAGTACCAAACCTTCTCCCTTTTTCTGAAACAATAGTATAACATCACAACATAGAAAACACACGATAAAAAGCACGAAAAGAATGAAGATATAAAAAGAAACAACATTGACACTTTTATATTGGTGATGACTTTGTGTGTATCTCTGGGTTGTTTATGGAAAAACAATTCCTCACACCTCATAGTATTCAATGGATTACCAAATGTTTCAATTGAAAAAAAGATGATCATTAGATCTACATTAGATATTTGAAAAAAACCCATTCAAAATAAATGTATTTGAAGCCATAGTTGATGAACTGATGATTATCTCAAGTGGTAAACTTTACGTACATATCACGACTTGAAAAAAAAAGAAATATGATCTGAATAAGAACCCTATGTCGTATAATATAGCCCCGATTAATTGGATTTTTACACATGCAATTTTATAAGATTTACATAACTAAAGATTGTGAAGAAAGTTCATTTCAAACGATAAATCGGTAATGGTGTCCCCAATAATCCCTACAATCTTATCCCCATCGAAGAGATGTCTTTTTAGAGAGGGTTCCACGTGTCTTTTTTTTGTCTCACGTGCAATCATGTACCACTTTCCTTTTGACCTTTCTTATGAGTTGTCCATTTCTTCTGGATTTCTTTAACTATTCCTTAATGGTTAGTACTAATCTTTATGGATATATCTTTATCAAAATACTATCCAACGTCTACTTCCTATTACTTTTCGTTGCAACATGTGATAGTTTTATGAATGTCCCGAAAATGCTGCATAACCTTACGTTTTTGATGTTGCAAAAGATTGGGTTATATTTTTAATTCTGTTAAATGGTATATGAAAGAATATGATTTCTGAAGCTATAATTGGTATCAATTAAATTCAAGAATTGATTTCCATTAGAGTCAATGTGAGATTAATTTTACAGAATTTACCTGTATATATAGAAGTCTAAAGATTTGCACAACAGTACTAATCTGAAATAAAATTACCAGCCCAACAATGTTTGATCTGTACATTTGCGAAAGCAAGATTTTGTTATTTACTCGAACTCATGCTACTGAGATTTTACTGTCACTAGATCGGCTTGCACTATGCCCAACGCGGTAGACCACTCACCATCAAGGCTCTATCTCTTTAATTTACTTCTCTATTATAATAGGTTGCATTGAACTATTAGGAGAGCCACATATTTCACTGGTACCGACAGTTTCAAAATGCTTAGAAATCTGTAGAATGAGACATATTGACGTTGAAATATTTGGACATATAGTAAGTTATACACATGATTTAATGTAAATGAAGATTTACAGTCTTCTGTAAAAATAATAAGAAGTCTAGAATCACTTGCAGTCAAGTGAAAAGGCGATTTAATGGACAAAGATTTTTTTTACAACTAATGATTATTTATCCACTTTAAAACATGTTAAAGTACAACAACATTACCAAAGAGAGGAAAACACCAGAGGCAACAAATGAGTCTTCAACACCCCGATAAAATCCTGCACCTGGAGGCCAGCTTAAACAGGCCTCTAAATAAAAATGTGTACTAGTTCGGCGAAAATGGACGTAACACACAACTCCGAAACATACAAATAAACTTATCTATGACATATACAAAACTCACAAAGGCCCGATGCCACTGACTTGGGAGAGGTGCATAAATGAGCAGCGTTAAACATGTTTAAAAGAAGTCCGAGTCCGATGTTAGAATAGGATACAGAAAAAACCTTCTAGTATGCAACATGACAATGATACACATATTGACAAATTATTAATGTTGTCATTATTTTCCTTTCAAACGCAAAACACAACTAGTACATGCGTACCCCATCTCTAATTAAGGAGCTACATAAAAGATCTCACGAATACGGATTCAATGAGGTCGCATTATTCACTTGCGAGTGTATAATTTTAATTCATGAGCGATTTTCCGAGCTTATTTGTCAAAATTGAACCAAACTGGCTGCTAAATGCGAATTGTTATTTCACTATTTCACTTTCATAAATGATTGCACAAAACAAATCGTACCTAATGAACTATAAAAATGAAACAACACAATTAACAATTTCGTATTTAAGGATATATGATACATAAAAGGGAAATAAATGACGTCGCTTAAGTAAATTTTTGCAATGACAAACACTGAATTATTGGGAAAAGATGCATTTAATTTACACTGATTTAATCATTAACCAGAAAAGGAGAACATAGATTCCTCTTTGGAATGAAATCTCGCTTAACTATGCATGATGCTTATATTCATCAATCAGTAGTGACCAATACATGTGCATCAATTACATACATGTAAATATTGTTACAGCTTACCATAACGTTTTTTTTCTAAAATTATGAAATATTTATTAAAATGATTTGTTGCCAACGAATTGTTACATGAATGTATAACATACTCGTACATCTATATTTGTTTAAAGATAAAACTACAAAGAAACCGAACTTTTTAGTGAATGGCTAACATTCAACCCATTCAAAAAACTTTTTTAAACATTTCAACTGAGTAGGTGAAAAATAACTTGTATGCAAACTTTCGACAAACAATGATTGATTGATTGTTGGTTGCTTAACGTCCAGTGGCAATATCGTCAAACAATGCCCTTAAGATAATACTTATAGTAATAGATTAGAGCAATTTAATTTATCTGTATCCTTGATTTTAACGTACTAAATACTAAAAATACCAAGGTCAATTCAAAACGAAAAGTCATTTATCAAAAAAGCAAATATAAGTATATAACGTTAAAGGTAAGAAGTAAGAAATGCACTTACTTGTAGTTTCATTGTATATACAAGCAGTTCAAAATACGATTGAGATATGTTTTTATTATCATATATTACATCTTCAATTAATACAGGAAAACAGATGTGTGTGCATATCAAGTTAAAAACCAAGTTTTGGAAAGCTAGTTACCATTCAACAATGCCATAGCTCTATCGTGTCAAATAACAGTTATTGGGCGTATAGTGGTATGTTTGTATGCATGTTTGTTTTCATTTCGCCCATATGACAATCTCATTTAATAAACTTCTTTCGTTACATGTCAGCCTTTACGGAGTTTTAAAGGGATGTTCTCCTTACAGGAGTTATTCATTACCAGAATATGACGAGTTTGAGTCTCAACTCACTTGTGACATATTTAAGTCTTAAATTATAAGGTGCCATTATTGTGATCTATATAGTTCAACTGCTTTATCACTAGAAAAATAATATGTGACATCTCAAATAGAGACTTAATGACGTAGAAGTAAACGACTTTCACTCACTGTATATCATTCAGCTATGAATAAAACCCCCATACAGCATAGTAACCTTAACAAGACAGACTCTAGATTGAAAAATGTAAACTACTATCCTGTTAGATTAGGGTTATAAGTTGCATGTAGTTCCAGCTTTAATTGACTAGGTTTCCAAGTTTTTCTGCCAAAGATCTTGTTAGAATATTATTTGTTTCTCTACAAAATTGATCGTTTTGAAAATTGCTTCGAAAAAATAATCTGGCACCACTGATAAACCAAAAAAAAGTAAATAAACTACATTTTTAATGGATTGATTATGCTGAAAAAAAGTAATTTAAAATGCCCTCGAAAATACATGAGCAACACCTAGGCTGACACCTAACTAAACATGCCTTAGTCATTCCGTGACATCAGTACCGTCATAGTAAATTAGCGTCTGCAAGACTGTTAGTTATAAAGTTGCAAAACCGATGATCCACAACAACATTTGACAAGCAAGTGATAAGTAAATTTGTTGCATCCTCAGTGAATTATTTAACTTCAAATCCTTACGCCTTTGTAATTATTTGATGCGATTTCTCTAAGATTATCAAATACTATAGATTGATATGCCTATTATAATTTTAAAAAAATATTCATTAAACTATATTAAATAGAGTATTGTTTTTAACCTAATAAAATTTGTGTAGGTAGTGTACTACTGATTTTGGTGTGCAATTCATTGTCCAAGATACATATGTAGGTATTTTTTATAGGTCAGTCGAACAGCTGTTATACACCACAACATTTTTTTTTATGTATTTTGTTTTTATAGATGTATTCCCGAGAAAGTACTTGAGAACGCTCGATAAAACCAACGAGTTCTCGATTTATAATATTGTTCACCACGTTTGCATACCTACAAAAATACTTGCAGTGGTAAGATTGGTTGAGTTTACATCATATCAAAAAAAGATTGAACGGACATACACATAGCCAAAACAAATACCTTTGAAAAGACAAGCCAACAAAACATTGCAAAAAGTTAATTTTAGATGTTAATTTTAAAATCGAGCTCTTTCGAACATCTGTCCGAAATTATAAACAGCAATACGAAAAATCTAATAATACAAGAATGCAATAAAACTTGCAACACCGCATATAATTCGATTCTCGATGCTACAACGATATATATTATTTTCAGCCATTGTGTAATACTGCAAAAACGTAAAATACCATAATGAAAATTCGAAACGGAAAGTCCATAATTAAAGGGCAAAAACAAAAGCTCAAAACACATCAAATACATCAAACAAAAATGGATAAGTTGTACAATCCAGAATTCTTACATTCTATGTTTGTTTTGATTTGTACACATGCAACATAAAATTCTTAAGCACTCCAACTTATTAGGTTTGTATAAAACCTTGGCTTTCAAATTTTTGACTGTGGGCGCAGATGAAGGTTTATTAAAAAATAGCGCGTCAGACGCAATAAATTTATATCACTGTTTTATTTTTGGTAAAATATTTATCAAATGATATATTTAGATATGCATATATGTTTTACATCATTAAGTTACCCAGAACAAAACATTGAAAGGCTTTGGAAACTGTGTTTTCGTAAAGTGTCACCCTATACCAGTGTTTTACACAGCTGATTGTAAAGATGAACGAAGATCATTTTGTGGCAAGTATTCAAATATCAGATTGTTTTGTTGTGATGCATAAATCATATGCATGTGTATTATATGAATTTTTGAAATACAGGGTAAAAAAAACACCATAAAGAACTCAGGAGCAAAAATAGAAGACAGGCAATGAAAGCTTTTCTTCGCATATCCTTTTATCATCTTTTATGTCGATATTGCTAAAGGTTTTTTTTTTATCTTATTAAGGCTCATTAGAATATATGTTTATAATGTTAATCTTATCACTGAATCATAGAACATTATTTTCCGAGAACATTCAAAGTTGACTCACCTGACTAAAATCAACTAACTACAATTCATGTTTTAGTGACAAACATCTTAGATTTAATTAATAATATTTTAGACAGCAGGACTATTCATTTGAACTGGACATTGTGTCAAGAACACTGCAAAGATAAGATTCCAGGAAACTTGTCTGAAATCTGTGAAACAATTCCAAATGATCAAACTGGTGTCTGGTTACCTATGCATAGAGTTATTTTAAGCACTGACGTATTACATGGTAAATGATTATAGTTATGTATGCATTGTACGCTTTTGAATGTTCGTGTTTAAACTTTGCAAGATATTCAGTTTTGTCTGTCTCGCCTGCGACGAAAGTTGCAGTTAGCGAGACTTATGTATACTATCTGGCGACGGTGTCGTAAACAACAGTTATAAAGTTTATATTTCAGTTATATAGCTACAATGAATAAGCGTCGGTTCTTAAAAAAGAAACCATGAGCCGAGATAGCTGTCATATTCAAATTCACCGATATGACTCAAGTTCTCATAATTGATATATTACATACAAATGATAACCAAAGTTATGAATTAAAGGTACAATTCTTTTGCTTTTAATTAGTTTCATCGATATTCTTTATAACATATATTCTTCACATTCACACAAATGTTTGAAAACGCCAGAGTTAACAATGTAAAACAGTACGACATGTAAAGACTACGTAAATCAAAGATGTAAATAAAACAGATGTTGTAAAATGATTCTCATTAACAAATATTGATATATGATTTAAGAATTATCCCTTTCATGTTACACGACAAGTATTTGTTTCTATTATACCGTTATTTATGGTTCGGTCATTTCCTTTACGGATTTTATTTCATTGAGACCAAACGTTTAACCACGTTATATATGTTTTCCCTGATATAAGATAGGAACCTCGTGAGTGACCGCCAGTAACTGAATATTTACTTATTCTAAATCTTATTTTGGTATTTGGCGAATGTATCGTATGGAAGGCGATCTTGGTCAACTTCTTTATTCATTCGCAACGTCTTCTCACGTTTGGGACAATTGTTAACTTGCTATATAGTATATATGCATATTTGTTGACGTCTTTTTTTCTCCCGGTTATCTGTGTCATGTGGTGGCTGTCTTATTTTTTCTGAATTAAACATATTTTATTAATAGAAAACATTTTACAAGCAATCATAGAAAATTATGTTAATCCCAGTAAATGAATTTATCTATAATATTTATTAATAAAAGACGATAAAAACTTATTTTTATTCAAAACCAGCATTCTTCGACATATTCTTAGTCCAAATTAATTTCAATAAAAAAAAAACCATAATGATTATTCAGAATAAAATATTTGTAAAATAAAACGACTAAAAAATGCACACGCGTACTTCAAATATTTTCAATGCATTTGATACACATCAAGATATTACAAGAAATATTTTTTAAACTGTATTATGGCAAATTATGCATTTGTATATTTTGCTTATGTAGACGGTATTGATAACGAAATCGCTGTACTACAGTGTGCATCATACCGCTGTTATAAAACAGACGTCTCTACAGTTTTAATGAACAATCCATGCAGAATTAGAACAAATGGTTTCTTTTGTACATTTGGTAAGCATACCTTCTTTTGTTTATAATGTTTTTGTGATATTATTGCACTAAAATTAATGTTTTTAGTCATGTTGTGATTTTGTCAAATTCGCTCATCTCAATTCAGTCATTAATAATTCGATTGCCTCTTAAGCCAGAAACCTAATCTGAAGTTACTAAATTGATACAATAATCGGTCAAAAGAATCGATTCCTTCACAAAGGAGATGTTTATAACATACAGATACGTTAGTAACAAAAAATTGAAGATATTGAAAATCAAGCATCAAGTCAACATGGTCAATGTACAGTGGAAGAAAATAAACTCATCATAGATACCATGACAAAAAAAATACACTTACGCCAGACGCGCGTTTCGTCTACACAAGACTCATCAGTAACGCTCGAATAAAAAAAATGTTTAAAAGGCCAAAATAATTACGAAGTTGAAGAGCATTGAGGACCAAGAATTCCTAAAAGTTTTGCCAAATACAGCTCAGATAATCTATTCCTGAGGTAGAAAAGTCTTAGTATTTCAAAAATTCTAAATTTTGTTAACAGTTAGTTTAAAGGGAAATTCCGCGATTTTTTACTTATCATCTAATTGTGTTCATCTTAACATAAAAAACACATTTGCAAAGTTTTAAATTTATATTCCTTCTAATAACGGAGAAAATCAAGTATTTGTAACTTTTTTGGTTGAATTATCGAGTGGGTCGTGACGTTTTAGCCCGATTTGTTGAATTCTGGGAAAAAATAAAATCTGTTTAACTCTTATAGCTTATCGACAATATACGTAATTAAAAGCGCACAGCTGACGAATGGTCGTAGTTATAAACCACAATATAAGAATGAACGAAAATGAATATGCATATACCGTTTTGTATTGATTGAATTAAACTCCTATAAAATTATCTCTAGTAAATGTTTTCGAATAAATTTCATTAATTATTGTTGAGATTTTTTTCATAAAATATTTATTGAACATTTTTACTGATATTGAACTGAAAATATTTCAGTTCTATTTACCGTTATTGTTTTGATAATCATTTCAATGCAACTAATGTGTGAGCAGAGTGTGTATATTATTTTGTAAAGGTCACTGTATATTTCTCGGCTTGAGGTCAATTCGTTTACCTTGTAGCTATTTAGCCGCAGGTGTAAGTTCAAGCGTACACAGGTATGAATGTTGTTATTTGGAAAGGATAAACAGAAAGGATTAGAAAGAATATGCTGTATTTAATACACAAAGATTTAATACACGATGAGAATAAAGATACAATAATTAAATTGTGTAAATTAATTGAAAATAAAGTTCAGATTCATAATTCCGAAAGTGTATAAAAATAAAAGGAAACAATTTTGGATTACTTTCTTAGCGGCAATTGGCGTAAAGATTCAAATATGAAGTAAACAATAGTAGTTTTAATCTTTAATAAAAACTAAATGCAATATTTCCCAATTTGATATACCATTGCACATCTGTTTGATATCATTGACTTTACCGGAATTTCTTAACTTGTATTTAAATCTGGCTGTTTAATGCTCATAAAACTATCGCAATTTTAAAGTTTTTAATTGAAAAAAAAATACAACATACAACATGCATGATTTTTTTTTAGTTTCTTTTTACCATTTCATTCTTACATAATTAAATTCATTTGACAATCATTTACACGAACTTTTTGTGAAAAGAATACCAATGATCTAAGCTAAGGCATTATTTTTTTTGAGGATTTTTGTACATTTTTTTTTAAAATTCTATGATAATATTTGTGCAATGTTGAACATGATAGCCGTCATTAATCCAAATAAGTAATACAGTAGTTGTAATAAAACTTATATTTTAGTCATGCATAACTGATATTGACGAATTTAGAATAGTTCCTCCATACATCGTTGTTCTTGAAACAATCATTATTAGTATACATGTAAGTTTCCTGACGTATAAGCACCATTGAGGATGAGCTCTAGAGAAAGCAGACAAGTAGCGTTTCGTTAGTTTGTTTGTTGGGAAAGGAGAGGAAATGCAACCACTTGTGCTTGTTCTTGATATTTGAAACTGCATGCATATATACGTATACGTTTATGATAGTGATGAGTTCTTGCGTCTGACAAGAACTAAATTCCTTCATGGTTATATCTTGCCATACGTTTATATTGGTTTGTATGGTGATTACTCAAAATCGTTATTTGAAGATGTAGATTCATTTCAATACAGAAATTTCGTCTATATATTAAGTTTCACAAGTGTATACCACGGAGAAGCTCTGAAGGTACATTACTCCCATTTTGTTTGGGTGTGAACCATCGATGTTTACAGCAATATCAAAGAATAAGATGATGATGGTAGAAAGAACTATGGGCGTCATGTGGCAAATATTACATGCATATCGGACCATGAGTTGTCAATCTGTATGAAAAGATTTCCAATACAACCATATTATTGAGAAGGAATGTTTACATGCTATACTCTCGTACTAGTATTACAGGGTTCTTGTGGCGTCCACCTTAGACACACATCTTTTTAACGATGTTTAAAAAAAAGACAGAACCAATTTAATGTCATATTTCCCTTGAATACCAAGAAAGGAAATAAATCCCGAAATTAATTTGAAACTTTGATACTCAATAGTTTCCCAGCAAAATATTCACATCCCTTGGGGATAATTAGTGTTCGTCCAGTGGCATATATAACAATTGTGATGACGAATTCCTTCCTTTGTTCGAGAACAATATTATTGAAATATAAATCTGTGATTTTACTATGTCCACAACTTCGATGAACCAAAGCAAATTATACATCGACCTGTATTTAAATCAAATTGGTTCTCTTCTTCTTCTTCTTCTTCTTCTTGTATACAATAGTCTATCGACATTCGATGATTACATACTGTTGGCATACGTGGACTAGTCTATTTACAAAACTTTTACCCCAATTTATTCAAAATATATGTTTTTTTTTCTTATGTTCAATGTATACATGTATATATTTTAAATTGCGCTATAGTTCCATAACTACCTACCCAGTCGTATAAACGAATCGTCGACAAGTGCGTATATTTTTTTAAATCAATATTTCGGGTATGTTCCAATCTGTCCTTCACTATTGACAATGAGTATATATTACATTTTCCCAAATTCACCCTTGGAAAAAATATTTAAATAGATTTTAATTTCATCAAATCTTATTTTTTGGGTATTATTAATTTTTTATGAATAATATTCTTTACACCAGAAATGTTATTTATAAACAAGCGTATGAGTTTAGTACTGACAAGTAAGACAGAGTTGTATATTATACATCTGATAGTTCAAAATGGAAAGTTATAAGTTATCCGCCGTGTACACTGATCAATACCTGCAGAGGTGAAACGATGCATGAACTTGCAAGCCGAAAGGAAATCGCTTGAATACCTGGACGTGTCACCTCACACCCCTCACAATACCTTTGGAAGTAATACCTTTAGCCATGCAGGTGATCAGATGAGAGAAGATCAGAATTTATTTGAAAAAAGATTATTACTTTAAAGAATTATGAACAAATTAGATTTTCGAAAACAATTTTCACGGAACACTTATTTATGATTTCAACTTTGACTTTTTACCTAATTCCAATATCAACAGTTTAAAAACAACAGACCATGGTACTTTAAAAAAATAAGAATATTTTCCGTATCAAGGCAGTTTATAGTCGGATAAAACAACCGTACGATTGACAAGATATCGACACGCAATTACGACTACATCGGTTACTGTAGTTTTGTTCCTTTGTGGTTTATAGACATATCGTTGTTATTAATCGGGAAAGAAGACAAAATGGCCGAACGCAGAGAATTGATACTCTAACTTTAAAATCGATGGTGATCGCTTATCTAGCGGAATAAAACTTTAATAACTATGAATTTGAGCATTTTTATACTGAATGAACATAATATAAATTTTTGATTTTTTTGCGAAGTTTCCCTTTAATATTATTATGAACATATCAATGCTAACTCAAGTCAACACAGAAGTGCTGACTACTGGGCTGGTGATTCCCTCGGGGAAATATATCTCCACCAGCAGTGGTATCGACCAAGTGGTTGCAATTAAACTCATCATAGATACCAGGACAAAAAGAAATACACAATATTTTCTGAGGATGTTACAATCAATTTCTAGTGAACAGCTAATTTAAAGTTATAACATTGTTTTGACCTCATTCTATTGTTTTACCTGTTCTTTATTTCAGTAATTGGACTATTATTTACCTGTAAGAAACCGTTATGTTACCTTTAGCTGTCCAATATTTTCAAGAATATCCCTCTTCTTTCTTAAAATATTGAACAGCTAAAGGTAGCATAACTGATTCTTACAGGTAAGTGATAGTTCAATCATGGAATTTTTTTTATTAATTACTCTAATTGTTTTTAACATGTTAAGAAAAGTACAACCAAAGAACAAATGACAATAATTTTTTTTTTATTAAAGTAAACTTCCAATACAATAATTTTGTTACTCATCAAAACGGTTTCTGTTTTTGTGTTGTCTCTTTTGGCACTAATTCAATAAGTTGATTATGCTCGTTGTAAGTCTTGTTTTTGTTGCCTTTATGAATTTCTTTTTTCAAAAGATTTATTCTCGTCCGTCTTTATGTAATCAAAATTGACCTCTAGTTTTGCTCTTATTCTTCTTAACAGCTTTTTCAACTACAATTAAAATGAAGAAAAAAAAGCCAATAAAGCAATGCTTCTAAAATTTGATAGATCATTCCGCAATACAATGGCCACGAACAACCTAAACCTTATCCTGTGTACAAAGTGCGAATCTCGAACTTCCGTTATGTACTAGGGGACTATGATACTTTTTAGATTTTTCAGAACTTGGCGTTTACCTACAAGATCTGTCAAACAAATCAATCGTGTGCCCGATTCGCACTTTGTTTGAAGTGACTGTTTTATAAAAGTTTTCAGGTGGTACAGTTTGGGTAAACAATGACAGTCGCTTGAAAATTCCAACAAAAAGAATATAACTGATTGCATGTTGTTATCTCTTCGTTTGTTCATATTAATTGTGTATTTGAAATTAAAACAACCGCGGTGCACTAGATATGGTTCAACAAGAATATGTCTTCATATGCTATTCTTTTTTCCCCCTCATAAACCCTGTAAAAAATAAAACCCGAGAAGAAACAAGAAACTATAAGGAGAGGTCTGCATTTTGAAATATAATATATATAAAACTTGCCATTATTAACTGCTTTGACTATATCCTATTTGTAATTCACACTGAAATGATGTCTCTGAATAGATTCTGAATACACATTTAATTTAAATCCAAAATTTGAACAACACAATAGCTAATAACGACATCTATTTCTTCGTTGTTGCATTAAGAATATACTTTCATCACGTTATCCATTTTGAAACACAAAACGCATGTAATTGTATTCACGGAAACTATGAGTGAAAACTATGAGTGATCTTGAGCACGCAAACATCATGATATGTATATACCCTGTGTCTTATTCTTCATGTTGCAATACATGTTGTTTAACTTTAGCTGTACTTTCTCTTTGTCTTTTTTTTTTAATGTTAAGCTACTGTTTAAAGGGGCCAACATGTAGGATAAATTTTAATGTAAGAAGTTATTCACAAAACAGTTTTCATACTTAATGAAAATAAATCTTTGCTTGCCTTTTCTTTGGTTTTACCTTGTCGACGTGTTAAACAATGTTTTAAGTAAGATATAAGCTTATAACAGTCCATTCTGTAAAATATTGAACAGGTCTTCGGCCTGCGGCTTATACCCTTTACATATTAGTAATTATTTATAATACTTCCATATTAAAACATGTTTGTGGATTGGTAAAACATATTACAGTCACCAAACTTTACCTTGTTCTAGATGTAACAAAAAGAAAATTATGATTGATTATAAATGAAAAAATATGGTTTCAAATATAGCCTTTTGTATCAATATTTAAAGCAGCATCATCCTACAACGAGACGACAGAAAGGAGTTATACACCATACAATTCGGCTGCTAATTATTCCAAATCAACCAAGGCTAATGGTACTTCTGAAAAGACAGCGAAAGTTTTTAAAATTACAGGTTGGTATTTTCTCAAGACTAAAGCTGTTTTTGTTTTGTTAGTACTTTTGATAACGGTATTGATTAAAGACTTGTTTGAAATTTAATACTCAAATTGAAGGATATTTTACATTACCAGAGCAACGCACTTACGCACCAAAAACCCAAAGACACTTAAAGAGCAATATGAGTGAATATGTGGTCACTAACAATTAAGAAGAGTGTGTCTTTTGTCAAGGTCTAAAATATCCCATGTATACAAAAAAACTAAAAAGTAATATGTCATGCATCCAAAGCGCTTCTATGAATGGCTTGAATTATTAAATATACATTACCTTATGTACTTTATCTTATTGACTAAAAAATATGTGCAAATATCAACTTTGAATCCACGCTCGTTTAGAGCAAATATCATATTGCTTACATTCCTTGTTATCAGCTACAAGGTCGTTAACAACAATTATGTTACCTGCAACCAGTATCAAAGCAAAGGTGAATGACAATAGGAACTTCACAGAAATTCCACAAAACGCTGCAACAACAGATACCGGTAACATTAATTGAATCTAACTTGTGATATTTTATCATTATAATCATAAGTCTTTCAAACTTATATGATCTAAGAATTAAAAAAAATGCGAGCTTTTATGGAAACTTTATTCTTGTAGCATTTTTTTGGCTTCATAACAAAGTTAATCTGTGTAGTATTTCTTTGCTAAATAATGCCAAAAAAAAACGTTCTAGCATATCAAAAATGTCAGATTAAAGTGAAGACATTGTGAATATAAGACTTTAGAACTTAGACATAATCAGATTCCACTTTTCACATGGTATTATTAAAGTTATATGAATTTCATCATTAATTCCAGAAATTTATTTTGTTTCATATTTAGTAGCAAATATTCGGTTGCCAAGTGGTCTAAGTTGTTCTACTAATGGAATCGCTAGCCAGTTAACTCTGAGGTTTTGAGTTCGAACCCCGCTCCAGCGGGTGCACTCGACTCCAGTCTTAATTGACTAGGATGGTTAGTTTTCCTATCGAAGGTCGATGGTTTTCTCTGGCAATTCCGGCTTACCCCACCAGCAAAAACTGGCCGCCACGAAATAGCTAAAAGTAGCGCTTTGAAGTGGCGTTAAACTGAAATCTGAATCACAGAAGACTTGTCCTGTCCTACTAGCAAACATATTTTTACCTAGAGGTAGGGTAGAGTTATGTGGCTTATGATAATGTTAAGGTATTATGTATTTGACTTTTTCGTTTAATGTTTTTCTTTTATAAATTAAGCACTTAGTTAATTTGAATTGTGTCACACGTTTTCATGCACATATAATTTCTTGAATTCGTGTCATTCGTATGACAGTTGTCTTATTGACAATCATACCACTGCTTTTTTTAAATTATAATTTCTTACCCAAACGTGCGTTTCGTATACATAGGAATCATATTCGGCACTCGAATAAAAAAATATTCCAAATCAAACACCAACAATCCGAAAAGTACGACACTTGAAAATATAACATCTACTGTCATTCTAAGCAAGTATAATAGATGTTAACCTTGTTATTTTAAAACAATCCACCACTTCTTACAAAAACTAACAAGGTCTTCGTTTTATTGATAAAAAGGAAAATCACAAAAATACTAAACTCCGAAGAAAATTAAAAACGGAAAGTCCCTAATCAAATAGCAAAATCGAAAGATCAACATATCAAACGAATGGACAACTGTCGTATTCCTGACTTGGTACAGAAATTTTCTTATGTAGAAACTGACGGATTAAACCAGGTTTTATATCCAGATAAATATAGACAGTCGCATCAAATTTTGTTATATTGACAACAATGTGTGAAAAAAAAAAAACAGACATTTAAATAAACTTATCCTAAAAGGTTACCAATTCCACACTGTAATTAGATCATTTAATACTGATTTTTTTATTGGTACTAATATTGATGTAGTTATCGGTTAACTAAAAGCAAACTGAATATTATTATTATATACATATAATATTATTTCCATTCGTTTTTGATGCGTTTGGTTATTTGATTTTGCCATGTGATTATGGACTTTCCGAATTGATTTTCCTCTAAGTTCAGTATTTTTGTGATTTTACTTTATACACATTCACGGGTCTACAATCTGTCGATACCTGTATCTTGGCATTGCACAAGGTAATGTTTTTCACTGACTGTTAATGACGTCTTTACACTAAATTTATTGGATGTTCGAAGTGTACTGATTCATAGTTTAGTCTTAGATGCATGTTTTTTTATTTGTTGTTTGTGGCTTTAAACTAGCTGTCAGTAACTGCGAGTAATCTCAGATCTGTACGTAGTGTCATTTTTTTTTATTGGGATATACAAGTACCCAGTCACGTCCATCCGGTGTAGTATTTCTATTTGTATCCATTTGATGAGTTAAGCCTTTTTCAACTGATGTTTATAGTTCGTTCTTGCATGTTGTAATGTTACACCACTGTCCCAGGTTAGGGGAGGGTTGGGGTTCCCTTAACATGTTTAACCCCGCCACATTCTGTATATATGTGCCCGTCCTTTTATATAGTGATTGTCGTTTGTTGACGTGTTTGTTTTTTTGTTCATTTTTTGTATATAAATTATGCCGTTAGTTTTCTCCTTTGAATTGTTTTATATTTTGTTATTTCTGTGCCCTTTAATAGACTATGTGGTATGGGCTTTACTCATTGTTGAAGGCCGTACCTTTAGTTGTTAATTTCTGTGTCATTTGATCTCTTGTGAAGAGTTGTCTCATTGGCGTTCCACATTATACCACATCTTTTTTTATATAATAGGTACAAATGTCAAACATATGGGTACAGCAATCAACATTGTGTTTTAATCTTAATCACTATAAACAAAAATGTAACAAAGAAACACAAAAAGGCAAACAGACAAAGCATATTAGCTAAAATGAAAGACTACAAAAATTTCAATAGCACAGTAACACAATGACGGGGATGTATAAATATAGAGCCACGTCATATGTATTAAAGAAATACAAAAAGGCATAGAGACGAAGCATATTAGTTGTTATCATAAATTTAAGGTATGAGTTCGCTTAGAATTGAAGTCAATATAAAAAATCCAATGTTAAATTGTTTTTCAAGTTCTTTAGTTAAGAGTTGTATTTCATTGAGTCGATTTGTCAGGTTTTAAAGGCTATACTATCTTTTTGTGAAATTATTATGAAAATATATTCTGACGACAGGAAATCAAGACTCCGCATTTTTGCGCCTGTCCCAAGTCAGGAGCCTTTAGCCTTTGTTAGTCTTGTATTAGTTTTAGTTTTAGTTTCTTGTGTACAATTTGAAGTTCAGTATGACGTTTATTATTGCTGACCTAGTACATATATTTGTTTAGGGGCCAGCTGAAGGACGCCTTCGGGTGTGGGAATTTCTTGCTGGATTGAAGACCTGTTGGTAATCTTCTGCATGTCCTGCTGTTGTCTGTTCTATGGTCTGGTTGTCTCTTTGACACATTTCCCATTTCCATTCTCAATTTTATTGTTTAAATCTTGATGAGAAAACCATGCAAACAAATTGGTTTGTAGAACTTTTAATGATTTCTGTCACAAACGTGGCCCTTGAATTATAGTCTATGTTTTCGGCAACATCACATGGGGATCTTGAAATATTGCTTACATATTACTATCGAAGATTTTGCTATATTTCATTTCCAACAGCAATTTATATTGCTAATGGCTAAATTAATCTTTACAAAAGTAGGATCTGTATGTGAGATTGATAAACTTATATAAAATATATTCATAAGGTTCGCTAGTTATTGTTTATGCCATTAACTTTTATATATTTTTCTTTTTAGGTTTAATTGTCGGAGGAGTGCTAGGGGCCTTAGTGATTTTTTGCATCATTGTTCTAGTTGTTATCATGAAATTAAGGTGTGAGTTCGCTTAGATTTGAAGTCAATATAAAAATTCAAATGTTGAATTGTTTTTCTAAGTTCTTCAACTAAGAGTTGTATTTGAAAACAAAATGTTGCTTATAGAATTTAAACATTAACGGATCTTCAATTTAAAAAGCTTAATTCTATGGGAAGAAGCGCGGGCTAGTTAAATGTTTGACACGTATGTATTTCTGTCAATACATGCCACAATCAAACCAAAAATTAACCATTCGTGTATTGGCAATCTGTATTGTAATAACCTGGTTCTAATATTTATATTAAGTATGCATTTCGTGCTGTTTGTGAAGGTGATATATGGCAGGCGTTGATTTTTATAGAATTCATTTTCGATGTTTTTCACAACTTGTTTTGTGCTTCACAGCTTTTTGGAATTTTGGGTCCTCAATGCTCTTCAACTTAAAGTTTGTACTTTTTTTGGCTTTCTAATATTTTTGATCTGAGCTTCATTGATGAGTCTTAAACTTATGCAGACGAAACGTGAGTCTGGCGTATCAAATTATAAGCCTTGTACTTTTGATATCTATTAACACCACTGAGTCGATGCCAAGGCTTGTGAATGTTTCATCCCCGAGGATTTCACTAACCCAGTTGTCAGCACTTTGGTTTGACATTAATATCAATTATACGGTCATTTATATAAATTTACTGTTTTTTAGGGACCGTTCAATATTTATCAGATGGATGGGCCGGTGCAAAATGGGGCGCGACAAGCACTTTTTTTGTGGAAATATTTGGATGGGCGAGAACTTTTTTTAAAAATATTTAGTGGATGGGCCAGAACATATTTTTTTTTAGAAAAAAATTTGCTAACAGTATTGGAAATTTCTTTTGCGGGCACTCAAAACATGTCTCAACAAACTGGTAGCTTGGTTCATTTATGTCAATTTTAAGGATTTAATTAAGTAATAAAAAAACTAGAATTTTCTGTTCAGACTATCTTGTAAATTATTGTGACCTTAAAGAATACCAAGTTTTTAATAGTTTGGTGTATTGCTGTTAAATTTATGGATTTAAATAATAGGTAAAAAAAAGGAGCTCAAATTTTCATTTTAGGCTAAATTCAGATAGTCACCTCTAAATTTTTTTATAACTTTTTCAAATCAACATGGATTTTCATAAAACTCTACAACTATTTCATTTATATATTGATCTTATAGAATGCCAAGTTGTTTGGTAGTTTGTTGTGTTGCTGTCATTCTTA
The DNA here is from genome assembly GCA_019925275.1 of Mytilus edulis. Taxonomy (NCBI): domain Eukaryota; kingdom Metazoa; phylum Mollusca; class Bivalvia; order Mytilida; family Mytilidae; genus Mytilus; species Mytilus edulis. The sequence goes on from CM034362.1 coordinate 36,238,260, forward strand.
TGGATTTAATAAAAAGGTTTAAGAAAAAACTAAAATTTTCAGTTTTAGGTTATTTCAAGATAGTCATGTTTAAATTTTTTCATAACTTTTTCAAATCAACTTGCATTTTCATAAAACTCTACTTCTATATCATTTTTATAATGATCTTAATGAATGAATGCCAGGCTGTTTAGTACTTTGGGTTTTTACCGTCATTTTTATGGATTTAGTTAATAGGTTAAAAAAAAGTACAATTTTAAGTTTAGACTAGATTCAGATGGTCACCTTTAAAAATTTTTAAAACTTTTTCAAATCAACTTAGATTTTCATATAACTGTACCTCATATATCTCATTTATATATTGATCTTACAGAATGCCAGGTTGTTTTATAGTTTGGTATTTAGCTGTCAAATTCAGGGAATTAATTGATAGGCGAAAAAGGCTGCATCAAAGTCAAAAACATGTCTGCCTATATTTGCTTTAAAAGACAATAATTTATTTTTCAAAATTAGAATAGATAAAGGGACACTGATATTTGAACTATAAACATGCTCTGTTATTAGGACAATAATAAGTAATTCAGGATATGATAATATGTTTACTAGTCCAAGAGTAATTGTCCCTTAATCTAAATTATTTCCTTTATTTCAAATCAATATTGTATTTGAGGCTGCGCATATAAAATCAAATCTGTACATGTATATTCATACTGGTTTCAAAAAAAACAATAAAATGTATGGTTCTGATACACACATAAATAAACTCATCATAGATTTCGTCTACAAAAGACTCATCAGTGACGCTCGAATCCAAAAAAGTTAAAAAGGCCAAATAAAGTACGAAGTTGAAGAGCATTGAAAACCAAAATTCCTAAACATTTTGCCAAATACAGCTTAGGTAATCTACTCTTCAACTTCGTACTTTATTTGGCATTTTTAACCTTTTGGGATTCGAGCGTCACTGATAAGTCTTTTGTAGACGAAACGCGCGTCTGGCGTATATACTAAATTTGGTCCTGGTATCTATGATGAGTTTATTTATGCCTGAGGTAGAAAAAGCCTTAGTATTTATAAAAATTAAAAAATTTGTAAACATTAAATTTATAAATATAACCATATCAATGACAATTCATGTGAGCACAAAAAGTGCTGACTACTGGGCTTGTGATACTCTTGGGGAAATAAATCTCCACCAGCAGTGGCATCGACCCAGTGGTTGTGAATAAACTCATCATAGATACCAGGACTAAATTTAGTATATACGCCAGATGCGCGTTTCGTCTACAAAAGACTCATCAGTAACGCTCGAATCCAAAAAAGTTAAAAAGGCCAACTAAGTACGAAGTTGAAGAGCACTGAGAACCAAAATTCCTAAAAGTTTTGCCAAATACAGCTAAGGTAATCTATGCCTGAGGTAGAAAAGCCTTGGTATTTCAAAAAATTCAAAAATTTGTAGACAGTAAATTTATAAATATAACCATATCAATGACAATTCATGTCAGCACAAAAAGTGCTGACTACTGGGCTTGTGATACCCTCGGGGAAATAAATCTCCACCAGCAGAATATATATATATATGGAATTTACTAGCACATTTTCAATTTTGTATTAACACCAAAGTCTGTTCTTTGATTTCAAGACATAAACATTTACAAACTTTAAAATAGAAAAAGAACCTCAATCATTTTTGATTGACTTATAGTAATTAGTTTTAGAGGGGCAAGGACTTTTTTATAGATTTTTTTAGATGGGCAAGGACTTTTTTTTCAGAATTTAAAAGGATGGGCATTAACTTTTTTTAATGGAACAATATTAAGAATGCACCGGCCCATCCATGTGGTAAATAATGAACGGTCCCTTACTGTATAGTTTATTCGAATTACTAAGGATTTTCTTTTCCCAGTCAAAGATTATCTTAGCTGTATTTGGCACAACTTTTTGGAACTTTGGGTCCTCAATGCTCTTCATTTCTATACTTGTTTGGCTATCTAACTATTTTCAATTCAGTGTCACTGATGAGTCTTAATAGACGTAACGCGCCTCTTAGGTATTAAATAATAAGTTGATAATAACTATTAAGCATTTAAAGCATTGGTTTGCTCTGATAAGTAACAATGTGTTCTATCAAATTAGAGAACCAAGTCAGTTATATTTAGTTATTTTTTACTTCATGAAGAAATGTCATATTTTAATTTGTTTATAATAGGAAATTAATTCACTCTATCACACCATAGTATCATTCACGGAGACGCTTGATCAATTGTGCAACTTTTAAACACGGATCCTGATTTTTGTATTTGATAGACAGTTATAAAAGTACCATCAGTTAAATAAATATAATGATATAAAACTGAAATCACACATTGTCAACCGAGGCGAGTCTCAGCTGTGTGTTATTAATATATATAAAAATATAAGCTGTGTAATGACTCCACGTTGACGTTTATAAAAGTATCTGAATACCTGTCAATGATATCATAGAAAGTTTTGTTATAGAGACCATAAGAAGTATAATAAAAAATGAATCTTAGTAAGTGTTATATCTGGAACTTTTTGGGCAAGGTTATAGCATATCTCTATCACTTCTAACCACGGATATCATAAAATTCGTCCTTTGGTTCGTCAATATGACTTATTCCTTTTCATGCGCAATAAGACTGTCGTCATAAGTGTAATGTAAACTACTACCTATCCAGAATATATGTCTCTGTTTGTGGTGTTGTTTGTGCAATAGACTAACTAATATTTTGTCTAGTAAGTTGATTGCAGGTTTTTGTATATTTAAAGTTGATGTGTGTCCTTTGATAGTTATAACACAAATCTTTATTTAAAATGTCATTTTATCTATTCCAAGAGGAAAAGCTGCAACCAAAAGGCAAACTATGGAACAATTTGAAATAAGTAAGGGCAAATCTACAATCGATGATGACAAGCAGAGGGGGAAAAAATCGAATGATAAAACAGTCAATATTCAATACGAAAATGATTGGACACATGCCGGGAGATTTTTTGCAGAGAAAATAATGGAGACTGAAATGATAAATGCACAGGAAGGAAAGAAGCCGAATGAGGTGTATGCAGTTGATATGAAAGACACTTTACCGTCCCCATTGCAAGTGGTGCTTGATACTGTAGTAGCTTCAGAAGAAGCCGTTGAAAGCGAATATGACAGGTTGAATATTACACCAAAAGTTCTAACAGACAATATGGAAAATAATATATACGACAGCAGTATAGCAGATAACTGTAAATCAGATCCCACTGATAATACAGCAACATATATGATACTTAGTCGACAAATCAACGAACACGTGTATGATCGAATATAAAAAAAAGTAATACCATCAACAAACTCTGATATATACAAAATGTTGTATTAACGAACTATTGTTGACAGTGTGGTTTTGCATTCGTTTGTAATTGATTATTGAATTTAGATACTAAAAAGTTTATATATATATTTTGATAAGGTTAGTCTTCTGGCCGTTCGTGGCCAGATCTAAACTAAACAATTGAAATGAAATCTTCCTGTATATTTATATTAAGCACGATGATATATCTTTGACAAAATCGCACTGTGTTTGACATTGCTTGATTGTTTTTTCAATCCTTTTTTTCTTGATATTTCTCCATTTCTATTGTGATGTGTTATGTTTAAGTAAAAATAATCCATACTATGCTATTATATCATGTATTATCGCTTGATATGACACATCAATATTATATAAATACCACACAGATGAGAGGGGCATTGAGCAGATTGTTAATCCGAGAAGACATTGTCAACTGAGGCGAAGTCGAAATTAAAATATTTTGCAACTGAATCGACTTCACAGAAAATTTGTATTCAAATCCTCGTTTAAAGATTTGAATTACAGACATTATATGCTTAAATAACATTTACCAACAACTAAAAAACGACTTCTCTTTAGTAAAATAAACCCTTATTGGTATTCTCATTCGTTTTTGCTCTCCCTAATGTGTATATTGAATTTTGATAATACCATCTATCTAATTTATAATTTTGTATTTTATATGTTTTCATATGTTATATAATATGTATTAGTTCTTATATGTGATCATTGTTTATGCATGTAGCGGTAACTATAACAAAGTCTATACATTAGTCTTAGATGCATGATTTTTTTATTAGTTGTTAGTGGCTTTGAACTAGCAGTCAGATAATTGCGAGTACTCTCAGATCTGTTCCTAGTATCTTTTTTTGTCGGGATGTATAAGTACCCGACCACGTCCACTTGTATTTTTGTCCATCTGATGAGTTAAGCCTTTTTCAACTGATTTTTATAATTCGTTCTTATGTTGTACTGTTATACCACTGACCAAGGTTAGGGGAATTGTTGGGATCCCGCTAACATGTTTAACCCATCCACATTATTTAAGTATGTGCCTGTCCCAAGTCAGGAGCCTTTAATTCAGTGGTTGTCGTTTGTTTATGTTTTACATATTTGTTTTTCGTTCATTTTTTTTTATATAAATAAAGCCGTTAGTTTTCTCGTTTGAATTGTTTTACATTGTCTTATTGGGGCCTTTTATAGCTGACTATGCGGTATGGGCTTTGCTCATTGTTGAAGGTCGTACGTTGACCTAAAGTCGTACGGTGACCTATAGTTGTTAATATCTGTGTCATGTTGGTCTCTTGTGGACAGTTGTCTCATTGGCAATCATACCACATCTTCTTTTTTATATACAAAATATTTCTTGATGCACATTTCTATTTGAACATAGAATCGAATTATACACATATTGGCAACTAGTTACAAAGATGTTTTTACACCTTTAGACAATACAAAAGATGTTCACCTAAACATTGATTGAAATGCTAATTGCATCTTGCACAAGCTCAATAACTATTCTAAGTTGTGTCCTAAACGTTCGAACCCGGTTTCCATATAAAAACGGGTTTATTACACTAAGTGGAAGATATTAGCAAGCAAAATGGAGGGAATTGTGCAAATGATGATACAAGCATGAAAATTAGCACGAAGCATCGTTATTATATAATTTTTAAGGAAAAACTGCTGGCCATAAAAATTAAAAAAAATTCAAGATGGCCACTACCTTTTCTAAAATGACTGCTTTTTTCCAGGTTTAAAATACCTATTTTTCTGGAAATCATTTTTTTTTAACTTCTTTTAGAATGAAATATTATCAGATTTGGTGGCTACCTTTTTTTCATGTGACATATATACTATAAATAAATATTTTACATGTTCAGGGTTTGCACATGCTACAAAATGGTACAAAATTCACACAAAAACATTTGAACTATTCATTATATACTTAGCGCTTTTGGATTTTTAATGACGTTATGAATTTGTTTAATACCATTTTTTAAGGTTATGATACATAAATGCATTTAACAATTTCGCGCATGCGCAGACTATTTATAGACATAAAGAGAGATTTGCACGCACTATAAGGGTACAATGATGTAAATCGTAGTTCATCTTACAGATGAGGATTTTGATTTTGTAAACATATCTTTGTCATCATTTCATGCCTCTAAAAATCTAGGCTCGTCTGTTCAAGTTCGTGTAACTTCTATGATGCCACTGTTTGAAAACACGTCCTTTCAGGTGCAATGATCAATCATTCATTGAATAAGGTGAAAAGGTGGTTAACTTTTAAAATCCCGGGCAACCATAATTATAGCTGCAGATCAACCACTTTGGTATTGGCTAAGCAATTTCAGTGGGAATGGCCAGAATTGTACGGAGAAGATAAGTTTATCGTCATGTTTGGTGGATTGTACATTACAATGACTTGCTTTAAAAGTCTGAGTGAAATATTGCGTGATATTGAATGGACATGTACCCTCACTGAAGCCGTTATTGCAACACCTAGAATGGCAGATTCTTTTTATATATGTTCAAATGTAATAAGAACTAAACACGCACATCGATGACAGCATGTGTTTTGATTGAATTGATAATGTCAGCTTATAAACGCGTAAACGCAGAACATATAACCCATGACTCTGTGACGTTTAAGTATTTGATCAACTGTTGTAAGGAAAGAGAGTCATCTCGACCACAGTTTATTTCTGGTGTTCAATTACGAATTAAGAACTTTTTTGTGCTTTCGGTAGTACGCCCATTTCACAAGTCAGATATCGTACTTTACAAACAGTCCATAGTAAGCAGGATACGTATTTTGTTTGTCTTGATCATGTTAATTATGCTCGATGGTTACCGATCGCGATCCATTTCCGAGGAATTACATCCCTTCACGAACATCATCCACAGGTGGCAATGGAATTTGCAAGTGGTAATTTTACTTTGCGTAAGACCGTTGGTTGTTTTTTTTTTATATCACAACTGATCAGGCAGAAACACAGAATAATGCAATTGTGAAGGGCGATGTTGGTGCCATACTTTAAACCGAATATCCCTTTAGGACGATGGATGGTAGCTGGACCAGAAGTTAGTAGACTGTTAGATGAATTTAAACATCTAATGGTTTGAGTCATTCTATAACAGATAAACGACATCATGAAGACTCTACGATACACAAAAGTATTTTTTCAAAAAACTTTCAAAGGCTTTCCAAAGTGATGAACTAGTTTGGAAATTCATTTCTAGAAGAGTCGTCAGATTTGTACACAATTGGCTCATTTATGGAAGTTTTGGATTCGGAAGCAGGTAAGATATGTATATAAACTCCAAGATATTGGGTCTAAACAATACGGATATCATTTGAAGCAGATGCAAAACGAAAGAGAATCTGCTTTTTATAACCAGATAAAAAGAACAATTCCCTATAAAAGGCGTAAAATGAAACTGGAAACGTCTTTCTCAAAAACAAAGCTGGAGAACCTGATAGGTAATTGCGATCTCTTTATTTTACTTTAATTTCTTGTCAAAGTAGACAGTTTGACTTTGAAGATTTCTTTAGCCATAAAAACCGAAATGCTCCTCCGTCTTTGTCTCAGAATGTCACTTTAAATACTGGTATTAAATAGCAGCAAAGAGGTGTACTTGAAACATTTTGCAATTTCAATTAACCGATTCAAGTTCTGACGCATTAATCGTTGGTGGAGAAGCAATGGTTTATTCCAAGCCACCATGTGGGGCAAAAATATCTGATGATTATGCAAATCATGTCATAATGCCTTATAGTCTAAAATCTTGCAACGATAAGTATCCAAGAGTAGATATTGTATTTGATGTTTATCAAATGAATGATTTAAAGGCTTGGACGAAAAAAAGGCAAAAGATGACAACAAAACAGATTTGTTCAAGTTTCTTGCCGACACAATTCTTTAGTAATTTATAAAAATGCTTATGTTACTCAAGGTGAAAATTTTCTTTGCAATTTCAATACGGATAATTCCCAACTATCCCCTTACCATAAATAAACAGATATACGGATGATTATCCATGATAAGTTTGCTGATGAAAATGATTGTTAAAGTAACACAGATGTAGTAGCATTACAAATTGCAGCACTCGCAAGATAAGTTGTGGACAAATTGTGAATAGGTTTTTGTAGGAATATAGGTTTTCTATGGCTTCCTTTACATGTCATAGCAAATCTTTTTGTCCTTGTGTAGCCGCTCTTCTTTTCTGCCATGCATTTAATGGGTGTGACACTGTGTGGGCATTTCATGGTAAAGTGTAGAGGTCAACTTTGCACACATAGAATTCCCTGATGTAACGGACTTTTTTTACCCCGCTTTAGTATTAAAACACAGACACAGACATTGACAACATAGAAGCATTTGTTTACATCATGTATTGCAACAACAACATTTGCTGTTAAGGAGGCACTATTTGAATCGTTTTCAAGGAAGCAGCGGCTTTATGATGCTATTATGCCTACCAGAGGTTCTCATCCGGATAACATCAAAAGAGAAGCATATCAAGTGAACATGTTTGGGCTCATCCAGATTTATTCATTCGACAGGTTCTTGTACCAAGTCATGAACACTAGAGTTGGATGAAAGAAAATAAAACAATGACAGTTGTAAAAACCAAAATGGATATCTTTGGCTGCCTTTGCATCCTTTTGTCAGGATTGCTTTTAAAATGCAAATGCAAGAAACCAAGCTGTGTGGGTAACTGTAAATGCTACCGTTCTTGTCTTCCTTGTACATGTGTGTGTATTGGTCACTGTCAGATAGTTGTAAGATAGTCAACCTGTATTTATGCATTTGACCCGGACAAAGACCGTGATATCTCTTGTTAAGTTGATAGAAATAATAAAATTGACATTTTCCACGTTCTTGTCGCCATTTTGGAACCGGAAGTCACTTTTTTTTCATGTATGTATTGTTTTATCGCACTTTACAAACTTTTATTGAAGTTTTATCAAAACTTACATTGGATTATACATATAAAACAGCTTTAAAAGGATTTACGAAATGTAGCCAATTTGATATGACGCCCTTTACAAATTGTCGGTGGCCATTATGAAAAAAATAGAAAAATTTGATGGCCAGCAGCGGATTTTTTTTAATTATCATTTAGTTAACCTATATACCAAATTTCATGCTTGTATCACGATTTGCACAATTATGTCCATAATATCTACCACTAGGGGAAGATATTAGCAGGCAAAATCGAGGGAAATGTGCAAATGATGATACAAGCATGAAAATTACCACAAAGCATCATTATTATATACCTTTTAAGTAAAAACTGCTGGCCATTAAAAAAAAATCATTTTTCAAGATGGCCAAGGCCTTTTTCTAAAATGGCTGTTTTTTTCAGTTTGAAAATACTGATTTGTTCTTGAAAAACTTTTCTTTTACCTTTTTTTTTTTTTTTAGTGAAACACAGTTATCAGGTTTGGTAGCTACCTTCCTTACATCTGAAGTAAAATTGAGAATGGAAATGGGGAATGTGTCAAAGAGACAACAACCCGACCATAGAAAAAAAAACAACAGCAGAAGGTCACCAATAGGTCTTCAATGTAGCGAGAAATTCCCGCATGCGCAAACTATTTATAAAAATAAAGAGCGATTTGTATGCACTACCAGGGCACACTGGTATACATCATAAATCGAAGTTCATCTCATTACTCTAAAAATCGAGGCTCTTGAAGAGATGTTCAAGTAACTGTAACATCTAATAAGCCCATTCAGTTGCAATAAGGTATTCGATTGATAAGGCGTAAAATGTGGTTAATACGGGAGAAACATCAATAGAAACGGTAGATCAGCCACTTTTGGTAATGACTATTCAGTGGGAATGGCCTGATTTGTATAAAGAAGATAAGTTTATCGTCATGTGAGGTGGATTGCACATTGAAATGACTTGTTATACAGTTCTGGGTGATATATTACGTGATAATGGATGGACATGTGTCCTTACTTAAACCAACATTGCAACACCTAGAACGGCAGATTATTTTTATGTATGTACTAGACACGCGAATCAGATAACTGTATGTTTTTGCTTGAATTGTATACATCGGCTTAAGAAAACTAAACACAGAAATTATAACCATGTCATGACTCTGTGACGGTCAATGATTTGATAGACTGGTGTAGGAAATATAGTCAACATGACCACAGTTTAATTCCTGGCGTTTAATTATAAATTAAGAACTTTTTGTGAATTTGGTAGTATGCTCATTTCATGAATCAGATTTTGTACAAACAGTCCATATAAAGCATGATACCGTATTTATCTAGGTCTTGATCGTGTAAATTATTCTCGATCGTTACCGACCTTCTTCGAGATATGGCTTCCCTTCTCTAAAATCACCCACAGGTGGCAATTGCTTTTGAAAATGAAAATTTCGATTCACTGTAGGTCTTCGTAAGACCAGCAAATATTTTTTTGATAGCACAATTGATCAGGAAAAAAAACAGAATAATGCAGTTGTGAAGGGCGATGTTGTTGTCATAGGTTTAACCGAAGATCCCTTTTAGACATATGGATGGTAGCTGGACCAGAAGTCAGTAAACTATCAGATCAATTTGAAAGATCTAGTGATTTGAGGCATTATATAACAGATGAACGACTTAATGAACACTCTACAAAAACACAAAAGGATTTCTTTAAAAAGCTCAAAGGCAAACAGTACGAAGATCTTTTGAAGCAAATGCAAAACGAAGGAGAACCTGTTTTTTTATAACCAGATAAAAAAGAACAACTTCCTAGTATGTCCGTAAAAATAAAACTGTGAACGTCTTTGTAAAAAAAAGCAAGCTAGAGAATCTAAAAAGTGATTGCGATATCATTTTTTAGACTTTTATTTCTTGTCACAGTAGACAGATTGACTTGGAATATTTCTTTATCCATAGAAAACAAACTGCTCCTCCGTTTTTGTCTCATGATGTCACTTTAAACAGTGGTATTAAATCGGTGCAAATGGGTATACATGAAATATTTTGTGATTTGCTCATGTTGCTGATCCAAATTCTGACGCATTTATCGTTGGTGGGACAGCAATGGTTAATTCCAAGCCACCTTGTTGGGCAAAATATTTGATGGTTTTGCAAATGATGTCATACTACCTTACATAAAAGTTTGCATCGATACGTATTCAAAAGTAGAAATGGTTTACTTTTGTAAATTGTTATTTGGATAGAGAGTTGTCTCATTAGCACTGACACCACATCTTCCTATATCTATTGATTTGATGTTTATTAAATGAATAATTTAAAGGCTAGCTGAGACAAGACAAAGGCAAGGTTCTTGTGTTAGACGAAAAGATGTTGGTTCTGGTGGAACACCAGGGGTTTGGAATAGTTTTCTCTGTGAAGATTCAACGAAACGAAATTTTTCAAGTTTCTTGCCGACAGAATTGCTTTTTTATAGACTAATAAAAATGTGTATTTCACTCATGGTAAAAATTTTCTTTGCAATTCCAATAAGGATACTTTCCACCTACCCCCTTGTAATCATGAAGAAGCTGATACACGAATGTTTGTTCATGTTCGGCATGATTAGAAAATTGTTGTACAACGGTAATTTTAGGTAGCAATGACACAGATGTAGTAGTATGAAGAATTGCAGCACTCCCAAAATATGCTGGAACAAACTGTGGATAGGTTTTGGCAGGAATGAAGACTTTTGATGGCTTCCTGTACTTGACATATAAAATGCGTTTGGGCCTTGTGTAGCTACTCTTCCTTTCGTTCATGCATCTGGTGTATGTGACACTTTGACGGATTTTCGTGGGAAAGAGAATAGGTCAGTCTGGATGACATAGGAAGTATTTCAAGATATAAGGGACGTTTTTTTTTCTTCGCTGAAGTATAAAGATACGTTCAGGTATTTCACATCCAAAATTTTATGGAAATATTCTTTATAAAGCACAAAAATGTCAGTATTCTCCTCAGAAACTAACAAAACCTTTAAATAGACTTATTAAAAGGGGATATAGTTACGATACTGTTGTCAGGTCATTAAAGATTGCATATTTTGGCTTTAACATTGATTCACTGATAGGGTCTTTGCATCGGAACTAAACACATTTATTTCTAAAAAAACAGTTGTTGGCATGACACGGGTTATGTTCTTCTCATATATTTTATGATAGTATGATACTAAACCCCTAACGGGAGGGATTGTACCTGATATTCATATGATGAAGACATAATCTTTCAATCAGTTTAATTGAGGTCTGGAGCTGGCTTGTCAGTTAACTGCTAGTAGTCTGTTGTTATTTATGTATTATTGTCATTTTATTTATTTTCTTTTGTTACATCTTTTGACATCAGACTCGGACTTCTCTTGAACTGAATTTTAATGTGCGTATTGTTATTCTTTTACTTTTCTACATTGGCTAGAGGTATAGGGGGAGGGTTGAGATCTCATAAACATGTTTAACCCCGCCGCAATTTTGCGCCTGTCCCAAGTCAGGAGCCTCTGGCCTTTGTTAGTCTTGTATGATTTTAAATTTTAGTTTCTTGTGTATAATTCGGAGTTTAGTATGACGTCCATTATCACTGTACTATTATGCATATTTTAGGGGCCAGCTGAAGGACACCTACGGGTGCGGGAATCCTCGCTACATTGAAGACCCATTGGTTGCCTTCGGCTGTTGTTTGCTCTATGGTCGGGTGGTTGTCGCTTTGACATATTCACCATTTCCTTTCTCAATTTTACATACATGGACATCATAGCATAGAAGCATTTGTTTACATCATATATGACAGAACATCAACATTTGCTGTTAACGAGGCACGATGTAAATTGTTAGCCAGGCATTGTGATGTAGTTCCGCCTACAAGAGTTTTTCAGGAGCACATCCAAAGAGAAGCCTACCAACGAGGACAAGTTTGGGCTCAGCCTGATTTATGTATTCGACAGGTACATGTACCAAGTCATGAACACTGGGGTTGGATGAAAGAAAAAAATCGATGACAGTTTGAAACCAAAAACGACTTCTTCGGCTGCCGTTGCATCCTCCTGTCAGGAACTTTTAAAATGCGGAGGCAAAAAATTCAGTGGTGTTGGTAACTGTAAATGCTACCGTTCTGTCCTGCCTTTTACGTTTTTTTTTATTGTCAACTAATTATAAGATAAGCAACTTGTCTTTCTAACAAATAGTTATCAAAGGTACCAGGATTGTAATTTAGTACGCCAGACGGGCGTTTCGTCTACATAAGACTCATCAGTGACGCTCATATCAAAATATTTATAAAGCCAAACAAGTACAAAGTTGAAGAGCATTGAGGATCCAAAATTCCTAGGCATTTAAACTGGGCATTTTGCCGACATTTTGGAACCGGAAGTCACTCTTTTTTGTCATTTATGTGTTGTTTTGTCGTACTTTAGGAACTGTAATTTACGTTTTATCAAAACTTACATTGGATTATACCTATAACACAGCTTTCAAGGATTGACGAAATGTAGCCAATTGGGTCTGACGCCATTTGCAAAATGATCGGTGGCATCATCTTGAAAAAATGGAATTTTTTTTATGGTCAGCAGCTGATTTTTTTAATTATCATTTATTCAACCTTTATACCAAATTTCATGCTTGTATCACGATTTGCACAATTATGTCCATAATATCTCCCACTAATGTAAGCCTATGGAGCAGTCAATTACAAGACTGCAACCTTTATCACTGATAAATCTGTCCAGGAGATACTTGATATTCTTCAAACACTTAACTTGTCAAAGTATTGCCAATAATTCGCAGACCAACTAGTCGGCGGTGCTGTTCTACAAGAATTGAATGAAGAAATTTTGAGAAAGAATTTTAGTTTCATGCATGTTGAAGCTGTCAGACTTATGAAATATGTAAGATCTGGTCACATTCCCATGTAAAGCAAATATTCAAACAAAATTCGAATTCGTGGCATGTCTTAAAGAATTAATTCAGAGTTCATCATTTATTTAGGATTTACCATAATTAGATGAAACGCTTAAGGGAGAACATAATTCTAAGTAGCAATATACTATGTATTCTGCTTTGCATTGAAAAACTAGAATTTAATATATTTTAGTGTTATTACAATCATGCTGATTGACAAAAAAATCAAGATTAATTAAATCTATTTAATATTACTAATATTTAATGCTATTTAAGATAATTTAAAGTTATTAATGGTTCAGCATGTTTCTGCTTAAACCGTAGGATTCGATTTTTTCAAGGTCGTCAAATCGCATTATTCAGTTAAAGAAAAAATGTTTCAATAATTTCTAAATTTGAAAAAAAAAATACTTTCAATAGAACTGTGCTTTACAAATATACGTGGAAATGGGAAGATATATGCACTTCTTCATGATCATCGCAATTTTGAAGTATCCATGTTTTCAATTCTATTTGGGTCCATTGAACATATTTACACGACATATTATGTCTTTATCTTAATTCATCAGAAAATTGAGGTGGTATTAATTATACTGCTGCATTGGTAAAATGTGTACAAATTATTGAATTTAAATATTCTCAACCACATTTTTTTTTTAAATTGATCGTTTCTCTGCTAACGTTATTTTATTACAATTTACATCTTTCATTGAAGTGTACCTAAACGTTTAAGGAAGTGTACATAGTTACTAATATTGTACAAATATCAAACACTTAATGTATTTAATCTAAAACAAATATAAGGGAAAGACACAAAAATGTTATGTTTTTTTTTTATGTTATTCTAGATGAAACTTTTATTGATACAATTTTTATAAAAGGAAATTATGTAAGCATTATAATTTACAGTACAAGAAGATTTGAACAAATATAGAAACATGTTTTAATCTAACAGATAAGTAAATATACCCCGTAGAAATTGTATGTTTTATACCACTGGATATTATGTTTATCACAAGACTATGCTGGATTCGCATAACTACAGTTATAGAATTCAAAACATAAGATAGCATCTAGTTCAAAATATAATTAAAAGGATTTAAAAACGGGTATTACTAATAAGTCTTATTATTTTTTAAGAAGAAGTGATTAACTGCAAAGCTTTATCAAGAAGCAGCTAAACATATACCCGAATACATTGCAGGAATTGGGCCGGCCATTTTCAAAGCGACGTTCCATCCCTGGAATACCATGAATCGTTCACATCATGATGTTTTTACTAAGATAATGCAAAAAATCGGCAGCATTTGATCAATTCGAATGCAACTATTTTGTATCAATGGTTCTGATTGGATGATAATAAGCGTAGAATTCTCTATATCCCTGTCTGTATCAAAGGAAGCCGACATTTTGAATTCCGGAATATATTGACATGTACTTTCTCCAAAATCATACAATAAACTCACATATTGCACCTAAATACCTTCGTTCAGTTAAATCTTATTACTTTCTGAAGCATACAAGGAGACATAAGTTATCTTATGCAGGAAACATACATTCGACTTTACATAGTTAAGGCGCAAAAAAGGATAACATCATATCGCTGAATTTTCATTTAATGAGGATTTTACACTGAAATAATGACTCAGTAAAACAGTAAAAATATCGATGGACAGTAAAGCTTCAAAAACCATACAGTTATCTCTGAAATCGTAAGTGTATCACGTACTCAATAGCAGATATCATGATTCCAAGAAAGAAGGAAAACGCGAGTAAAGTTCCCAGTGGTAATTGGTAGCAACGTCCGCGAATATGGGTTAGAAACACCCGGGATTTTTTAACGATGTGGGTTTGCCGTTCAAATATAATATGATATGCCGGGAATAAAGTGTAATCTTTGTCTCTATTGTACATGTTTATAAAACAAATTTCAAATAAAAAGAAATATATCTGACAAAAAACACATATTAATATTAATTACCGATACTTCATTCTTAAAAATTATGCAAAGTTATAAAATTTATTGGAATATCTAAATCCCCATAAAAGAGTTGACCTGTTAGACTGTGTAGGTTTATACAGACTATATGACTTATGGCAATGGAATTAAGGTTGTATGCAAGGCTTTCTAATCGTTCATGGTTTTCAAAGTTGATATTGCGTTATTGATAATCATTCTTTTGGCATTTGATTCCAAATGGAGTTTATATAACAGACGTTTGTTTTAAATAGTTGTCTAAACTCACATATGGCATCTAATCGCTTCTTTTTAATGCTTTAGTTCGCAGAAGCTGAGATTCATATTCTTATATACGCAAAGCAAGCTTTTAAATCAAAACTGTTTTCCGTGGGTAGAGTGGCTATACTGTTTTGTGGTAATTTCTACATTGGGTAGAAGTTTAGGGTAGGGATGATATATCACAAAACATGTTTAACACAACTGAATTTTGTCGTTATCAAAAGTCAGAAGTCTCTGAACTTGTTAGTCTTGTGTGATTTTTAATTTAATTCGTTTATGTTTTGGAGTTAAGTTTGAAACGAGAAAAATACAAAAGGGATATTCAAGCTCATAAAATGACAACACACTGATAAAATCATGGGAAAAAAAGAATGACGAATTTGATAATAAATGTCTTATCTATACTTTTGAGATTTTCTGATTATCTATTTCTTATGCGTAACATAATCTGGATATGTTACCCTAAACAAATTATAGAGTTATAATATGTGTAACTTAGAGTTGAACATCGCTGAAGATACATTCATTGTAGAAACATCTGGTGCAGTTAAATTGAGAATGGTATTACTACTACTGAATTGATACTTTTGCCAGGGGACTGTAAGTCCCAGAGTGTATCATTAGCCTATAAGTCAGTACACAATTACCGACTTAGTACCGACTTGAAAATAATGGTATTGTGTATTGAAATTCGCTGTAACCAACTTTGAGATAATATTTTTAACCAATTGGAAGGAATATATCTCTTTCGGGAAAAGCTTCGAATGCTTTCCCAATTGGCTTAACATTTTAGGGTATATCAGCTTCAATTTGTGATGTTTAAATATTTTGTCCTCGAGAATCACTGATAAAACATTTAATATGGAAATACGCACTACAGAACCATTTATTGTTGAAATGCGCGGCTTGTGCACTGAAAATTGAAATCGTTAAGTGTATTACTGTATACATTTTTATATCCCATAGGTCAAACTTTGACACTAAATCATCACTATTACATAACCAATATATATTGTTTTCACACATGCAAAAAGGATATTGTTGCTGTAATAATGTTTTATTTATTTATGGAAGTAAAGGAATATATCTATATCGTGCAATGATCTGATTGCTTGTCCAGATCTGGCTTACGTTAGGTCTTTTGTTGTTTTATCCGCACATTTGTATTATTTAGGAATTCAAATATTTTGGCCTCTAGCATCACCGAGGAAACATTTATGTCGAAATGTGTCCTGATGCATTAAAATTTGTACAATGTACATATTTCACATTATAGGCAAATTTCAGAGTCATCCCATTCCGAACACCATCAACCATATATCGAAACACACGATTGTAAGTGGTTTAACAAGACGATTTCTCCTTTATAATACTACCTTGCTTTTGTTTTTTGATATGACATTTTTTTTGTACACATTACTTAGAATTATATCTTCCATTATATTTTAAATGTTTAACATTTTATCGTAGATAAGCAACACTTCCTGGTTAATTTAATAAGCTAAAAAGATTGATAGATGATAGTGAACGAAATATATTGCGTTATCGATTTTAACTAAGACTTCAAAGTCCTTGTAAACACAAACGTATCAAGAAGTCATTTGAAAATGTTGGTTTTTTGCATGCAAATGTAAGGAAGATATTGAAATAAATCGACATGTTGTTGTCCCTTATATTATCCTCACCTTTTTTATTTATTGATCTCATTTAAAGACAAATACGATACAAGAAGTTTAAAAGATATGATTTCATTACACCATATTTGATCTCTGATTTGATCCCTTGATATCTGTAAAACATTTGATAACAATTTGTTTACATTCACTCTATAACGTGGATATACTTTTTGCAAGTATGGAGAACGTTTTATTTGTTTTGTCTATTAATGTGTGTCTCATCAGTGTCTTTGTAAAAAGCGGTAAGTAAATTCAATGTATATAATTTCCAAATGGTGTAGTTTTGAGAAAAAAAATACTCATTGAATATTATACCATAGTGGATGTCAACAAAATAAGTTTTTTTGTTTGACACTCTGATATTCTATTTAAGTTGTCTGATTACTAGATTAATTTTACAGTTTTTAGAATCTAACTATCTTTTTAATGCTGTATTCGAAGCAGCCTAAACATCCATTTACTTTCACCTATCATGTATTTGCCAACTCTATCAGACGAACCATTGGCACTGTTGTGTTTTGTTAGTGTAGATTACATTATACTTTTCCTAAACTAAATAATTGCATTTGATTTTGACATTTTTGCTGTACGTCTTTTTTTGTAAGTCCATACTATTAAATTGTTGTCTTTGTCTTCTACATGTGTTGTCAATGTAGAAACTGTGTTTAACCTTTTTATTGTATAATGTTAAAAAAAGTGCATTATATGGATGATTGTAGATTAATTTAATTCATTTTTCAATCGGAACAACAAAAAAACCTACTTGTTTTATAATCCATGCAGTAGAGGAACTTAAACCGGAATCAGCAATTTATCGTATGGATGAAATAACAAACATTCTACTGACCAAAGTGGTTTGATTTAGTGACATATTGAAGTTCAAATTTAATTTTGTTAAGACGTTTTTGATTGCATTTATCTATTATTCTTAAACAAAAAAGTTGTCGAGGCGAAGCCATGTGTCGTTTTACAGAAGATATACATGATATACTTCTGAAGCGAATATCTTTATTTCAGTGAAAGTGAACTTTTATTTTTGACAAGAGAACTTATGATATGCACAGAATTAAGTATCCTCGAAAAGAATTGAATTGCTTGTAATTCATAAGTAGTTTTAATTTCAATAAACAACCTTACTGTACGACATTTTTTACATTGTTATAGTTTGGATTTAAAATTTTAATATGTTTTCTTTCAGCGTATCATGTTCAATATTTTCATCAACAAAACACATGGTTTGAAGCACAGAGTCATTGTCATGATTTAGGAGGCAGTTTGGCGACACATGATATCAATAATGCCAACTGCAGTGAAGTTACAGGTGTAGATAGTACTAAAGTGTCAACATTTTGGACTGGAGAGTATAACATGACTTCACACTGGATATCTAAGATTGGTAAGTATTTAATTCTCGGTATTGTATTCAAGAATAATAAAATAAAATAAAACTGTGTTCTCAAGCAGATCATCAGTTTAACCTTACATTTGAGAAACTTTACAAATATGATTCAACAGACGAAACACATCCATTCCTTGTCATTAGTATTCTATGCAAACTTTTGTGGCTGCTTTTTCTCTCGTTTACATTTGATAATCCAATATCCTAAAAGAAAACAATATAATATACGTTGAAAGAAAACCCTGATACATTATGATAAATATACAGAATAATATAGAATAGCTAAATAAAAAAAGGTTAACACCTCCATTTTCTATATAAGGAAAGCCTTGAACCAAGTCAATGTGACAGTTGTTTTTCATTCGTTTGATGTGTTTGAGCTTTTGATTTTGCCGTTTGATTAGGGACTTTCCGTTTTAATTTTACATGGTGTTTAATATTTTTGTAACGTTACTTTAAACATCTTCAAGTTTTTACACGTTTTTATTTCAAATTCAAGTATCTTGGAACATGACACGTTACAATTGATAGAGAATTCCAGGTTTTTCATGAAGTACGACACAATCATACTTCGGCTACATTGACTCATCAGTGGTTCTCGAACCAAAATATTTGGAAACCAGTTCAATTACGCTGTTAAAGAATGTTAATAAAACAAAATAAAAAATGAGACCTTTATTCCTGTTAAAATGGTTTCACCTTAGTAAGTCAATCCTAGCGCTGTCCTTCTGAGTCATATGAGATCATTTTCATGTTGTTTGTATGTGGGTTGATGTTGATCAGCCTTTAGTGTAGTATTTTGACACTTAGTCATGCTGTTTCCGACAGCGACAACAGCTTCAACAATGTATTAGTTTGTGATAAGGTGAGTTTAGGAGAAATCCCTAGTTTTGGATTATTTGTATATGATTTGTATTTGCATAAGCATTGGCACATATCATTTCGTAAAAGATTATTTTCCCTGCCCTGAAGTACTGGTTTATTATGTTAGAAACATATAATGAGTTTACATGTTAAGGTTTATGATAAAGTCAGTTGAAGGAGAATCACTAGTGGTAGGCAAATAATGTTTAGTAATAGCATTTGCATGTCTCATTTCCAAATATATAATTTGGCAGTAATGATCTATTGACTTTCAAAGTTTTGCATAGTTACGTGTAAAAGTTCAGTTTAAATGGAACCAATAAAGGTTAGTCGATATCATTAGTATGTAGTTGTATTTTAAAACATTTGAACGTCTTATTTCCATTGAGATCATTATTCATTTGCTTTGAATGTTTTGCATTGTTTACATGTTGAACTTTATACTACCAGTATACATTTGAAATTGTTGCTTGGTGTCAAAGTCTATGTTTTAAAACAGATAATAATCCGTTTAAACTTGTCAGCCTTATCAGCCTTGCAGTTTTTTCTTCCTCTTTAAAAGCTCAAAATTTTCTCAGTTATGATTTCAGCACTGCAGAATTAAAACAAAGTTGCTTTTGTACCTGCTAATTATCAGTACAAAGTTGAAAGTTTTCGACAAAGGCATTTTAGAAGATTTAAAGTTACTTTTTTGTTGTTGAATAATTATATAAAGTAAAATGTACTGGTGTGATAGTTGTAATACGTACACCACACATGATTTTTTACCGCCTGGTTAATGAAGTTAGTTTAACAAATTAAGCTTTCTCATTTCTGGGTTTAATAAATAATTCATTACTTGTTCATGTAGAATATAAATGTTATTCAGGTTTTTAGCTCACCCGGCCTAAAAGGCCAAGTGAGCTTTTCTCATCACTTGGCGTCCGGCGTCCGTCGTCCGTCGTCCGTCGTCGTCCGTCGTCCGTCGTCGTCCGTCGTCGTCGTTAACTTTTACAAAAATCTTCTCCTCTGAAACTACTGGGCCAAATTAAACCAAACTTGGTCACAATCATCATTGGGGTATCTAGTTTAAAAAATGTGTCCGGTGACCCGGCAAACCATACAAGATGGCCGCTATGGCTAAAAATAGAACATAGGGGTAAAATGCAGTTTTTGGCTTATAACTCAAAAACCAAAGCATTTAGAGCAAATCTGACATGGGGTAGAATTGTTAAACAAGTAATGATCTATCTGCCCTGAAATTTTCAGATGAATCGGATAACCCGTTGTTGGGTTACTGCCCTTGAATTAGTAATTTTAAGGAAATTTTGCTGTTTTTGGTTATTATCTTGAATATTATTATAGATAGAGATAAACAGTAAACAGCAATAATGTTCACCAAAGTAAGATTTACAAATAAGTCAACATGACTGAAATGGTCAGTTGACCCCTTTAGGAGTTATTGCCCTTTATATTAAATTTTTAACCATTTTTCGTAAATCTTAGTTTTATTTTACAAAAATCTTCTCCTCTGAAACTACTGGGCCAAATTAATCCAAACTTGGCCACAATCATTTTTTGGGTTAGTAGTTTGACAAATGTGTCCGGTGACCCGGCCATCATACCAAGATGGCTGCCATGGCTAAAAATAAAACATGGGGTAAAATGCAGTTTTTGGCTTATAACTCAAAACTCAAAGCATTTAGAGCAAATCTGACATGAGTAAAATTGTTTATCAGTTCAAGATCTATCTGCCCTGAAATTTTCAGATGAATCGGACAACCCGTTGTTGGGTTGCTGACCCTGAATTAGTAATTTTAAGGAAATTTTGCTCTTTTTGGTTATTATCTTGAATATTATTTTAGATAGAGATAAACTATAAACAGCAATAATGTTCACCAAAGTAAGATTTACAAATAATTCAAATGACTGAAATGGTCAGTTGACCCCTTTAGGAGTTATTGCCCTTTATATTAAATTTTTAACCATTTTTCGTAAATCTTAGTAATCTTTTACAAAAATCTTCTCCTCTGAAACTACTTGGCCAAATTAATCCAAACTTGGCCACAATCATCTTTTGGGTTAGTAGTTTGAAAAATGTGTCCGGTGACCCGGCCATCCAACCAAGATGGCCGCCATGGCTAAAAATAGAACATGGGGTAAAATGCAGTTTTTGGCTTATAACTCAAAACCCAAAGCATTTAGAGCAAATCTGACATGGGGGTAAAATTGTTTATCAGGTCAACATGTATCTGCTCTGAAATATTTAGATGAATCGGACAACCCGTTGTTGGGTTGCTGACCCTTAATTGTTAGTTTTAAGGAAATTTTGCTATTTTAGGTCATTATCTTGAATATTATTACTGATAGAGATAAACTGTAAACAACAATAATGTTCAGCAAAGTAAGATTTACAAATAAGTCAACATGACCGAAATGGTCAATTGACCCCCTTAGGAGTTATTGTTCATAGTCAATTTTTAACAATTTTCATAAAATTTGTAAATTTTTACTAACATTTTCCACTGAAACTAATGGGCCAAGTTCATTATAGATAGAGATAATTTTAAGCAGCAAGAATGTTCAGTAAAGTAAGATGTACAAACACATCACCATCACCAAAACACAATTTTGTCATGAATCCATCTGCTTCCTTTAATATTCACATAGACCAAGGTGAGCGACACAGGCTCTTTAGAGCCTCTAGTTTGTTGAACTTGTAAAAATATACATAAATGATATCTATATATATATATTTACAACTGAGGTCTCATTTGTTTTACATCTTAAAAGGTTGCATCGAAATATTAGGACAGCCAAATACTTCAGCTGCACGGACTGTATCAAGATGTTTGGAAATTTGTAAAATGCGACATGTAAACGTTGAATTTCTTGCACATATAGTAAGTAATTCACATAATCAGATGTAGATATAAACTAACCATCGGCTCTTAAATACTGTCGAATTACTTTCAGCCAAGTCAAGTAGTGAATTAAATAAGACTAGCCAAGATTGATCATCAACACAAAATCTACTGTTATGTTAGATAAAGTTAAAAGACGACCACTGACTTGTAAAGGTGCACGCACATGTTTGGGATCAAAGCACATTTATTTCAATACAATTGTATTACAACATCTTTCTTATCACCGATAGTAAAACAACCAGGTGAACGATACATAGAGGAAGGATTATATAAAACACTAGCTGCGGAACCGTAGCTCTTAGGTCCTTATGTTATTTTTTGACTATTTGCGGACCATAGAGCTACGGATTTTTCCTATTTCAAAACGTTCGGAATTGCGACCCCGGTTCAGGTCGCACTTATTGCTCAAAAAAATATTGTTTATAATCCATGCAAAACTTGTCAATAGATATAGTTCGTTTCGTTAGATATTTTTCTAGGATATGACGTACCTATTTATGTTTGAATATTCATTTCCCTAACACTATTATCTAATTATATCCATTTGTATACATTCTCCGCCTATTTTATTCGGCCATATTGAATCTCGTAGTGACGTCACGAGAATCAAGAAAAGATAACTCTTATAGGAAAACACGTGTTGGTTTGTTTACGTTGTCTTTTATTTTATTTTCATGACTTTTTGAATGAAAGTACGTTTAATTAAGGTTAAATACTAATGGAAATAATAATTCTTTCAAGCTATTTAAATATTTCTAATGAATTAATGTTGTAAAGTCTTGAAAACACTCGATTCTCACTTAGAAATAAGTAAACACACCAACACGTGTTTTTCTAAAATAGTTATCTGTTCTTGTTTTTCATAGGCGTTCCTCACCTCCAACATAGGAGATCGAGGATATTTGAGTTATCTTTTCTTGATTCTCGTGACGTCACTACGAGATTCAATATGGCCGAATAAAATAGGCGGAGAATGTATACAAATGGATATAATTAGATAATAGTGTTAAGGAAATGAATATTCAAACATAAATAGGTACGTCATATCCTAGAAAAATATCTAACGAAACGAGCTATATCTATTGACAAGTTTTGCATGGATTATAAACAATATTTTTTTGAGAAATAAGTGCGACCTGAACCGGGGTCGCAATTCCGAACGTTTTGAAATAGGAAAAATCCGTAGCTCTATGGTCCGCAAATAGTCAAAAAATAACATAAGGACCTAAGAGCTACGGTTCCGCAGCTAATAAAACACTTAACACTATATTTTTGGTTAAATAGTTAAAGTCAATAAAAAGACAGGATTAAATAAAACAACCTAATATAATTTTGAAACGGTCACAGAAAACAAGCTTACAATATTCAAACTTTTAGACTTGTTCAAATAATTATAAAAATAAGCGAACTTATATTAATCACTCCAAATATCAACGACACAAGGCCACAACAACAGTCTGATTATAATATTTATTTACAAAAACATATAATTTGAGAGATAATTGATTGCTTAATGTTACCATAAAGCTAGGACTTATACATTTATACATTTGTTCAATCATATAGTGAAATATATGAAATAAGTGGTTTAACATTGTTCTCATTTCTAACTTTTCTTATATGACATCCTACATATAATGAATATAGGAATCCAGGTGTGTGTGCATATCAAGTAAAATACCAAGCTTCAGAAAGGTAATTGACGTTCACCAATGCAGCAACACTATGGTGTCAAAGAACAGATACTGGGAATTTAGTGGTATGTATGTATGCATTTTATTTTCATTTAATCTTGAATATGTATATCTGCAACCACTTCAATGAAAAGGAACACAGTTTACTTTTTCATTCCCAGTCCGGATATGCAATGCTAACTAAACGACAGTGTAAAATAACGACATACAACTTATAACTGAAGGTATGAATCTATAGCATTTCAACATATTTCAAAGCAGAACAAGTTGGGGATACATACATTATTCCTGTATGCATAGAGCAAGAGATCAATAGTACCTCAAAGTTTGAAATTCATTAGTTAAGATTTTTCAATACTAAATTTGACATGCTGAACAATTTAAACTGGAATATATATTTACAATATATCAAAACAGAGCCTAAATGAATTTCTAAGTATTGTTACTTAGTTCTATATACATTTGAATAGAACAAGAGAGATAAAGTGCGTGTTTGTGTTTTATAATAGTTTTGTTTCTTTGCTTCAGAATATGAAAGTCATTTACACATTTTTAAACGTCCTTCGAACACTATATTATATTTTCCTGTTAAGCTGTGGCCCCCGTGCGGCAGTCTTCTTTTCCGCCGTCCGAAAATTTTACTTTATGTTGTGTATTATTACAATGAACATTCTCTGAAACTGTTTGGTAAACTGTTTTTTGCTTTTTTTCTTTTGTTTACAACCATTTGTAGATGACAATATTATATCGTCATTGTTATACCAAAATTTCTACGGAAGTTATAAGATTTTGATTGTTTTTAAACTATTATGAAAATTTAACATCTTGTAAACGGAACCCTCTAAGAAAATTTGACTGACCGGTTTCATTATTGATAGGATTGTTTGCTATCGTGTATAGTTGAGTATGTTATACCATCATATTGATTTAGGAGTTTTCCATTGTATTACTATCGTAACAAATAACACACTGTGGCATACAATAAAATTCTTCATTTATACAGCTTGTATGACATTTCGTATCGGCGTAGCAATATGTTAAAACTACTACTGTTTTAACAGACACTTGTTAAATCATTCCATGATGATCAGAAGTCAGATTCATGAATTTTTAATGGTATCAAACGAAGTATAAAAATTCAAAGTAAGAAATGTTCAACAATTACAAACTCCTTGTTTTTTTCTGGATTTACTTGGTGTATCAAATATTTATATAATTTTTTTTATCAAAATATATATAAGTTATGAAATTAAAGTTTTCATACATTAATTGGAATAAATCTATTTCTACAGTTAGTCGAAACACAACATTGAAAGGCTCCGGTAACTGTGTGTTTGTGAATTGTCTAGGTGGACCAGTTGTGTACACATCTCAATGCAAAGATGAACGGAGACCCTTTTGTGGTAAGTATTTTAAACTTAATGTAAATTTATCCTTTCAAAAAGTACGGGGCTTCATAGTACCATATTTACGTCCAATATTTCTTTTCACGTTTCTAGGGCGAAAGACAAATTTATTTTTATTGCATGAATTATAAACAGTTTATTTTCTTTTTTCTTTTCTGATACCTCTAATCGGATGTATATTATACTAGTATCAGTTAAATGAGGCAAAGATGACTTTCATCCTTTTTTATGGTTACAATTAAGGATAGACTGTAAAAAAAACATACGTAATAACACAACAATCTAGCTTTTTTCCCTATGAACATGTGGGAACATTTATACTTGACTCATATTCCACTAACAAGCTTGAAAGCAACAATTGTCATGGTACGTTTATTCAGAAAAAACAGATAACATCACATGTCTACTGTAATATTAAACAACAGAACACAACTCTTACACATTTACTATAAGACACATACGACCAAACAAATACATAACACTTCAACAGACCAAGAAGGTGAGATATTGACTCGGATCTCCTTGATCAGTTTGACAAGCGGATCTAATCATATCAACAGCAATATACTTTTTTCATAAAAATCCCTAGACCAAAGTTGACTTTAGATGAATTTGGCTATTTATTTTAGGTATTTTTTTGTCATATAGCTCTTCAACGGTTTCGGTACTTATACATCCCTCGGATTATAAATGTTTGGCTTTGAGCGTTTCTGTTGAAAGTAAATCCAGAAAAGCGTATTGGACGTATGAAATTATTAAACGTGTTGTTTTCAATTTTTTACATCACCTCTGCTGGTGGACTATTAGTCCCCGAGGGTATCATCAGCCCATCAGTATCAGTCAGTACTTCGGTACTGACATGATTTAACAAACTTTTCTAAAATTGTCTGTTTATAAATTTTCAAATTATAAAGAAACTAAAGTTTCAACTCCCTCAGGCAAAGTTTACTTTAGATGAATTTGGCTATCTATTTTAGGTATTTTTGTCATATAGCTCTTCGTCGGTTTAGATACTTATACATCCCTCGGATTTCAAATGTTAAGCTTTGAGCGTTCTTGATGAAGTTAAATCCAGAAAAGCGCTTCGGACGCATGAAATTATTAAACGTGTTTTTTATAAAAAAAAATAATTTCAATTTAATAATGCTTTTTTTGCCATTTTCGACATATTTTTGATATACTTCCAGCCCAGTAGTCAGCACTTCGGTGTTTACATGAATATCAATTATATGGTAATTATACCCCCGCT
Source organism: Mytilus edulis (assembly GCA_019925275.1). Classification (NCBI taxonomy): domain Eukaryota; kingdom Metazoa; phylum Mollusca; class Bivalvia; order Mytilida; family Mytilidae; genus Mytilus; species Mytilus edulis. Next base: position 36,264,911 of record CM034362.1, read on the forward strand.
TTAATTTTTATTATTTTACAATTTGCAAACGTATGAATTATTCGAAATACTAAGATTTTTCTTATCACAGGCATAGATTACCTTAGTCGTATTGGGCACAACTTTTTGGAACTTTGGGTCCTCAATGCTTTTCAACTTTGTACTTGTTTGGCGTATTAATATTTTGATGTTAGCGTCATGGATTAGTCTTATGTAGACGAAACACACATCTGCTGTATTAAACTATAAGCTTGGTACTTTTGATAACTATTCATAGACCTTATTTAATTCATTTTATCATATCAAAGCAAGCATATATAAAAAAAAAATTCGAAACTAAGATGAAGTCAGCCATTACTTGTAAATGGGCAATGTCATATATTTTTGTCGATTGTTGAATACAGCCTCAATAAAATATCAATTTCAAAGATAAAATATGATTGCTTATTGAAGATTTGATGCTGTAAGACAAATTTATGACAGATTTTGTATGCTTTCTATACAAAGTACGTCTATTATGAAATAATTCATTCAATGATATTTTTTAAAACCATGGTAGTGATATAAGATAATAGCATTTGTTTTGATCTTCAATGATAAGTCGACATAAAACAGTTGTATGAATATTTTTCGCAAAAGTCTTTGACATACATATAGCTAGAAATGTGGTATTTTTGCCGATAAGACAATTACCAACTAGACTTCAAAGGACGTGGATGTAATCAATGATAAATCAATATATGGCCTTCTACAATGACAAAAAACCTATACTTCATAGTTAGCTATAAACGGTCTAGACATGGAAAACTTGACACAATTTAAACCAGAAACTAACAAACTTATTTCTACCTTTTCAATATAGGTAACAAGAAATACGGGAGACATATTTAAAAGCAATGAGAACAACTGGAATTTATGCTCCTAACTTAGGACAGGCTCATTGGCAAGGTGGAAGGTTAAATGATGTTTGTTTGCGCCCTATCCTCGTCAAAACTTGAGAATATGTGAAAAAAATTTATAGTTAAAAACCGATTTAAGAGAAACAAATGATTTAGTGAATTTATATAAGTAAATAGTATTTACAAGATGTATCTTCATTAAAAACACAAAAAATTAAAACAAAAACTTCGATGTAAGTACTGATAACACATAATTGTCAGATTAAGTAACATGCTAAATTGAAAACCTGTAACAATATTATTCAAACAACCGACGAGTTAATATAGCCAATTACATGTACCACTAAGCGACAATATCTAACAATATGCATGCGACGCGATCTAATAATAATATTGAATATGATCATCATAATTCATCCATACAGTAAACCCATATGGAATTTACTGACCCCGTATATATCGTATTAGGTCACTAGCACAATTTGTAACGAATTTATCTTACCGACTATTTTTATTTGTTGAATGTAGTGTTGTCTCATTTGCAACCATACCGCATCTTCTTATTCTTATACTTAAGTGTTCAAGTATTCAACCTACTTCCATTGGTCTGCACAAAAAAAAGTAATTTCAACAAAAACAATTTAATATCGAGAACCTTGATTTAACAATATTAAACAGAACTTTCAGTTCATTTAAATAATCAAAAAGAGCCAAATTCGTACCTCCACTACTAACCGTGTATTTAAATAAGCCCCGCCTCCCTACTAACTTGATATGGAATATCTACGGTCTCCACGCAGATGCTTTTAACCAATCATATTCCTAGAAATGTATTGTATAGGAGGTGAGATAACATTTATGTATCGGATTTCGAATACCCATTCTGTTATTTCATTACTTTCATATAGTATGCTCTCCGTTCAGTGTTACAATTTATATTACTAATTAAGGCCAATAGAATCAAAATTAAAACACCAGACATTCAATCAGAACTAACTGTTGTAAAGTAATAACTCAAAGAAGCCGATTATATCGAATGAAACTATTTGCCTTGCATTGTAATGCGTAATAAGAAGCAGTTACATATTTAAGGCTTGAACCACACACGTATATATCGTAAATAATGTAAAACAAAGATTAAAAGCGAAAAAGAAGACACAGTAAAAGCAAATCAATTCAATTGCAGGGACTTAATAAGTTCTTATTAAACATAACCTCTAATAGCATTGTCGACATATAACATTTAAAAAATGCTTTTTATGATCTAGCATTGTACTTGTCTAGGCGATATGATTTTTTGACAATTGTTTATAACATTATGTTAATTTAATTCTTGAAATAATTTTTTCGAGGATATTGATTCCGCTGATAGATTATTGAACAAAGCTATTTTTCTTGAGAACTAACTATAGTTATTGATTATGTTAAATGCTAATGTTTTAGACAGTACTGCTCTTTTAAATTGGAAAATGAGCCAAGAGCATTGTAATAATAAGATCCCGGGAAGTTTGTGGGACATCTGCCACACAATGCCAACTGATCAAAGAGGTGCATGGTTACCAATTCATAGAGTAATATTAAGAACAGATGTAAGACAAGGTAACTTTTAACATTTTCAACTATTTTTTACGGTATTAGTTTTCAAATATTCCTTTCTGACTTATGTAAGACAAACATGCGCCGGTAATCTAGAATCATGTTTTCTATCGAATAAAATATATGGCAAAGATGTTTAAATCTTGCAGTCAGTCTTAAACATTTTTTTTATATACATTCACTCGTTTATTTTCTTCAAAAATGTCTGTTTTATTTCAAGATCTATAGGAAACATTTAGATGAAAGGTCTACAACATTGTGTCAAAGGCAGTCATACCACATCTCTTGTCTCTATTTATATATTTCACACGGTATAGTAAGTTATAAATTCGCATTCATGAAAAATGTTAAATAATTCAAAATATCATAATTTATGCAATTCAATAAACGAAAATATTCAGACTGCAATGAACGCGAAACACTGAATAGCAGACTCACTTTGGACAGATACACTTTCCATTGATGAGTTGGTGAGTAATTTCTATATCAACAGAACGTGTAGGCATGGATTTGAAAAAAACATACCCCTTCCACATCAGAAATATTGAACGTTATACGTTATATTTTCCCCCGATTTCACTTTGTTTGAAGTGCGTGTGCGTGCATATACTATTATTGTTTGTGCATTATTTTTTTCCTAAATACATTCAAATATAAAGAAAACATGAAAATTTATTTGTTGTTTAAATGTCTGTTTCATTTCAGCAAATGGAAGTTTTTAACGAACTTGACTGGCTATACAGCCCTTGCACGATCGGGTTTCATATCAAAATCTTTAGGAATTATTTATACGAGCGTTTATTGTATGTCCTTGGACATTGTATCATTGGCAATCGTATCACATCTCCTTATTTCATATAAATTTCATATCGTAGTTTAAAAGAATTTAAAACTATTTATGAAAACATTGAAGGAAAATATCTGCACCAGCCTCTACACTCTATTAAAAATGATTTTATTGATTTATAATAGAATGTATCACAATGAAGTTTGCTTTGATATTAAGTTTGATACATTCGACTAATTGTCATGTTTAGAATAAGCACCAGAACTGTCCGTTATTTTAAAATGAATATTACTATAATGGAGAGTCTTTTTCAGTTTTCAAAAGTGTATAAAAAATTGACTTATCTACCATTAGTATTTGCATTTCTTATAAACAGATTGAGAGAACTAATCCAACTTTTTGTCATGAAGAAGAAGGGAAAACGTAGACAAAAAAATCATGAAATTGTACTATTCGTGAGCAACACTATATATGCAACTAGTTGAGCAAATTGTATCTGTGTAGTAATTTGTGAAAATGTTTGTCGTTTCCTGATTTTTCATTTCTTCTGATATTGCATTGTTTGTTTTACTTGACCGATGAGTTTTGAATGTACCATCACTATCATTTATCTATTTTTTTAGCAAATTATTTCTACAGCTTGAAATATGTATAATTATGTTTTCTATATAAAGATTTGAATTTTAACGAAGAAGCTGTAAGAGGATGTGCATCAATCCGCTGTATTTACAAGAAAGGAGTTTCAACAACATTTCAAGCAAGTACGCCTTGCAGAGGCACAACGAATGGTTTCTTTTGTACTTTATGTAAGCCTTTTTAAAAAAAATAAAATATATCAGTCGTTATCTTTATATATTTAAAGACAATTTGGCATTGTGATACGTACATAAAACTTTATATCAATTTCGATAAGAGGATATACATCTCACAAGTTTTAGTCTATAAAAGGTACCACATATAAAATAGTATAACAGAAGACTTTCTGAATAAAATACAATTATAAATTTTAACATCAGTACAGAACTGCCTAGTTTAAAATTTAGATACCTCTGTATAAAGAACAGGCAGTTAACTGAAAACAATATGTTATGATAATTATTTTTTTTTGCTGAGCTTAGATCTTGAATATAATAATGTTAAATATGAGAAGAAAAAACTGTATCAATATGTTTATACACACCATATTACGTTATCACGACAGGTGAAACAAATGCTTCAAACAATTCATCTTCCACAAGAACATACAATTATCGAACAACAAAGGCTCCCGAAATGACAGTTAATGCACTGGAAATTACAGGTATGCAGTACTTGATTGTTAAGATATACAAAGAAAACGTTTAAATTAGATAGTGGATTTTAAATATAAAAGCTCAAAAAAACACAGACAATGATTTTAGAAATGCGCATCGAACGAAGTAACATTATTACATTTTAGATATGAACTCCAGAGATGGGTTCGATTACTTTCAATGTAATTGATTAAATTACAATTACTTTGTCATTTGTACGATTAAATTAAATTAATGATTACATCATGTCTGAAAGTATCTGATTAAATTAATGATTACATTGGCAAAGTAATCATGATTACATCTGATTATAATGAATTTAAAAACAAAACATTTTGAATGATGTGAATGAATAAATGTTCAATATAACTATAGCATTTTTGGGAAAGTATTTTATTTGGTTCAATTATAAAATGATAACTTCAAATTAGACTTCATCTATTTAAATAAACACCAAATTTCACTACATATATATATGTCGTGTACAAGTTGCGATTTTGTACAGGTTATAACATGTACAAAAATATTGTACATGTTATAACTTGTATAATGCAAAAATACGAGTTATAACATGTACAAAAGTACCTCATACATGTTATAACCTGTACAAAATATTGCTTAAAAATGGTTTTGACTTGTACAAAATCGAAAAATCAGGATATTTTTCTAATATCGCAACAGATGATATTGACCTCAATAACATTTTCATAACTTTTGTATTATTCCTTCATGTTAGTGTGTTTTGTCCTTTTTTGATACAATTAATGTCCAGGGGTCGGTAACGAAGAATTCCTAAGACCTGTCATAAAATATATCTTAGGACATGTCTTATGATCCTCTTATGACTATCTATGGACATATCGTTATTTGATGAATTCTAATTGTGAGTGTCCACTTTGAAGGCAATAGTAAAATACTTTCTTTCTAGTTGACACTAAAAGACATAAGAGGATAGCCAGGATAGATGTGTCTACAAATAAAATTGGGAACTGAAATGGGGTATGACTTTATTGTGTCTAAAAGACAACAACCCGCCCATGGAGCAGACAACATCCAAAGGCCACAAATACATGCTTTCAAAGTAGAGGATATATATTTAAAACATCAAAATGACATTCGCCTCATGCAATGATTTTATAGTTTATTAATAAAAATTGAGTTATAAATAAATTAATTTACATAAGTCATGCAGAAGGCCAAAAATGTTGAAGAGTAGATCCAAAGATATTGATAATGAAGCGTGGTCCAATGAAAACTATTTCAGCTCTCTCTTGCTTTTACAGAGTAATCATATAAGACATTGCTTTAGTCTTATCATGCTATAAAACGAGAGGGAGGAGTATTTCCCAAAGTCATTAGGAATCGTTCTTAAATTTTTTGGAGGAATTTAGTTACTTGTATCTTATGTAATTGTCATTGAGGAATGAAAGCTTTTAGTAAATAGTTTCACACTCATTTAAGCCAAGATGGACTGCATAAAACATACAGTTACATGAAAACACATTTTGCCAACATAAGTCATGAAACATATATTTCCGAAACTTTGTGGTCATTGTCCTCTACAGAAAAAGGCACGTTCTGGCCTATTTATTGTTGTTCCTTATGCATTGGTGAATTTAAATGTATATTTTACTTCATTAAGATTAATTCAAAATTTTGTACAAGTTAAAATCATTTTTAAGCAATATTTTGTACAGGTTATAACATGTATGAGGTACTTTTGTACATGTTATAACTCGTATTTTTGCATTATACAAGTTATAACATGTACGATATTTTTGTACATGTTATAACCTGTACAAAATCACAACTTGTACACGACATATACATTACACTTTATCAACAATGATCTCTGAATTATTTTGAATTAAATTTAATAAAGATATATCATCGTCAAGAGTTTTTTTGTTTGTCTTCTGACCTCTTTCATAATTTATATGTATTCCAAGTTGCAGTTTATGGAAGTTTAAATATGGATGAAATAAAGTTACCAGTTAAAACTATGTTAAATTTTAATGGAAATGTTTAATCAAATTGTAAACAATATGTGAGTACTAAAAATCATTGCATTTTACATGTCCAGTCCAAATACAAAACAAAATATAATTAAACAACATATTTGTCCAACTTTTAATTTAGTTTGTGCTAATTAGATAATTTATCTTTTATCATATATATTTCCCTACAGCTATACTCAATTGGTAAATGCAATAAAAACAAACATTAATTAGTCTCCTACCTGTCAATTTAAAGTTGACAAAAATCACAAAAATTAACAAAAGATTATAATTCAGGGTTAAAGAAAAGTATTACTTGAATATATAACAGTTATTAACAAATATTAATATGAAGATCATTATAAAAAGATGAATATACATGTATGTACAATTTCTTTTCCCAAAATAAAAGGTATATAATTGTATTATATGTCTCTGCTTAGGCTAATGATGACTTTTCAATACTGTAACAGTTTATTTTTAACTGAAGTAGACATGCTTACAGTAACCAAACCATTTTAGTATGTTAAAAATTTATCAAATATGAATAACAAAGAGGTTCTTTTAATGACCAAAAACACCATTTTAGATTCTTTTCATTGTAATCAGAATGTAATCAAAAAGTAATCATGATTAAAGGGTATTTTGAAAAGTAATTGATTAAATTAAATTACATGTAATCAGATTTTTGGCGGATTAATGATTACACTGATTACTTGAAAAATTGTAATCAATTACAGCTGATTAACGATTACAATTACAATTACCCCAAGTCTGATGAACTCCCAATACACCTTATCGTTATTTTTTCAATTCCTTTATAACTCCAAAAGACAATTTAGACAACTTCATTGTTGGGTCAAATATCGCATCAACAAAGATCATCAGTGCGTATTGTTCTGTGTATGTTTTCTACACTGTCTACAGGTTATTTGGGGAGAGTTTAGATATTCAAAAACTTGTTAGCCCCGCCGCATTTTTGTGCCTATCCCAAGTTAGGAGCCTCTAGCCTTTGTTAGTCTTGTATGATTTTCAATTTTAGTTTCTTTTAAATAATTTGGGGTTTAGTATGACGTCAATCATCACTGAACTAGTAAACATTTTTGTTTAGGGGCCAGCTGAGGCACGACTCCGGATGCGGGAGTTTCTCGCTGCATTGAAGACCCATGGGTTGCCTTCGGCTGTTATCTGCACTTTGAGCGGTTTGTTGTTTCTTTGACACATTCCCCAATTCCATTCTCAATTTTATTTCAAAACTTTGATATTTTTTGAAGTTATTAAAAGCCAAATTAAAGTAATTTAAAATGCATTGTTTGATGTGTTTATAATGGTGTCATCATATCTCTATGAAAAGTAGCTAAGATTTATTGGCAGGGTTTGGATATACGTTTGATCAATCAGGTTTTACATATTCAAAGTTTTTGGGCACGAGCGTTACTCATTTAGTGTTATGTTATTAGCACCCGCTGAGTTGCTCCTTTATAAAAAAAAACCCACACCATTAAAAGTTGTAGCATGGCCAATTGTTTGGGAGGATAAACATGATAATTTTCGGTGTATCACTATCCCTTCTTAATTATTATCGTTTAAACTAAAGACATTGAAACACATTTCCAAGCAGTTATATACCATCTGCGCCATCGTATGGAGATCACATACTTAAAAATATTTACGGTCGTGCATTTTCACACTATACAGATCTTGACTTCATCAAAAGGGGTGCTACTGACACAAAGACTATCCAAATCAGGAATAATGACTAAAATTAACACTACACATGTTTTATGGACATCTTATAGAATTGATCGATTACTGTTTCTATGTCTAACTTCTATGTTTTATGTGAATTGGGGTGGGAGATAATGTAAACATAACAGTAGGCGATTACACTATTGACACCCCAAGTCTCGGTTTTTTGCGTTTTCTTTGTATCATATGAATGGATTTAAGAAATGTTTTGAGATGGCAATAACTGTTGACGCTTGACTAGGACTTGCATATTAAGAAAGTAGCCAGGTTAAAAGACCCCCTTAAAATTGTTTGAAAACGTTCAATCTTCCTTTAATCTAGACCGAAGGTGAAACATCACAAATTAAACACATTCATATATAAGTGCTTAGCACGTGAGATCGATATTCTTCATAAACAGGAATAACAAATTACCTGGAATTACTGAAGTCAGTTTAAATCCAAATTACAGTTTTTAAACCGTATCGCCAAATCCAGATTTTGACACAGGACAATATTTTAAAAGCTTAATATGCTTTTATATGCAAACTTGAAAACAAGATTGCAATAGCTAGACATTGTAATACAACATATTTATCATTTGAAAGTATAAACATATTTAATGTTAAAAATTTCCTTTTTATTTATCATAGAATTCTTGCGTGAAAAAAACCCAACATGTCTTTTAATACTTATAATCAAGTGTTCGTTCATATTACTTATGTTGCATGACTTAAACTGCATGTTAACATGTAAAAGCTCACTTTCAACAATTATTGAATTGTCAGGTATGATTCAAAGTACAAACAGCATAGTAGTTCAGCAGATTGACAATGTGACTTTAACGAAATTTCCTGAACGCCATACAACTTCCAAAATCGGTAATATGAATAATATATAAGTTTGATACATGTATACATAATAAGCTGAGAAATATTCGAGAACTTACAAAATATACACATTTTGTGCAATTGTTTTATTCATTAGAAACGGTTGATCAATGAATTTAATATTTAAAAATGTTGTAAATATAATGTTTAAATGAAGATTTTTTTTTATAGAAATGTCTTTTAGAAATGAGAACGTTATTTAGAAAGAGATTTTAAATGAGTAATACACGATTAACCAGTTCATAATGTGCTTTCTATGGTGTTTTTCTTGATAAACTTATAATTGGTTAACAAAAACAAAAAACAAGGGGCAAATATTTAATGTTTCTTATTTGTTAAAATGTATTCGTCTTCTCAAAAGTTTAACTTAATTCATTATCTGATTTTGTGAAATTAATTTCGGTGCATTCACGAAACAAGAATGTGTTTATAGTACACGGATGCCCCATCCGCACTGTCATTTTCTATGTTCAGTGGACCGTGAAAATGGGGTAAAACCTCTAGTTTGGCATAAAATTAGAAAGATCATGTCATAGGGAACATGTGTACTCAATTTCAAGTTGTTTGGACTTCAACTTCAAAAAAACATACCTCGACCAAAAACTGTAATCTCAAGCGGGATAGATGGACAGATGAACGGCCGAACGAACCAACGGACGGACAAACGGACGCACAGACAAGAATACATAATGCCCATAAAAAGGGCATACAAAAGACTCATATCTAACTTTGTCGTGTTTCATAAAACCTGATGAAAAAAATCAAGTTTCATTGTTTTCGCAACATGTAAAATGTACCATATACAAACACATCTATTGTTCTAAATCGCCTCAAAATGACAGGAATTTAGAGAAATTTTCTGAAAGTTACGTCATTGTTATAATATAAAACTAAATCTAAATATGTGTTATTGAACAACGAAGCGGATACGTATAACTCTGGAGTTAATGTTGTTACGTGATACTGTTGAAATAAGAGACATCCCTGCTAAAAATGATCAAAACACTTAAAAAGAAGCCAGTACAAAGTCTAAGGTAACAAGTCAGGATATAGACAAATGGTACAATATGTCAAGTTTACTTGTATATTCCGCGCATACATTTTTATATAAAAAATGATTTACAGGATTTTTGTTCTTTCTTGAATGATAACGAGTGCTTTGTTTTGTTTTATTTGTTCACATTTTATAACGAGGTCAATGGTCTTTCTATCTAATATGAATCTAATTTATTGTTATGCAGCTTTAGAAATGTAAAAAGTAACATAACAAAAATACCGAACTTCAAGAAAACTCAAAACGGAATGTCCCTCATCAAATGCCAAAATCAAACACTCATACTATGGCGACTTTCATTCTTCTTGTATTTAAACTAAACCAACTTTCATTCTAAATTTTCCTCCCGTTATCACGATCGATTTCTTTAAAATTAATAAAAATGTAAAATAATCAATATTATTAAACTGAACTTCATACTTTTTATAAAATAACAATCTGATATCGTTCTGTTCCAGCTTTCCGGTATGATCATTATAATATCGATGAGAAACGATGATAATCCGTTGGAAGGGGACGATAAATGGCTGACTCGTGTTAAGACAGAGCCATATCTCTTGCATGTAAAAGACACCCTTGTAGATTTCGTAAAAGAGCAGGCTAATGCCGCTACAAGGCAGCACCTGCACCCGCAAAGTGGAAAGGCATTAATATAAGTTGCAATAACTTGTTTCCCAATCCACTATAAATAAATATGTTTAAACTAACACAGATGTTCATGTTGACATATGAAATGTCTTGTCCTTTATATCATATTGTTCATCTCTTACGATATTTGTTTTACACATTTGCATGACAAAATTAGCTGTTAGACCTGAAAATTGAATTTATGATACACTTTGAATTTTAAAAGCTGTTTTTGTCTCCTTTTTAAAAATTAATTTGAACATTGTTACATGCTTACTACTGATGCATCTCAGTTAGGGGATGTTGTTCTCTATACTTTTCTTTTTATTGTTTTAGGTTTGATTGTTGGAGGAGTGCTAGGCGCCTTAGCAGTGATCGTCTTTATTGTGCTCGTTGTTATCCTAAAATTAAGGTACGATTAATTTTAAATTGCGAAAAATTCTAAATAAATCTGGTTTGTCTTTCAGGTGAATAAGTCATTTTAATCTTCATTCATGCGACCTTCAATTAACATCTTACGTCAAGATTGTTTATGTATGTGCTTAGTTTTTTTATATTTTGAAAAGAAGAAAGAAAATCAACATTTAGAAATAAAACAAGTGTGCTAGATGGAAACTCATTTCTTTGAATGATTTGGCCATCACAAAATCAACATTATACAAGCATAATTATAATTTGCATAGATATTTAAAGATTCTTAAATCAAACAGACAGCTGAAAAATCGCCATTAAACGTGTTTATGTACTTGTAAATATGTACATGTATTTATAGTTATTTATTCATACCAGTTCATATGTCGGAAGGTATTATTGTTAGTCCACGGAGGTTATCTCGATCGTGCATGGTGTTCTTTTCTGCAATACAAAAACTACGAAAAGCTGTTTCATTATAACAGTAAATTGTATTAAATGTTTTTTTTTATATTTGCATTTCTAAATCCCATGGATCAGTTACAAAATGAGGTGCTATATGACCTAAAGGTAACTTTAACGAAAAGATAAATCCGTTTAAAGTCATCATTGCCTAATGAAGAGGGAACTTCATAGCTATATTAGAGGGTTTCTTTTACAGAAAATTCAAAATGCTATGTTATAATTCTTATAAGATCCAAAAGACTGATTTCTGAGCAAATGAACATAACTGTGAAAGAATTAAAATAACACATTGTAACTTTTAAATCAATACATCAATTTTAATACTGCCTTTTCAATTCCGTGATTGCAAGTAATATTTATTAAAATTTTTGATTATAATAGGGGATAATTAAAACGAAAATTTCTTTAAAATTCATGAGGAATTATAACCGTGCAAAACGTCACATACGATATATTGACTATGTGAGACAGAACCCAAATATATTTTATAGAAAAATAATCATATTTCAGTTTCAAATTCTTTGTTTAAATCAAAATGGTTTTGTTTTTATCATGTATTAACTAACTCTTCTGTCATTCTATGTTTATGTTTGGAATAGGGAATATAATCTATAAAATAAGTTCAAGGTAAATAATCTAAACTTGTGATACTATTGAATGCAGAAAGACACTTGTATGTACTCAAAGAGATTTTTGGAATATTTTAGTTTTCACATATGGTTCACAACACGGCTATCATAAATAGGTTCATAACTCTAAAGCCTGTTACAATTACCTTACACATATTATAAAGACTTCTATTTGGTAAAACGTTATCATGTTAATAATTCAATTAATTTCCATTTGATTAAAAGGAAGGACAAACATCCCTTAAAATTTACGCTAGTGGTTTATAACCCTTTTATTCACCGGCAAAAAGCCTTTTGAGTTTCTTGATTTGTCCATGAGTTATCTCCCATAGAAATGAAGTCACAGACGTAAGTAAACAAAATGACAAATTTTGTGATGGTATCTCTTTACGAGTGTAAACTAACGAATTAGACAATAACCGGATTTGTAATAAAATAAACAACACGACGAGTGCCAAATGTGGAGCAGGATCTGTTGACCCTTCAGGAGCACCTAAGACCACTCCCAGATTTTTGTGTGGTTCGTGTTGCTTAGTCTATAGTTACTCTGTTGTATCTTGTGTACTGTTATTTGTCTGTTTGTCTTTTTGTAATTTAGCCATGGCGTTATCAGATTATTTTATCTATGAGTTTGACTGTCCCTCTGGTATCTTTCGCCCGTCCTTTAGTTTTCTATGCTGTGTCTTGTGTACTATTATTTGTCTGTTTGTATTTACACTAGCCATGAAATTGTCAGCTTTCATTTCAATCTATGAGTTCGACTGTCCCTTTGGTATCTCGCGCCGCTCTTTTATAAAAGGTTCTTTCACATGTTTCAGGGCCATCAATATTTTACAAAAAGATTCTGTTGTTTGTAAGGTATTTCCACTGTTAGTTCGATATAATAAAACAATTAAAAAGCGATGAATATTCAAAATTGTCAACCCTAAAAACTTAATATTTTAGAAATAACTCTCGTGGAACACTTGGCACAGAAATCAAGGCTGTGCTTTGAAAATCTTCTGTGTAACCTATACTAGAATACATTTTGTAATTAAACTTATATTGTATTCTGCAAATAAACTTTAATCTTTTTTTTATTATGCCACACGTTTATTGTTAGCATCCATATATTCACATTCTTGTCATCTTTTCTGCATTATGTGTTCTTGGGTTGTGTATAGGATGTGGATGTCCCATATGTTCTTTGAATTAACTTATATTTTTCAGTACATTTATTGAAAGATGATTTTATACCGAGATAAAAATACAATTTAGCAACAATATCTTTTAATTATATATTTCGGAAAACACATCTAAACATAACAATAAATACATCATTGTAAAATAGAAAACAAATCATAGGGTGTACTTTTTACTTGAAAGAAAGCAATTATTAAAATTAATTTCCACAACTTTGTAAATTTACAGATTAAAGTTTTTCATAAAAATATATTAGGTTTAACTGTCCGTATGTTACATATTTAAACATTCTGCATTTATTATATCAATATATGTCAGCAACATTATAATAAGTACAATACTAACGATGAATGATGATTTCTTTTGTTATAACTTAGACTCTACGCTGATGCAATGATTACAGCTGTTGAAAGAATATCTGTGTCGCTTATGGTCATGGATATAAAAAATGTCTTATTTTTCCTTGTGTTTGACTTTTTATTAAACAATTCGACTGTCTCCATCAGTGGAGAGCGAATTACTCGAATTATTTCGTACATACATGTCCACAGTTTTTAAAACTAATCACTCTTTGTAGGACTTGATTGGTTGTTTTATCTGTATTTGTTTTTTTTTCTTTCATTTTATTGCCCACCTACTTAATAGTAAGTTTGAAATCTAAGTTAATATTCAGTGTCTTTTTATCTATTGCCAGGAGACCAAAAGATTCAACCAAAGGGGAACATTATGAACAGTTTGAAATACGTAATGGGGAATCGTTTAGCTATGAGGATAAGCACAAACAGAAGCTATCAAGTGATGTAAAAGTTAAAAATCTATACGAGAATGATTTTGGACATGTTGATGGATTTGTTGCTGGGAAAACAACGGCGATTATAAATGCTCAGGCAGGAAGTAAGCCTAATGTTGTGTATGCAATCATTTTGAAAGACAATATGACATCGCCATTGCAAGTAGGGCTTGATTCTGTAGTAACTTCAGACGAAGCCGTTGAAAGTGAATATGACAGGTTGAAAATTACACCAAAAGTTCGAACAGACAATATAGAAAACAATATATACGACAGAAGCATTGCAGACCGATGCAAATCTGACCCAACTTATAATACAGCAACAAATCTGACATATAGTAGACAAAACAACGAAGACGTGTACGATGTAATATAAAAGGAGTTCAAGTCATATCAATGACAAACTATGTTATATCCAAAAATTGTATATATGAGATATTGCTGACAGTGTGATTTTGCATGCGGTTGAAACTGATTGTTGAATTTAAATATTGAAAGATTATTTATATAAATATATGTATATATATTTTGATAAATAAAAAGAGCTTGGTCCAGAAAAAATAGTTTAAAAGTAAAAAACACAAAAAATCACATCATAAATCGAACATTGATTCTGTTAGCGCTTTCACCATGTTCACCTCATCTCCTGCGGTTCATCAGACAGAATTGTTATCGATAATAGTAAAGACTTGTGACGTTAGGTTATAGTTACGACTTGTGACGTTACGTTATAGTAACGTCATGGTGTAATTGTATATATCTTACGGAATCTTATTAACAGACCGAATTTTTCTTCTTAATTAATGTCGGCTTATAAAGTTCAATAAAATATTGTTCCTTGGCTTCACGCGGAATTTTATCTTCGGTTTACATCTTAAAAAGGGATACATTTTGCATTTTCCCTTCCTCATTGGTCAAAGTGTTCGGAACAGGGAGAGTTTCTAATTGACGGGTCCTTTATCTGCTGTTTATGAACTCTCACTCTATCAATTAGTCTATTGGTTTGACCTATGTAGTTTTGATTACAAGTGGGACGGGTTGCACAATAAATGATATTTTCCGATTTACAGTTCATGCTTTTTTCGGTTAGATTACTGTGCCGGATTTCTGAGTTTTACTTTGTCCCACTTCCAGCATTTCGCACGTTCCACCTCTGGGATCCCCACATTTTTGTATTTCTGCTACTTTCTGTGTACTAAATTTTGCTCGTGTAAGGAGTTTCTTCAGATTTGGTGCTTGTCGACGGCTCCAAATAAGCTGTGATTCATCGACTTGAATTTTCATTTTCTTTGATTGATGTAGAATAGGTAAAAACCCTTTAGCATATATACATATCTTTTGATAAGTGCGTGGCCAGATCCAAACTAAACAACTGAAATGAAATCTATTGGTTATAATTTTAAGCACACTGATATCAATTTGATTTACAATTCCTCAACAAGATGACACTGTGTTTGACGTTGTATTATTTTTTTCTCGATACTTTTTCCTAACTTTGTAGTATTGTAATTCTTGGTATTTCTCAATTTCTTTTGTGAGGTATTATGTACTAGTAAGAGAAATTCAAATTATGTTTTGTATATGAGGTATAATCGCCTATGATATGACTCATCAACATTATATTAATAACACATAGCTAAAAGAGTGAGAGAGCAGTTTGTAACCATGAGAAAACAATGTCAACTTAGGAACAATAATAATGTTGTTAAGAATGATACCAATATACTTTATCACCCTCTCAGCTATGTATTACTAAATTCATTATACATGTTATACTGAATGTTCCATCTTTGTTGCCTTTAGTTGTAAATTTTAAATTGAAAATACTAAACTGTGTATCCCGTACATCAGAGTAATCAAAGGTACAAGGCTATCTCTAAAATTTGAAATGACAGACCCGCTATTTGTCTACATAAGACTCACAAGTGACGCGCAGATCAAAATAGTTAAAAATCAAAACAAGTATAAAGTTGAAGAGCATTGAGGGTCCAAAATTTCAAAAAGTTTTGCGTAATACGGCTAAGGTAATCTATGCCTAGGATAAGAACATCCTTAGTATTTCGAACAATTCATACTTTTGCATACAGTTAATTTATAACAGTTTTATCAATTATATGGCCATTGTTATAAATTAACTGTTTGCAAAAGTTATAGAAGTGAAGCAAAAAACTAGTATATATTGTGGCCAAAACTTAAACTTCAGCATTGTCTTTAATTTATCGATGCAAATTTATTTCATTGTCCTTCAAATTATCGAATTCTCGATTGGTCTTCATGAGAGGGTGACGTTTCAAAAATTGTATCCCGATGAGCTATTTGATAAAAAGTAAATTATTCCCGCGTTTTTACCAATCAAATCTTGCATTGAAAAGGGAAGTATAGTATATTAATATATGAGTAACATGACAGATTTCACTTGTGGATCAGGAACCGCTTAAGAATCTGAATAAACACCAGTTAATGGTTGCGTACGTGATTCTCAAACTTTCATTATTTGTCAGTCGTGGTTTATTTTGCCTTTGTTTGTCAATTGCAAGCAGTTTTCCTCGTTTTCTTTCTTTTTTACAAACAGATATCTGTGAAAAGGAAAAACATTGTTTAGAATGAAAATGGAGTAAATGTAACAAAACTAACAATATTGATAATCGTTACATCTAAAATCCAAATATTTTGCAAATAAATCAACGTCACAGAAAATGTGTATTCATTTGGACAATTTCAAAGATTTCAAAATTATGTTTTTAATGCGTATTTTGATATGAACATAGAATCAAATGATTCAAAACTGGGCAATGTATTGCAAAGACTTTCACAAGTTTAAACTAAATACAAAAGATGCACACATAAATCTTGTTTTAAAAGCTATTTATAAGTTGCACAAACTTGATAGATATTCTTAGCTTTGTTCTGAAATTTCAAACTTATTAAAACTTGGTTATGATACTAATTCACAGTCTGGAATGCTGTAAATCAAAGATCCAAGAAGATGACGAGGAATGACACTCACTACAAATACGCAATAGAAGTTACTAAAAACAAATGTTGACTTCAGGGCGAAATTCTATTTTTTATGTTATTTTAAGAAAAGCATGAAGAATTTCAATGTTAACCAAAACAACAGGCATAAAAAACTCGTATGGAAATGTGCTCTATATATGTTAAAATTTATCAAAGGTACCAGGATTATAGTTAAGTACGCCAGACGCGATTTTCGTCTACATAAGACTCATCAACGACGCTCATCAAAATATCTATTAAGCCAAACAAGTACAAAGTTGAAGAGCATTGAGGATCCAAAATTCCAAAATAAGTTGTGCCATACCGCTGAGGTAATCTATGCCTTGGATAAGAAAATCCTTAGTTCTTCGAAAAGTTTTGTAAACAGGAAATTTATAAAAATGACAATATTATTGATATTCATATCAACACCGAAGTATTGACTTCTGGGCTGGTGATACCCTCGGGAACGAAACGTTAACAGTACAACCCAGTTGACAAATGAAAAGATTTTTTTTTATTCAAAATTGTAAGCTGAGGCTTTAAATACCTTTTTGTTTTAAAACTATAAATATAGAGATATGGATTGTAAAGATTGCTATATTGTTTGGCAAGGTCGCACGGAAGTATTTTGCGCCATTTTTGATTTAGATTGAACAGTTTTAGCTTTAACAAGCCTTTTCCAGACAAAAAGACACAATATATAACATTCTAATATGACGTGCTTCTTTCGCTTTGTAAACAATACCGTGATAAAATTCTCGATATATCTATACTTAGCGCAGACTCCAAGATGTACACAAATGGCTGTTTAAATATGCCTCCCACGTGCATCCACATGTATCGTTACCTATGTGTAAACGGTTGTGGATTTCGTTGTGTTAACAATTACAATTGAATAAAACCCTACAGAACATTTATTCTGATTCTGACGCATAACAAAAAGAATTTACACATTATAGAACGGACAAATGGACAAAAACAAAATAAATTAAAATTCCGCGAAATTCCAGTAATGATTTTGGCGCATTAACGTCTTTTCAAAACATGACGTCATACGTATGAAAACGTCAAAGCTGTAGGTTTTTCTATTGCGTTTACCTTCTAAACTCGGATACAATTGCATTAAAATAAATTATTGAGGTAGGTGTTGCTTGTTTTCTGTTCTATTGCATTATTCGCACATTTACTGATTTCAGCAAGTCAACATGGAGGCTCCTTGGTTACAACATGTCATCAGTGAATTTGACGGTAGCTTACGATAAAAAATGTAAATTTAAAATTGCAAATGTTGGGTTTACTGAGAAGTAACAAAAGGAATCACATTTTTTTTCTAGCGGTTAGTTAAGAAATCATTCATGCAGGTTTATTAAATTTGTTTTACATTTATCGAACAGTGGGTAAAATAGAACAGCCACACACACGGTATACCCATCATCGCTTCAGTTTTTTAATGATCGTATTTGTCCTATTAGAATCGAAATAATTCATGGAAGCCATATATTTGTTGTAAATTTACACATGGCCTGGGCCGTGATATTCGTTAATTTTATCCCTCGCTAACGCTCAGGATAAAATTCGAATATCACGGCCCAGGCCATGTGTAAATTTCCAACAAATCTATGGCTTCCATGAATTATTTCTTAATTAAACAACGACTAAACGTACACTAGCTAGGAAATAAGACAGTGGACATTTTAAGATATAGATAATTTTATATCCAATGCAAATTAAATTTTTTTATTTGTTTAAGTAGTTACTAGAAGTATTGTCTTCATTGCACGTTGCAATCATATTTAAAAAATCATTTTTATCAAAATTGTTCAAAACTAACATTTTTGCGAAACCATGTAACGTTTATTTGATAAAATCCAAATGTTTATTCTTGATAACATATCTGATGATTTAAATTTGACAGTTTTTGAAATCCAATAATCGAACCTTTAAAGATATTTATGTGTAAAAGGAGTCATTTCAAAACTATTTTAGCCACATGTGATTTTAAAATGTTGGTAGCTGCGTAAATAGTAAACATGCATTATAGTTTTCAAATAATGCATGAATATCAAATGCTGGAACTTTATTGCCCTTGCAACTACTTGCAAATGTTGAATGTTGAAAGCACGTTCTCTGTAATGACGCCAAAATTAATCAGATATTCTAAAAAAACAACTTTATCGTACCATTTTTTTTATATCATAATACTAGTAATTAAAACAATAAGTAATAAAAAACACAGAAATGCTGTAAATAAAATACACTATCACACTACTGTCATTACGCACTGTGCTTTACAAATATCCGTGGAAATGGAAGATATATGCACTTCTTCATCGCAATTTTGAAGTATCCATGTTTTGAATTCTATTTGGGTCCATTGAACATATTTACACGACATATTATGTCTTTATCTTAATTCATCAGTAAGTTGAGGTGGTATTAATTATACTGCTGCATTGGTAAAATGTGTACAAATTATTGAATTTAAATATTCTCAACCACATTTTATTTTTTTAAATTGATCGTTTCTCTGCTAACATTATTTTATTACAATTTACATCTTTTATTGAAGTGTACCTAAATGTTTAAGGAAGTATACATAGCTACTAATATTGTACAAATATCAAACACTTAATGTATTTAATCTAAAACAGATATAAGGGAAAGACACAAAAATGTTATGTTTTTTTTATGTTATTCTAGATGAAACGTTTATTGATACAATTTTTATAAAAGGAAATTATGTAAGCATTATAATTTACAGTACAAGATGATTTGAACAAATATAGAAACATGATTTAATCTAACAGATAAGTAAATATACCCCGTAGAAGTTATATATTTTATACCACTGGATGTTATGTTTATCACAAGACTATGCTGGATTCGCATAACTACAGTTATAGAATTCAAAACATAAGATAGCATCTAGTTCAAAATATAATTAACAGGATTTAAAAACGGGTATTACTAATAAGTCTTATTATTTTTAAGAAAAAGCTTCTTCTTAAAAATAATAAGACTTATTAGTAATACCCGTTTTTAAAGCTTTATCAAGAAGCAGCTAAACATATACCCGAATACATTGCAGGAATTGGGCCGACCATTTTCAAAGCGAGGTTCAATCCCTGGAACACCATGAATCGTTCACATCATGATGCATTTACTAAAATAATGCAAAAAATCGGCAGCATTTGATCAATTCGAATGCAACTATTTTGTATCATTGGTTCTAATTGGATGATAATAAGCGTAGAATTCTCTATATCACTGTCTGTATCAAAGGAAGCCGACATTTTGAATTCCAGAATATATTGACATGTACTTTCTCCAAAATCATACAATAAACTCACATATTGCACCTAAATACCTTCTTTCAGTTAAATCTTATTACTTTCTGAAGCATACAAGGAGACATAAGTTATCCTTTATGCAGGAAACATACATTCGAATTTACATAGTTAAGGCGCAAAAAAGGATAACATCATATCGCTGAATTTTCATTTAATGAAGATTTTACACTGAAATAATGACTCAGTAAAACAGTAAAATATCGATGGACAGTAAAGCTTAAAAAACCATACAGTTATCTCTGAAATCGTAAGTGTATCACGTACTTAATAGCCGATATCATGATTCCAAGAAAGAAGGAAAACGCGAGTAAAGTTCCCAGTGGTAATTGGTAGCAACGTCCGCGTATATGGGTTAGAAACACCCGGGATTTTTTTAACGATATTGGTTTGCCGTTCAAATATAATATAATATGCCGGGAATAAAGTGTAATCTTTGTCTCTATTGTACATGTTTATAAAACAAATTCCAAATAAAAAGAAATATATCTGACAAAAAACACATATTAATATTAATTACCGATACTTCATTCTTAAAAATTATGCAAAGTTATAAAATTTATTGGAATATCTAAATCTCCATAAAAGAGTTGACCTGTTAGACTGTGTAGGTTTATACAGACTATATGACTTATGGCAATGGAATTAAGGTTGTATGCAAGGCTTTCTAATCGTTCATGGTTTTCAAAGTTGATATTGCGTTATTGATAATCATTCCATTGGAATTTGATTCCAAATGGTGTTTATATAACAGACGATTGTTTTAAATAGTTTCTAAACTCACATATGGCATCCAATCGCTTCTTTTTAATGCTTTAGTTCGCAGAAGCTGACATTCATATTCTTATATACGCAAAGCAAGCTTTTAAATCAAAACTGTTTTCCGTGGGTAGAGTGGCTATACTGTTTTGTGGTAATTTCTACCTTGGTGAGAAGTGTAGGGTAGGGATGATATATCACAAAACATGTTTAACACACCTAAATTTTGTCGTTATCCCAAGTCAGAAGTCTCTGGCATTGTAAGTCTTGTGTGATTTTTAATTTAATTCGTGTATGTTTTGGAGTTAAGTTTGAAACGAGAAAAATACAAAAGGGATATTCAAGCTCATAAAATGACAACACACTGATAAAATCATGGGAAAAAAGAATGACGAAATTGATAACAAATGTCTTATCTATACTTTTGAGATTTTCTGATTATCTATTTCTTATGCGTAACATAAGTTATAAAAATAATCTGGATATGTTACCCTAAAAAATTTATAGAGTTATAATATGTGTAACTTTGAGTTGAACATCGCTGACGATACATTTATTGTAGAAACATCTGGTGCAGTTAAATTGCAAATGGTATTACTACCACTGAATTGATACTTTTGCCGGGGGACTGTAAGTCCCAGAGGGCATCATTAGCCTATAAGTCAGTACAAAATTACTGACTTAGTACCGACTTGAAAATATTGGTATTGTGTATTGAAATTCGCTGTAACCAACTCTGAGATAATATTTTTAACCAATTGGAAGGAATATATCTTTTTCGGGAAAAGCTTCGAATGCTTTCCCAGTTGGCTTAACATTTTGGGGTATATCAGCTTCAATTTGTGATGTTTAAGTATTTTGTCCTAAAGAATCACTGATAAAACATTTAATATGGAAATACGCACTACAGAACCATTTATTGTTGAAATGCGCGGCTTGTGCACTGAAAATTGAAATCGTTAAGTGTATTACTGTATACATTTTTATATCCCATAGGTCAAACTTTGACACTAAATCATCATTATTACGTAGCCAATATATATTGTTTTCACACATGCAAAAAGGATATTGTTGCTGTAATAATGTTTTATTTATTTATGGAAGTAAAGGAATATATCTATATCGTGCAATGATCTGATTGCTTGTCCAGATTTGGCTTACGTTAGGTCTTTTGTTGTTTTATCCGCACATTTGTATTATTTAGGAATTCAAATATTTTGGCCTCTAGCATCACCGAGGAAACATTTATGTCGAAATGTGTCCTGATGCATTAAAATTTGTACAATTTACATATTTCACATTATAGGCAAATTTCAGAGCCATCCCATTCCGAACACCATCAACCATATATCGAAACACACGATTGTAAGTGGTTTTGCAAGACGATTTCTCCTTTATAATACTACCTTGCTTTTGTTTTTTAATATGATATTTTTTTTTGTACACATTACTTAGAATTATATCTTCCAATATATTTTAAATGTTTAACATTTTATCGTAGATAAGCAACACTTCCTGGTTAATTTAATAAGCTAAAAATATTGATAGATGATAGTGAACGAAATATATTGCGTTATCGATTTTAACTAAGACTTCAAAGTCCTTGTAAACACAAACATATCAAGAAGCCATTTCAAAATGTTTTTGTTTTTTGGCAGAGTTAATTTGCATGCAAATGTAAAGAAGATATTGAAATAAATCGGCATGTTGTTATCCCTTGTATTATCCTCTTCCTTTTTATTTCTTGATCTCATTTAAAAACAAACACGATACAAGAAGTTTAAAAGATATGATTTCATTACATCATATTTGATCTCTGACTTGATCCTTTGATATCTGTAAAACATTTGATAACAGTTTGTTTATAGTCAATCTATGAGGTGGATATACTTTCTGCAAGTATGGAGAAAGTTTTATTTATTTTGTATATTTATGTGTGTCCCATCAGTGTCTTCGCAATAAGGGGTAAGTAAATAAAAGTGTTATAATTTCAAATAGTGTATAGTTTTGTTTGACACTCTATTCAAGTTGTCAGACTACTAGTATACTATATACTTACTTTTACGTATTTTAGAATCTAACTATCTTGTTATATGCAGTAGCAGGCTACACATACCTTTACTTTCACTTATCCTGTATCTGCCAACTCTATCAGATGAACCACTGGCACTGATGTCTGTTGTCAGAGTAGAGTGTATTTAACTGTTCTTACCCTAAATAATTGCATTTGGTTTTGACTTCTTTGCTGTTCGTGTTCGTCTGTTTTTGTCAGTCTGTATTTTAGAACTGTTGTATTTGTCTTCTTCGTGTATTGTGAATGGAACAACAGTATTTAAACTTTTAATTGTCTAATGTTAAAAGTGCTTTGAATATATGATTGTGAATTAATTCTTCATTCTGCAATCTATGAATCAAAACAACAAAATAACTACTTGATTAACAATCCTTGAAGTAGAGGCAAGTAAACCGGAAGTACAAACTTATGACATAAAATTCTACTTACCATATTTGATCCAGTGTTTTTTTTAAGTAAAAAGAGACATATATTAAGACATTTTCATATATATTTAATAAACACATTATTCATAAAATATAATTTGTTCATTTTTCTTCAAGCATATCATGATAAATATTTCGAACAAGAAAAAACATGGTTTCAAGCACAACGTACTTGTAACAATTCAGGAGGTTGGCTAAAATCCAACAAAAACAACGTTATAAACTGTAATCAAGTAACCAAAGGAGCAACATTTTGGACTGGAGAGTATAGCATAATTTCTCATTGGATATCCAAGATTGGTAAGTTTTTTTTTAAAACCCAAACATCGATTTTATAACGTAACAGAGATAATTTCATATTCGATTTAAGGAGATATTTACTCGGATATCGTATGATACACATGAGGTTTACGAAAGCATTTTAGATAAGAAATGCCTAAATTTGGTTCTAAAGTTAGGATATATTCATAGGTGTCTTTTGATGGTCTAACATGTAGGATAACCCTAGAAGTTACGATGTCCTAAGTCGAAATAAAAACAAGAAATATATCAGATGTGGATGTTCAATTGAGACGACGGACACATCGTATTCGCCGAAACAGGGTGTTAAAGCACATGGCCAATCTGGTCGATGTTGGTATTGTTCGCAGATATCGACTTTCTAGACTAATTATTATAGAACTGTGTGTAAAATTTCAAAAAAGGCTCGCTAGGCCCAATAAGAGATCCGATGCCATTTTCGTCTCATTACAAATAATGATGGCCTTTTGTAATTCGTTTCATGCTACTGGGAGCATTCAACTGATTAATGCAGAATTCTGTAGTTTATCAAGAGCAAGTCCTTTTATTATTCGTAACGTCACACAATGTTTGAAGACTAGCTGCAATTGATATATTTCGAGGCCCACACACCAAGCGTCTCTTCATTATGCAATGCAAAGCTTTTATGAATTCGCAAATTTTCCAAATGTCATTGGTGCTTAGACAGTGATCATGTGTGTTTTAAAATCCAAAAAACTAAAACATGTTAAACGTAATCAGAAAAAATGCCATTCGCCCATTATAATATTAATACAAGATTCTCTCAAATTTAAAGTTTTTAAATTTTATTGGCCTAGTAAAACACATGAATCAATTAAAGACTATATACAAAAAATTGAAGACGGGACATAAGTGGCTTCGTAAGGACTGTGGAATCTCTTCGACCTTGGATCTTGACACCAGTTTTAACCAAACAACAAAACAGAAACAAAGTAAATAGCAGAGCCAATATGAGAAACAAGAGGAGCTTTAGAGTAAAAAAAAACCATCAGTTTAGATGTATCGATACCATTACAGGAACATTGTTAAACAGCCCATTTAGATGAATTTAATTTGAAATAGCTCCACGAAACGATAATCTAAGAGATCATAGAATCATTAGGGGTAGAAATATGTCTGTATTCAAAATAAGGTTGCAGTTACTCGTACAAGATTATTTTATACCAGATTTTAAAATTAGTATAGAAAAATGTTAGTACCCTTCGTATTTTTCGTCGCTTTTTGTCGGTAGTACATTGTGACTATTTTGGATTCTAATACATGAATGACTGTCTTACTGAAACTTAAAAAAATGCAAATTTCAATATGTGGGTTCAAAGAATTTACCAATTTGAAGGATTTTATATATCGTTATAAAGTCCTATATACATGTTACTGCACGTTTAATTTTGTCTAGAAATGGGATTATAAATGTTATTGGTGAAACTTATAATTTATATTAAAAGGCAGAACTGTAAGTATTCATTTGAATAACAACTATAAGAATATTAAAAATGGAACTTAAAGACAAAAAAGACCTACCAGAAATATTAAATCGATTGGTTTGTTAATAAAATATAACCGTTCAAGGAAACATATTCAGATTGCAAAAGCAAGGTTATATACACTAAAAGAAGAAAAAAATAGGTCATAAATGGATAAAAGCAAGCAACTGATCACTATAAATGCATATATATTTCTAGCGTTGAAGTACTAGTCCCATTCGGTAATGGTTCAAAATAAGTGTATTTGAAGCCATATTTGATGAACTGAGATCTTCTTCAGTGTTAAACTTAACGTACATATCACGACTTGAGAAAAAAAAATATGATCTGAATATGAACCCTATGTAGTACAATGCCCCGGTTAATTGGATTTTTACACATGCAATTTTATAAGATTTACATAACTAAAGATTGTGAAGAAAGTTCATTTCAAACAATAAATCGGTAATGGTGTCCCCAATAATCCCTACCACCTTATCACCATCGAAGAGATGTCTTTTTAGGGAGTGTTCCACATGTCTTTTTTTTTGCCTCGCGTGCAATTATGTGCCACTTTCCTTTTGACCTTTCTTATATGAGTTGTCCATTTCTTCTGAATTTCTAACTATTCCTTAATGGTTAGTACTAATCTTTATGGATTTAGCTTTATCAAAATACTATCCAACATCTACTTCCTATTAATTTTCGTTGCAACATTTAAAAGTTTATAAATGTCCCGAAAATGCTGCATAACCTTATGTTTTTGATGTTGCATATATTTGTAATTTATTAAATGGTATATGAAAGAATATGATTTCTGAAGCTATAATAGGTATCAATTAAATTCAAGAATTGATTTCCATTAGAGT
Organism: Mytilus edulis; assembly: GCA_019925275.1. NCBI lineage: Eukaryota > Metazoa > Mollusca > Bivalvia > Mytilida > Mytilidae > Mytilus > Mytilus edulis. The sequence continues at coordinate 36,291,495 of CM034362.1, forward strand.
CAATGTTAGATTAATTTTACATAATTTACCTGTATATATGTCGTCAATGGCAGTCAGCAGGATTAAAGAACATCAGTTGGTCGACCAGTTAGTCAAATGCGTTTTGTTTAAATATACTTCTTCACTGTTTTGGTCTTTTGGAAAATGTTGTTTGTGCTGTATTTAGACCCGTCTACAACGAAATTTGTTTTTATGCACATACGTATAAAATTTCGGTTTTTATCCAACGAAATCATAGGTTTGAACGTAGTTTTTAATTTAGACTCGTGTATATATATATAAAACTATTGTCACCGTATGTTTGTGGCATAACATCGTGGCCATAAGTTATTTTTTTTCTGTTTAGTATTAAATTTATATTAAGATCCATTTTGTTACATCTTGTGATCAATTTTATTTGGCAATCGCCAATGGCAGTCAGCAGGGTTAAAGAACATCAGTTGTTCGACCTGTTAGTCAAATGCGTTTTGTTTAAATATACTTTTTCACTTTTTTGATCTTTTGGAAAATGTCTTTTGTGCTGTTTTCATACTCTTCTACAACGAAATTTGTTTTACATGCACACGTATAAAAATTGCGGTTTTTTTCCAACGCAATCATAGGTTTGAACGTAGTTTTCAATTTAGACTCTTTTATATTTTTTCGTTTGGGCTTGTATCATATTTTCCCTCCGGTTTATATGATCCGTTCATCCTATAATGACTCTTAAAATTCAAGAGTCTATCTAAAAATGAGGGTACTTTTTCTAAAAATGAGGGTACTTTTTGTATGGCCTTTCAAATACCGTTTCGATCCCGAACATCTTTGAAGAGACATTTATTGTCGAAATTCGGATCTGGTGTACTAAAAAAATATTGACACCGTATGTTTGTGGCATAACATCGTGGCCATAAGTTATTTTTTTTCTGTTTAATATTAAATTTATATTAAGATCCATTTTGTTACATCTTGTGATCAATTTTATTTTGCAATCGCCAATGGCAGTCAGCAGGGTAAAAGAACATCAGTTGTTCGACCTGTTAGTCAAATGCGTTTTGTTTAAATATTTCTTTTCACTTTTTTGGTCTTTTGGAAAATGTTGTTTGTGCTGTTTTTAGACCCTTCTACAACGAAATTTGTTTTACATGCACACGTATAAAAATTGCAGTTTTTATCCAACGCAATCATAGGTTTGAACGTAGTTTTCAATTTAGACTCTTTTATGCATATATATATATAAGTCTAAAGGACAACGGTACTAATCTGAGATAAAATTATCAGCCCAACAATGTTTGATCTGTACATTTGCGAAAGCAAGATTTTGTTATTTCCTTGCCGAGACTCGAACTCGTGCTACTAAGATATTACTGGCAGTAGATCGGCTTGCACTATGCCAAACGTGCTAACCACTCGACCATCTAGGATCTATCTGTTTAATTTACTTCTTTATTATAATAGGTTGCATTGAACTATTAGGAGATCCACATGTTTCACTGGTACCGACAGTATCAAAATGCTTAGAAATCTGTAGAATGCGACATACTGACGTTGAAATATTAGGACATATAGTAAGTTATACACATGATTTGATGTAGATGAAAATTTACAGTCATCTGTTAAAATAATAACAAGGCTAGAATCACCTGCAGTCAAGTGAAAAGGCGATTTAATGGACAAATATTTATTTTACAACTAATAATTATTTATCCACTTTAAAATATGTTAAAGTACAACAATATGACCAAATAGCAGAAATCACCAGAGGCAACAAATGAGTCTTCAACACCCCGATAAAATCCTGCACCTGGAGGCCAGCTCAAACAGGCCTCTAAATAAAAATGTGTACTAGTTCGGCGAAAATGGACGTAACACAAAACTCCGAAAAATACAAATAAACTTAAATCTAGGACAAATACAAAACTCACAAATGCCCGATGCCACTGACTTGGGAGAGGTGCATAAATGACCTGAGTTAAACATATTTAAAAGAAGTGCGATTCCGATGTTTAAATAGGATACAGAAAAAACCTTCTAGTATGCAACATGACAATGATAAACATATTGACAAATTATTAATGTTGTCATTATTTTCCATTCAAACGCAAAACACAATTAGTACATGCGTACCCCATCTCTAATGAAGGAGCTGCATAAAAGATCTCACGAACACAGATTCAATGAGGTCAATTATTCAATTGCGAGTGTATAATTTTAATTCATGAGCAATTTTCCGAGATTATTTGTCAAAAATTGAACCAAACTGGCTGATAAATGCAAATTGTTATTTGCACTATTTCACTTTTATAAATGATTGCACAAAACAAATCGTACCTAATGCACTTTAGAAATGAAACAACACAATTGATGATTTCGTATTTAAGGATATATGATACATAAAAGGGAATTAAATGGCGTCGCGTATGTAAATGTTCGCAATGACAAACTGTGACATATTGGGAAAAGATGCATTTAATCTACACTGATTTAATCATTAACCTGAAAAAGAGAACATAGATCCCTCTTGAAATGAAATCTCGCTTAAACGTACATGATGATTATATTTATCAATCAGCGGTGAACAATACATGTGAATCAATTACATATATATATAAATATTGTTACAGCTAACCATAATGTTTTCGTCTAAAATTATGAATGATTTGTTGCCAACGAATTGTTACATGAATGTAGAACATACTCGTACAGCTATATTTGTTTAAAGATAAAACTACAAAGAAACAGAACTTTTCAGTGAATGGCTAACATTCAACACATTCATAAAACTTTTATTAAACATTTCAACTGAGTAGGTGAAAATAGCTTGTAGGCAAACTTTCGTCAAACAATAACCGTGTGATCAAAACTGTATGGATGCCCTTAAGATAATATTTATAGCAATAGATTAGAACAATTTAATTTATCTTTATCCTTGATTTTAACGTACTAAATACTAAAAATATAATTGTTATTTAAATCTGCGACATAACCATCCGACAAGCGTATCGAACGAAATGGGAAAGTTATGCTCTCCACTGAAAGGACCCAAAAGTACATCACAATTTAGAAAGGAAAAACAAATATACAAAAAAAAGTGCTCTGTTCATTGTCACCTTTTATTTGAAATTTTTCATTTGGAATTATAATCGCTAGGTAGAAGTAGGTTATTAATCAGTTATATGAATACCCATTTGATCTGGTTATTTAGTAACAGCAAGTTATTTTTTTTTACATATGTTCTTGTATGTTGGTTGTGTTTTCTACCTTTGAGAAAATAGTCATAGTTTACAGTTTTACATATCAATTACTTTTTTTTTCTCTTCTTCTTCTTTTGTTTGTTTAGTTTTGAACTTTCGCTAGTTCATTTACATCGAACATGAAGAGAAAATTTGAATGGTCTTAATATAGTTAAACTGGCACCATTTATTTCAATATCAAATACATGTATATGAAATATTATAAGTATTTTGCTGTCAGGATGTGGTAAGTCCGATATAGAAAAGGAAAGATAGTTTACAAGTTAAATTAAAATACTTGTACGTTCGTTTCGGCATGTTTGGTGACAATATATTTTTGTTTGCTAACAAAAGTTATCTCAAAAATATATTATACCAAGGTAAATTCAAAACAAAAAGTCAGTTTTCAAATAGCAAATATTTGTGTATAACTTTAAAGGTAAAAGTAAGAGATACACTTACTTATAGTTGCATTGTATATACTAGCAGTTCATGATACAATTGAGAAATGCTTTTATTATTATATTTTACATTTTCAATTTATACAGAAAAACAGATGTGTGTGCATATCAAGTAATAAACCAAGTTTAAGGAAGCTAGTTACCATTCAACAATGTCATAGCTACATAGCGTCAAATAACAGTTATTGGGCGTATAGTGGTATGTTTGTAGGAATTCTTGATTTCATTACGCCAATATGACTATTTAGCTACATGTATTTATGCAGCTGCTATCCCAAAGAGGACCACAAGTCAGTGTTGCATCACCTGTAGTCTCAATGCTTTCAAAATCGTCCAATAAAACAAACAGAAAAAAAAACGAATTATGTACATGATTTTTTAGTGAATGCATGAATGAATATATATGTCTGTAAGAACACAATCATGTCGGTATCGACCTATAACTTATATCAATATGAGGAATACATGTATCTTGTTAAGTAACTGTGTTACGTATTTTGATTATTCTCTATGTTTACACTAAAGAACTTCACACCATACACTTGAATGAATGACATACTTGAAGGTTGCAATTTTTCAATTGTCAACTTAAAGTTTCTGAGCAGTGACATACCGTCTGTGCTGTCATCAAGAGTTTATGTATCTCATTCAATAAATAATAATTGTCACCATATGTTGAGTTTTACAGGGATGGTTTCCTTACAAGGAAATGAGTTCAACATAGTTATGAGGAATAACGACTGAAATCGTCATTATATAAGTTCTTCTATCATTGTCAGGATATGACGAGCTTGAGTCTCAACTCATTTGTGATATATTTCAGTCTTAGTTTATAAGATACCATTATTGTGATCTATATAGTTCAATTGCTTTATCACTAGACAAATAATGTGATTTGATTGCCAAAGGAACATCTCTCAAATTAGAGTCCGCATGACGTAGGAGTAAACAACTTTGGCTCACTGTATATCATTCAACTATGCTCAAAACCCCATACAGAATAGTAAGCTTAACAAGATTGAAAAATGTAAACTACTATCCTGTTAGATTAAGGTTGTAAGTTGCACGTAGTAAATGCGTTTGATTCTAACTTTAATTGACTAGGTTTCCGAAGATCGATGATTCCCCTGTGAATCCCGACTTCCTCTACAAACAAACTCTTTTTGCAGTAGTATATATATCCAAAAGGTAGTTGGAAATTTTTCAATTTCAACTTTATTAAAACAAGTACATGATCAACGTTATCAATGCTTATCAATTACAAACAACTGCTGATAATCCTTTCATTATAATGAGATGATACTATTATTATCGAATACGGTAAAGTGTGCATTTTGGCTTTGTCATTGACTATTACACTGCGTTTTAATTGACTAATAATTAACAAATGAAAAAAATAGGGATGTTAACGAGAACCAATTATTCGGGTTTTGCTCGGCGATACCAATTATCGAATACCAAACCGTTACTCGACTAATTAGTTTCTTCTTAAAATATTACTTTCTTCTCTACAATATTGATTTTTTTGAAAATTGCATTCGGAAAAATAATCTGGCCCACTGATAAAGCAAAAAAGTCTTAATGGATTGCTTGTGCTGACAAAAATAAATAATTTAAAATGCCCTCGACAATATATGAGCTATACCTAGGCTAGCACTCAACTAAACATGCCTTAGTCATTCCGTGACATCTGTATCCTCATAGTAAATTAGCGTCTGCAAGCTACTGTAACTTACAAAGTTGCAAAACTGACGGTCCACAACAATATTTAACAAGCACGTAAAATTAGTGCACCCTATTATCATCCTCAGTGAATGATTAAACTTCTTCTAATCCTTACGCCTTCTTATCTAATCCGTAAGTCAAGGACAAACGGACATAACCATAGTCAAAAGATTAACTTAGACAAGACAAACCAACAAAACATTGCAAAAAGTAAATTTTAGATGTTGATTTTAAAATCGAGCACTTTCGAACATCTTTCAGAAATTATAAACAACAGCAACTCGAAGAATCCAATAATACAAGAAAGCAATAAAAAGTGCAACATGACATATAATTCTATTAACGATTCAACAACAATAAACAAAATATTCAGCACTGTGTAATACTGCAAAAAAGTAAAATAACAATAATAACGTACTCCGAGTAAAATTTAAAAACGGATAGTCCATACTCTAAGGAAAAAAACAACGTTTCAAACACATCAAATACATCAAAAGAATGGATAAGTTAGAAATATACAATCTATAATACTTACAATCTATGTTTGTTTTGATTTGTACACATGCAGTATTAAATACAATAGCTCTTCAACTGTTTACTTTGTATAAATCCTTGGCTTACAAATTGTTGACTTTGTGCGTAGATGAAGGTTAATCCAGAAAAGCGCTTCAGACGCAATAAATTTAGATAATTGTTTTCATTTTTAAAGATATTAATCAGATGTTATATTAAGATCTGTATTTTTTACATCGTTATAGTTACTCAGAACAAAACGTTGACAGGTCCTGGAAACTGTGTTTTCGTGAAGTGTGACTTTAAACCAGTGGTTTACGCAGCTACTTGTAAAGATGAGAGAAGAACATTCTGTGGTCAGTATTCGAATACTGTAAATTATTGACTGCATTAATTATTTATATCGATTTTGTTATTTTAGACTTAAACATGTTAAAGGGGCACTAGCTACGAGATGTATAAAAATCTAAACTGCGATTTGTTTTTGTTCAATCAATAATGAAAGTGAAATAGTGAAATAATTATTCGCTTTTAGCAGCCAAAATGCTTCAATTTTGTCAAATTAAGCTAAATAATACTGATAATGAATTATTCACTTGCAAGTGAATAAGTCGACCTCATTAAATCCGTATTCATGTGAACTTCAATTTAACCCCTTTACTAGAGACGGACAACGCATGCTTTGTACGTGTACTGTTTATTTAAAGGAAAGGAATGTCAACATTGAAAGTGAAACAAAGGTAAATCATTTGATGACTGATTAGATCCACTAAAAAAAATTTCTTCTACATGTAAAAACGATGAGAAACTTATTTTAATCTGTAAAATAAATTAAACAGACCTATAAAATTCCAACTGCATGTGTTGGCTTAATCGATTTATATCTAATCATTAGTATATTTATGTTTACATCGCTTATATGGTCATCTGAGGTCAACTCGATATATAATTTGATGAAGTCTAGACTAAACTACACACGAAACGAAACTACATATTATTGACCCTATGCTCTGAAAACTGTTTACTTCACACTTTTGATAGTTTGCATAAATGTTTTTCATGTTATGAATTAAAATGAGCATTTGAGTCAAATCGGTTACCATGAATTTGTCAGCTAGTGCCCCTTTAATGCGATTTCTTTATTTATGATTTTGAGAGAAATCTTGATTATTTCGAATAAAATATTTAAAAATGCAAGTTTAAGGGGCTCGCGGGTATAAATCAATATTTGGTTTTAATATAGGATTTCGCTATAAATGAACTTTATCATTTACTTAATGGAAAAATGAAATTAAAAAATGAGGTCACCGTTGATTTAAGCTCACAATCTGCCTCCGAAAGAAGCATACATTTTTGTTAATGTCCTTATTTTAACTAATAGGAACAATAGAGGAAATAAAAAAAGAACTGAATTACAGAAATCGCTTAAATTTTACAATTATTTAGTTTATGTACAGCTTATTTGAAAACAATTATAAAAAAATATAGGTCACCTATGAGTTAAACAAAATATTTCAGTTTTAATGCCAAAAATGTCATTTTTGCACCCATGGGAGATAATTTGGAGCTTCTCAATGATATAAACATTTTAATTGTGATCTGGGGCCAACCGAATCGATTTTTTGGGTTGATTTTTGTACTATATCAAAAAGTAATAACTAGTAGTGTAATAAATAAAATTTGTAATAAAAAAAACACTCTTTAATTTGTTTTCTGAAATTTTGTACCCGCGAGCCTCCTTAAATGATTCCATATACAACTCTTTTGTGTTTTTGTAATAATAAAAAACCTCGCAATAATTTCTGAATTTACAAAATAAGATTGTTTTTGTGTAAAATTATGTACATGTGTATTATATGAACTTTTGAAATACAGGATTTAACAAAACACCGTAGAGAGCAAAAAAAAAGAAGACAGACAAAAAACAAACTTTTCTTCAAATATCCTCTATCATTTTTTTTGTCGATATTACTTAAGTTTTTCTTTATCTCATTTGTCAAGCTCATTAGCATATGTGTTTATAATGTTTATCTTTTCACTAAATCATCGAACATTATGTTCCGAGAACATTCACTGACTTGACCTGACTGTTAAAATCATGATTAAAATCTAGAATTCATGTTTCAGTCACAAACATCTTAGATTTGATTAATATATTTTAGACAGGGCTTCACATTTGAACTGGAATTTGTGTCAAGAACACTGCAAAAATAAGATTCCAGGAAACTTGTCTGAAATCTGTGAAGGAGTTCAAAATGACCAAACTGGTGTATGGTTACCTATGCATAGAGTTGTTTTACGCACTGATGTATTGCATGGTAAGTACTTATACATGTAGTTATGTATGCAATGTACGATTTTGAATGTTCGTGTTTAACCCAAGCAAGATATTCAGTTTTGTCTGTCTCGCCTGCGACGAAAGTTGAAGTTAGAGAGACTTATGTATACTGTCCGGCGGCGGTGTCGTAAACTACAGTTATAAAGCTTTATATTTTTGTTATATAGCTACAATGAATAAGCGTTGATTTCTTAAAAAAGAAACCACGAGCCGAGATAGCTGCCATATTCATATTCACTGATATGACTCAAGTTCTCATAATTGATTTATTACATACAAATGATAACTAAAATTATGAACTAAAGATACAATTATTTTGCTCTTAATTAGTTTCATCGATATTCTTTATATCATAATGTTCTTCACATTTACACAAATGCTTTAAAACGCTAGCGTTAGCAATGTTAAACAGTACGACTTGTAAGGACTACGTAAATTAAAAATGTAAATAAAACAGATGTTGTAAAATGATTCTCATTAACAAATATTGATATATGATTCAAGACTTATCCATTTCATGTTACACGACACGTATTTGTTTCTATTATACCGTTATTTATGGTTCGGTCATTTCCTTTACTGATTTTATTTCATTGAGATCAAAGGTTTAAACACGTTATATATGTTGTTTTCTTGTTAAAAGTAAGGAAATCGTGAGTGATCGACAGTTTCTGTATATTTACTTATTATCAATCTTTTTTTGTTATTTGGCGAATGTATCGTATGGAAGGCGATCTTGGTCAATTTCTCGCAACGTCTTTTCAAGTTTGGAACAATTAAGAACTTGCTATTTAGTATATATATGTTCCGGACCATATGAGTATTTGGACCATACGCGTATGGTCATGACTATATGGGTATATTCTCATATGGTCGGGGTAAGTAACACGTTTACTTTTAATACTTTTAAACTCTTCATAATGAGCCTTCTAGTTGCCACGTCATTAAAAATGTCATTTTGTTATATTCTAGAATACAAATAAAAGTACTAAATAAAAACAAGCAGTTACTTTATATACATCAGACCGTTGGTTTTCCCGTTTGAATGGTTTTACACTAGTAATTTGGGGGCCCTTTATAGCTTTTTGTTCGGTGTGAGCCAAGGCTCCGTGTTGAAGGCCGTACATTGACCTATAATGGTTTACTTTTATAAATTGTTATTTGGATGGAGAGTTGTCTCATTGGCACTCAAACCACATCTTCCTTTATCTAGTTTAACACAGTTAATCTTACTAATTATTTGTAAGAATATTAAGAAGATGTCAAAATCAAATGCACATATTGTAAAGAGAAGTTTTGTTACATTACGTATACCGGTGGTTGACAGGGGCGATTCAGCTCGTGTATTGTGTAAAGTAAATGACATCACCGGCAAGGACCAAATATTATTTAGGTTGCCCTGTGAAGACGGTGTACTGCAGTCATGTTACGATATTGGGGATCTAGAGCTTTTTAAAACCACCGTATACACATCGGAATGGCCTGAGACCTCGGTACTTCTGCACACAGAATGCAGCAAAGAAGGCAATAGCTTTTCACTCGCAAGAAAAATGTGGAACTGAAAGGGATCGTGCAAAACCAAGACGTGCAAATACAGGAAAGCTATAGTACCGTGTGGAAATAAATGTTACCCTAAGCATACATGCAAGAATACTATTAGCGATGACAACTAAGATCAACTGACTGTGGCATATTTATTTAATGTTTATGTTGCCTTTGATTTATAAAATAGATATATTTCTATGTGGCCATCATTGTTTTTTTAAGATAAAGTTTATTGTAATATTGAAACGTTCCTAATGCATATTTGAAAAAAATACCTATATGGTCTTCATACTCATATGGTCCGGCCTGTTCATAACCTAACGAGTATATACTCATATGGTCCGACCATTCGCGTACGGTCGGACCATACGAGTATGGTTGGACCATATAAGTATACGCATATGGTCATGACCATACGTGTATGGTCCAAATACTAATAATGGTTCGGAACATATGCATATTTGCTGACGTCTTTATATCTTCCGGTTAGCTGTGTGATGTGGAGGCTGTCTTATTTTATCTAAATTGATCATATTGTATTAAAAGAAAACATTTGACAAGAAATTATAGAAAATTATAGAAATCCCAGTAAATGAATTTAGTTATAATATTTATTAAAAAAAGTTTTCAGTTGAGACGATAAAAACTTTCTTTTATTCAAAACCAGCATTCTTCGACATACTCTAAGTCCAAATTAGTTCAATAAAAATAGACATAAAGATTATTCAGAATAAAGTATTTGTAAAAAAAAACCACCGACTAAAAAAAAAGCACACACGTACTTCAAATAGTGACAATGCATTTGATACACATCAAGATATTATGGGAAATATTTTTTAAACTATATTTTTTAAACTGTATTTTTGCAAATTATACATTTGTATATTTGTTTTTTTTTATAGATGTTATTGATAACGAAAACACTGTATTACATTGTGCATCATACCGCTGTTATTATAAAACAGGCGTCTCTACAGTTTTAATGAATAATTCATGCACAACTAAAGCAAATGGTTTCTTTTGTACATTTGGTAAGCATACCTTTTTTTTGTTTATAATATTTTTTGTGATACTATTGCACTTAAAATTGAAAATGGAAATGGGGAATGTGTCAAAGAGACAACAACCCGACCAAATAAAAAACAACAGCAGAGGGTCACCAACAGGTCTTCAATGTAGCGAGAAATTCCACCTTACATATATCTTTTTAGTCAAGTTGCGATTTTGTCGAATTCGCTCATCTCGATTCAGTCATTAATAATTCGATTGCCTTTTAAGTTTTTAACAGTCACATGCGTAAGTTACAATAATTTGATAATATTGAAAATCAAGCATCAAGTCAATTCTTATTTAAAGATTTTGCAAGTTTTCAAATGACTTCCACCAGAAGATCAACAGAAATAACAGTAGTAGAAATACACATTATTTTCGGAGGATGTTACAATCATTTTCTAGTAACAGCCTATTTAAGGATATTAGTAATTATATATAATACTTCCATGTTAAAACATGTTTGTGGATTAGTTAAACATATTACAGTAACCTAACTTTACCTTGTTCTAGATGTAACAAAACGAAAATTATGATTGATTATATATGAAAAAATATGGTTTTGAATATAGCCTTTTGTATCAATATTTATAGCATCATCATCCTACAACGAGGCGACAGATAGGAGTTATACAACATTCAATTCGACTGCTTTAAATTTTAAATTAACCAAGGCTAATGGTACTTTTGAAAATACAGCAAATGCTTTTAAAATTACAGGTTGGTAGTTATGTCGAGAATAAAATTATTTTATTGTTTTGTTCTGTGCAAAGTTGGGACTTCTGATAACGATATCTATTAAAAGTTTTTTTGAGATTTAATACTCAATTTGAAGGATATTTGAAATATTAAACCAGAGCAACACACTGACGCACCAAAACGAATCGAGACACTTAAAGTGCAATATGCGTTCACTTACAATTAACAAGAGTGCGTTCCTTTTTCAAGGTCTAAACTGTAATGTGTACATGTATAAAAAAAAAATATTTCAAGAAATTAAAAAGAAAATAACCGTTTACATATTTATATATTTCATGAAGCGCTTTTCTGAAGAGAGAGGGAGGGAGAGAGAGAGAGAGAGAGAGAGAGAGAGAGAGAGAGAGAGAGAGAGAGAGAGAGAGAGAGAGAGAGAGAGAGAGAGAGAGAGAGAGAGAGAGAGAGAGAGAGAGAGAGAGAGATTTTTCAATCATGGTACGTTTGCCATTGAGGTTTCAATAATGAAATATGCAGTACCTTATACTGTTTATTATATTGAATAGTAAATATGTGCAAATATGAACATTAAATCCACTTTCATTGAAGGTTTAATATGATTATAATGCTTACATTCCTTGTTAACAGGTACAAGGTCGTTTACAACATCCAATGTGTTTCAACCTGCAACCAGTAACATAGTAAAAGTGAATGACAATAGGAACCTCACAGAAATTCCCCAAAACGCTGCAACATCGTATATCGGTAACATTAATTGTATCTAAATTGTGATATTTTATATATCATAAGTCTTTCAACCTTTTATGATTTAAAACTTAAAGAAAAACGCAAGCTTTTATAGAATCTTCATTCTTGTAGTTTTTGGCTTCATAACAATATTAATTTGTGTATTCATTGCTAGATAATGCAAAAAATATTCTGGTATTTTAATAATGTCCGATTGAAGTGAAGACGTTTTGAAAGAAAGACCTTAGACCTTAGCCATACTCAGATTATCCATTTCACATAGTATAGATAAAGATGAATTTCATCATTATTTCCGGAATTCTACTACCGTAGTCGATAGCCAGTAAACTCTGTGGTTGCGAGTTCGAACCCCTTTCCTTTGAGTGCACTCTACTTCAGTCTTAATAAATAATTAATAAATAATTTATTTATTAAAGTGTCAAATACTGATTGCAATAAAAATAATTCATACACAATATACATACATAATAAAACAACCAATATCCAGCCAAAAACTGACTAACGAGACACTGTTATACCAAATACATATTTACAAGTTAAAATAGTGTAAAAATTAAATATTAAAATTAATATACGTCTTTTCCACAAATAAACAACCCTGAGCTTGAATCTCAAAATATTAGTTATTTAAAACATACTAATTTCACAAAAAATGATAAAAATTACCAACGATTTCTATTTATAATTGAATATCAGTTTATTAATCACATTGTGTAAAAAATAAAATTTAAAGAAGTTGAATCATTATAAAAATAATTTTCTACGGATAAAAAAATTGTGTAGACTTTTACAAAAATAATGCTGGATTTTAGTTTTTAATTGACAAGGATGGTAATTTTTCTTATCGAAGGTCGGTGGTTGTCTCTGGCAATTCCGGCTTTCTCCACCACGTTTAAAAGTGGCGTTAAAATACGAACAACCAATCAAAACACGTTCAGAATGAGAACAAGTATAAGTGGTTTGACTTAGATTAATGTTGAAAAAAAAACATTTGGTTAGGCTGGATAGACGCAAACAAATTGTCTTTTAAGGTAGCACAATACAAAGATTTTTCATCCCCAACCAGACATCTTTAAACTGATGTAATTCCACTCATCTTTCTTTAAATTTTATAAATGAGGTACCATAAGAAAGAAGAAGGATTAATCTTTCAAATTGTGATAATTTCATTATGACATAATTATTACATAATTAATTATTATGTAATTAGTTGCCATATTGTGATGTCCATACTTGAATGAATTTAGCTTCTTTATTATTCATAGCATCCCAAAATATTTTATAGATTCTTGCACAACACAGTTTGACCTCCAAAACTGTGTCTCAGATTTTTCCTATTGTATTTCATTCTCTCATAAATCTACAATGAAATTTGCAACAATAATTCATAAGAGACCACTAAATTCAATTGGGTATAAAATTTGTTCTATTGATGTTTTTGGAAATCTGAGACACAGTTTTGGAGGTCAAGCTGTGTTGTACAAGAATCTATTAAATATTTTGGGATGCTATGAAGAACAAAGACGCTAAATTCATTCAAGTGTGGACATCACAATATAGTAACTTATTACATAATAATTAATTATGTAATAATTATGTCATAATGAAATTATCACAATTTGAAAGATGAATCTTTCTTCTTTCTTTTGGTACCTCATTTATAATATATAAAGAAGGATTAAATTAATTACATCAGTTTAAAGTTGTCTGATTGGGAGTGAACAAATCTTTGTATTGTGCTACCTTAAGATTGAACGTTCACGTTACGATGAGAATTTGCAGCAAAGCGGACTCTAAAGAATGGATTCTGATGTTAAATGGAAAAAGACCAAACAACAAATATATATATATATATGTTTTTACGACAGTTGATTCCTCAGGTTTGATGTTTTAACAGAGTGTTGCTTCTTGCTACATGATGCAAAGAATCTATTACAAAATATTTTTTCAAAGTAAAGTTGGAGTCATCCTTCCTTTATATTATACATACTCCAATACAGTTTTGTAAACCGTTAATGAATATCTGAATCACAGAAAACTAGGGTTATGCCTCACTTGTACTAGCAAACATATTTTTACAAAGAGTCTGGTAGGGTAGAGTTTAACGCTCACGATAATGTTTAACCTCGAGGTATTCTGTATATGACTTTTTCGTTCAATATTTTTCTTTTATAAATTAGGCAGTCCGTTAATTTGAATTGTTTCACACGTTTTCATGCACATGTAATTACTTGAATTTACGTCATTCCTATGACAGTTGTCTTATTGACAACCATACAGCTTTTTTTTAAATTAATATTTTTTAGCTAAACGTGCTTTCCGTATACATAAGAATCATATTCGTCACTCGATTGAAAAACATATAATCCTAATCAAACACCAACAGTCCGAAATGTACGACACTTAAATCTATATTGACATTCTACACAAGTATAACAGTTGTTAACCTGTTTTTTTAAAACTACCCCTCCCCTCCAATACACTTATTACAAAAATCAACAAAGATCTTCGTTTCATTGATAAAAAGTAAAATCACAATAACACTGAACTCCGAGAAAATTCAAAACATAAAATAACTAATTAAAATGGCAAATTCGATAAAATGAATAACAGCTGTCGTATTCCTGACTTGGTACAGACATTTTCTTAAATTCTTATGTAGAAACTATTAGATTAAACCGGATTTTATAGATAGCTAAACCACTCAAATGACAGTCGCATCAAATACTGGTATATTGACAGCGATGAGCAAACAAAACAAACAGACATAATTGGTAAAATTGTCAAACATATGGGTTCAGCAGTCAACATTGTGTTATAATCTTTAGCAACCTAAGAAACAAATATGTAACAAAGAAACACAAAAGATAAAAATACAAAAAGTTACAATAGCATAGTAACACAAATACGGGATGTAAAAGTACAAGGCCACGTCATATGGATCAAGGAAATACAAAAGGCAAATAGACAAAGCACATTAGCACAAATGGAAGACAAGAAAACAAAACTTATCATTGAACAAGAACAGAATGACGGGATATATAAGTACAGAGCCACGTCATATGCATCAAGGAAATACAAAAAGACATATAGACGAAGCATTTTTGCACAAATGTGATACAAACATAAACAAGAAGCTCTCAAGAGCCTGAATCGCTGACCTGTATTTCAAATGAGAAGATTTTAAATGTTAGCAAACTTGGTAAACAAGTTGTGTAAAGTTGTCTTTAAAGGGCAATAACTCCTTAAGGGGTCAATTGACAATTTTGGTCATATTAACTTTGCTAAACATTATTGCTGCTTACAGTTCATATCTACATGTATCTATAATAATATTCAAGACAACAACAAAAAAACTGCAAAATTTTGTTAAAACAACCAATTTGGTGGCAGCAACCCAACAATGGGTTGTTCGATTCATCTGATAATTTCAGGGCCGATAGATCTTGACCAATTGAACAATCTTACCCTGTGTCAGATTTGCTCTAAAAGCATTATTTTTTGAGATATAAGCCAAAAACTGTATTTGACCCTTGTGTTCTATTTTTTGCCATGGCGGCCATGTTTGGCGATGGATAAGAACTTCGGATAGAATTTATAAACAAGATATTTTAAGAAACATTTAGTTAAAGTTTGAAGGTTTTTGATCTAGTACTTTCAGAGAAGAAGATTTTTAAATGTTATCAAACTTGATGAAAACATTATGTGAAATTTTTTTTAAAAGGCAATAACTCCTAAATACCGCAGTCCAACTAGGCCACGATCGCACTACGATCTGTAAAAAAAATGAAAATTTTGACGATCGTAGTGCGATCGTGCAGATCGCAGTAAGATGGTAGTACGGTCATGAGGTCTTCACGATCTTGATGAGCGTGGTCAACTTTTTGAACATGTTCAAAACAATCTTAGTGCGGTCGTGGCGAAATCACGTCGTAGAAGAAGAGTAGTGAGATCGAAAAGGTCGCTGTACCGACGTAGCGAGAGCGTAGCGAACGCGTGGTTCTACTAGAGGTTTCCAGATTTGCGACCGTACCAACCGTAGAACGAAGTGGGAGCCGTCATTTAACTTTTGAAAATTATTGATGCATACACTTTATATCAACACATGTTTTAGGAATCATATGCAGAACTGTTTTGAGAATTTTTAGCTGTAATTTGGGACTAATTTCATGTGGTTTCTTCTTGTATTCGTAGGAAACAATAGTGTGTGCACTCGATTATGCTTTCAAGCAACCGTTGCAAGTAACCGTTGATACGAAAGGTTTATAGTTAAGAGTTATTTCCCCGTGAAACTACATAGATACAAAGAAGCTAAATTACAAAACAAATTTAAAACTTTATAAATTTTGTTTGTAATAACTTTGTGTATCATTGTAAAATGTTAAAGTTTTGTATTCATTTTGGTTAGTTTTTAGAAAACATGATCAAATAAAATGAATTTGAACAAAATAAATTGACCTTAATAACAAAAGAAAAATGACAAAACTAATATAAAACCAAATCGATGTTCAGTCTGTACGCGTGAGGTCTAAAACCTATGTCAATGGATATTGAATCAAGAAATAAAAAGTCCAGGGAGACATACTTTATAAAAATTAATACTCTGTTACAAAAAACCGAAGGTGTCAAAACGTTTGATTTTCTAATTATTGTACTGATTATCTTTGTCATTATACTTTTAAATAACATTGCCTTGTGATAATTTTGTGTTATATGTAATATATCTGTTGTATATATATATGTTGAAGAATTAAATAAAGATAAAAAAAAAATCAGACGTCCGGAAAGAAATTATAAAAAATACAAGGTCGTTTACATCTTCAATTTGAACAATTATGCATAAAGATATGGCTGATATCGTATTTACTTGACATCCTTCCTGTTTGGACAATTATCTTTACCGTCGGGCTTAAAGTTTTTCTTTATAAAAAAAACCCTCATAAAATCAATATGCTATATAAATTTTAGAAACAACACAACTGTGCATATATCTTTTTCGCAGTTAGCCGAGAGAGAAAACTCAGAAAAACTGAAGCTATCTATTTTAAGTAGTATCGTATTCATGATACTAGTACATATAAACCTGAACAAATTACATAGAAACCTTTACCAACCGATGAAAATAATCCTTAATTTTGAGTCCATAAATCAGTTTTCAATGGTGGAAAAGACATTATATAGCAACATAGTATTTTCCGTACAATATAACGAGGAGTTAGAAAGACATATTCATATTGCATTAGACTAAGTGTAAATATAGCGTCAAGTTATTGCCGTTATCAGTGAACAAAATGCGCTGTGTTGTATGAAGTTTTTTTTGGCAATTCTGTACGACAAAAGGATTAATGGATGGATATTGGTTTAACATTACTCCTCGTAGATTATATTATACTACTCCCAGGCATGTGCAATACACAATTTTACTCGCGACAATATTTACAAATATTAATGTAATAACAATATCTAGTGACATAATGAAATTAATAAGCGAACACGATGAAGTAACATCGTGATGATAAATATTTCGACTCAAAAAATGGTTTTCGTTAGTGTCATAAAATTTATATTTATTCTTTAAGTAATTAATATAATCAATAATTTTAATAAAAAGTTCAGTGACAAAATATAAGGAAAAAGATAAATCGATGGTTTTACAATGTGTGTTGCGTTTTATGAAAAAATTTTGCTCCAATGATCGAAAAGATAGTTTAATTAATAAAAAATTATTTTAATGAGAAATCAACACAATTTTGAACTCATTTTTGCCATAAGCACGTGTACTAGTTTAGTGACGCATCTAGAACTTTTCATAAAAGGGGGGCGCTCCATGCATGCATTCAGTGATTCCCTATATAATCAACCAAATTTTTTGCCACGAAAAGGGGGGGGGGGGCCCAAGCCCCCTCCTCCTGGATCCGTCTATCTAGTCATTAACGACACCAGTAAGGTACAAGTAAGATATTATTAATAAGTAATTTCTAATTATTCCAATTTATATTTGAGTATTAGAAAACATTCTTTATTCTAATCCTTTTCTCAATATATACAGAAAACAAAAACATAGCCATACAAAAACGCAAATCTATTTTTAGAATATAAAGGTCGAGGCAACTCAGTTCCAGTAAGGACTGTTTGATTCATTCTCTTGTGCACAAAATCAATTTTATCGTATAAAATCACGTGCAAGGTTTTCTAGAAGCAGAGAAATCGTTATAAAATAAAAGATTAAGGTTTTTATCACTGATATGCAATTTTGTTTCTTTATTTTCATCATGATACATACAATAATCTCATGCATTAAATGAAACCTCCCAAACAACACCAACGGTTGTGTTACGTACCAACCGTACCTGATACGTAGCAAATCTGGAAACCTCTAGTACTAGGAGAGACTTTGATACGATCTCACAGCGACGTTACTACGACCTCACTTCAACCATCACGTTCTCACCGCGACCCATCTACGCTTCCTCTACGACTATACTACGTTTAGATCACGCTGTTCAAGACCATAGTACGATTCTAGCACGCACATGGCGTCCTAATCACGCTCTTCTTACGACCTGACTACGGTCATACTACGACCATTATATACATTATCATTTTCACATGAAATACATAAAAGCTCCCAAGTTTTGTTTGTATGTATGTAATTTGGACATCTCTCTCCACGGCTCAACTATGCTTGTGACATCTGTGTCATCCCTGCTATCGTTCACTAACACATCATTATTTGAGCTTGATGGACCAGCACTAAGTTGTGGTTGGATTTGTTCATTCGACATCTCTACTGGATCCGGATTCGTTACTATCAGATCTCGTTAGATTTTGTTTGCATGACTGCGTTGTTTCCGAGAAACTCTACGCATCAATGAGAAATAGAAAGAATGATACAGTATTTATATGGAACACGATGTTGACGATATATTACTGGGAGCGTAGTAAGATCGCAGTATAATCTTGGTATGGTCGTAAAATGGTCATGGTAAGAGCATGTTATAATCGCAG
Organism: Mytilus edulis; assembly: GCA_019925275.1. Taxonomy (NCBI): domain Eukaryota; kingdom Metazoa; phylum Mollusca; class Bivalvia; order Mytilida; family Mytilidae; genus Mytilus; species Mytilus edulis. Next base: position 36,310,808 of record CM034362.1, read on the forward strand.
AAGAAGCGTGGTAAGATCGTGTTGCAATCGGATAAATCATGGTATGGTCGTATTGAGGACGTGATGAGCGTGGAAAGACCGTGATAATCGTAGTGAGGTCGCAGAATAAACGTGGTATTATCGTGGCGGGATCGTTGTATAAGCCTAATGAGGACGAAGTACCATCGTGAAAGCAACGAAATTTTACATTTTCATGCCGCTCATACCGCGATTTGAAATATATTGTGACGTCAGGAAATCTAGAGTTCTCGACTTATTTAAAACTTGATGAGAAAACCATACAAACAAATGGTTTTGTAGAACTATTTGTGATTTCTGTCACAAACTTAGCTCTTAACTTACATGTATAGCCTTTTTTTTCGGCAACATCACATGGTAATATTGAAATACTTGCTCACATTTTGCTCTCGAAGATTTTTCTATTTTTTACATTGCTAATGCCTAAATTAATCTTTACAAAAGTAGGATATGTATGTGAGATTGATAAACTTGTAAAATATATTCATAAGATTCGCTGATTATTGTTTATGCCATGAACCTTTGTACTTTTTTCTTTTTAGGTTTAATTGTCGGAGGAGTGCTAGGGGCCTTAGTGATTATTTGCATTATTGTTCTAGTTGTTATAAAAAAATTAAGGTATGAGTTCGCTTAGATTTGAAGTCAATATAAATATTCCAAGGTTGAACCGTTTTTCTAAGTTCTTTTACTAATAGTTGTATTTGAAAAAATGCTGCTTGTAGGCTTTACATGAATGCTTTTTAAATTGAACCATAATTTTATGGGAAGAAACACGGGGATAGTTAAATAGTTTGACACGTATGTATTTCTGTCAATACATGCCACAATCGAACCAAACAATACCCATTCGTGTATTGGCTATGTGTTATATAGTTATATAAAGTATGCATTTCATGCTGTGATATATGGCATATGTTGATTTTTATAGAATTCATTTTCGACGTTTTTTACAACTTATTTTGTGCTGTACAGCTTTTTGAAATTTTGGGTCCTCCATGCTCTTCAACTTTGTACATGTTTTGGCGTTCTAGCGTTTTTGATCTGAACGTCATTGATAGTCTTATGCAGACGAAACGCGCGTCTGGCGTATCAAATTATAAGCCTTGTACCTTTACTAGTAACACCACTAAGTCAATGCCGAGGCTTGTGAATGTTTCATCCTCCTAAATATCAATTATGTGGTCATTTATATAAATTTACTGTTTGTTACTGAATAGTTTATTGGGATTACTAAGGATTTTCTTTTCCCAGGCATAGATTATCTTAGCCGTATTTGGCACAACTTTTTTTAACTTAAGTCCTCAATGCTCTTTATTTCTATATTTGTGTGGCTATCTAATTATTTTCATTTGAGTGTCACTGATGAGTCTTAAAGACGTAACGCGCCTCTGGCGTATCAAATAATAAGATGGTTATTTCTATTAAGCATTTGAAGCATTGGTTTGCTCTGATAAGTAACGATATGTTCTGTCAAAGTAGAGAACCAAGTCAGTTATTCACTCTATCCCATGTTTAACACCATATTATCCTTCACGGATATGCTTGATCAATTGTACACGTGTTATATCGATAAATTTTTCGGAAAGGTTCGTCAATATGACTTATTCCTTGTCTTGCGTAACAAGACTGAGGTCACCAGTGTAATGTGAACTACTACCCATCCAGAAAATAGGTCTCGGTTTGTTGTGTTGTATGTGCAATACACTACCTAATCTTTTGTCTAGTAAGTTGAATACAGTCATTTGTATTTTTAAAGTTGATGTGTGTCCTTTAGTAGTTATAACACAAATATTTATTTAAAGTGTCATTTTATCTATTCTTAGAGGAAAAGCTGCAACCAAAAGGCAAACTATGGAACAGTTTGAAATAAGTAAGGACAAATCTACAATTGATGATGACAAGCAGAGGGGAAATAAATCAAATGATAAAATATTGAATATACAATACGAGGATGATTGGGCACATGCCGGCAAATATTTTGCAGAGAAAATAATGGAGACTGAAATGATAAATGCACAGGAAGGAAAGCAGCCGAATGATGTGTATGCAGTTGTTATGAAAGACACTATGACATCCCCATTGCAAGTGGGGCTTGATTGTGTAGTAGCTTCGGAAGAAGTCGTTGAAAGCGAATATGATAGGTTGAATATTACACCAAAAGTTCTAACAGACAATACGGAAAATAATATATACGACAGCAGTATAGCAGATCGCTGTAAATCAGACCCCACTTATAATACAGCAACACATATGATACTAAGTCGACAAATTAACGAAGATATGTATGATCGAATATAAAAAGTAATCAACAAACTCTGATATATACAACATGTTGTATTAACGAACGATTGTTGACAGTGTGGTTTTGCATGCGTTTGTAATTGATTATTGAATTTAGATACTAAAAAGTTTATATTTATATTTTGATAAGGTTAGTCTTCTGGCCGTTCGTGGCCAGATCTAAACTAAACAATTGAAATGAAATATTCCTGTATATTTATATTATAAAGCACGATGATATATCTTTGACAAAATCGTACTGTGTTTGACATTGCTTGATTTTTTTCTCGATCCTTTTATTCTTGATATTTCTCCATTTCTTTTGTAATGTTATGCTTAAGTAAAAACAATCCATACTATGATATTATATCATGTATTATCGCCTGATATGACACATCAATATTATAACAAATAACACACAGCTGAGAGGGGGATAGAGCAGATTGTTACCCCGAGAAAACATTGTCAACTGAGGCGAAGTCGAAATTAAAGTATTTTGCAACCGAATCGACTTCACACAAAATTTGTATTCAAATGCTCGTTTAAAGATCTTACGAAAGAAGTCACAAAATCTAAATTAAAGACATTATGCGCCTTAATACCATTTACCAACAACTCAAAAACGACTTATCGTTAGTAAAATAAACCCTTATGGGTATTCTCATTCGTTTTTGCTCTCCCTAATGTGTATATTGAATTTTGATAATACCATCTATCTAATTTATAATTTTGTATTTTATATGTTTTCATATGTTATATAATATGTATTAGTTCTTATATGTGATCATTGTTTATGTATGTATTGGTAGCGGTAACTATAATAAAGTCTATACATTAGTCTTAGATGCATGATTTATTTTAGTAGTAGTGGTTTTGAACTAGCAGTCAGATAACTGCGAGTACTCTCAGATCTGTTCCTATTGTTTTTTTTGTCGGGATGTACAAGTACCCGGCCATGTCCACTTGTATTTTTGTCCATCTCATGAGTTAAGCCTTTTTCAACTGATTTTTATAGTTCGTTCTGTGTCATTTTGGTCTCTTGTGTGGACAGTTGTCTCATTGACAATCATACCACATCTTCTTTTTTATATACAAATTATTTCTTGATGCACATTTCTATTTGAACATAGAATCGAATGATACACGTATTGGCAACTAATTACAAAGATTTTTTAAACCTACAATACAAAAGATGTTCACCTAAATATTGCCTGAAATGCAGATTGCATCTTGCACAAACTCGATAAATATTCTTAGCTGTGTCCTAAACGTTCGAACCCGGTTTCAATATAAAAACGGGTTTATAACACTATTGAGAAAAATAACCATCAAAAATGCAAGACGATGATTAAGAAGGAAACTTACTACACATGTGCATACGTGATAGAAGTAACTACAACTTTAACTTCCTGGCACACAAAGCCATTTTTAATGTTATTAATGTTATATCGAATTAATTAGTCTTTACTGACAGAAAAGCATCAAGGATTTTAAAATTTACCGAAGAAAAAAGACATCAAACTACTCAGGCTTTTAATTTAATAGATATAGGAAGATGTGGTGTGAGTGCCAATGAGAAAACTCTCCATCCAAGTCACATTTTATAAATGTATTAAACCATTATATGTCACAGTATGGTCTTCAACACGGATCCTTGGCTCACGCCGAACAAAAAGCTATAAAGGGCCCCAAAATTACTAGTTGAACCATTCAAACGGGAAAACCAACGGTCTAATCTATATAAAAAACGAGAACCGAGAAACACGTATAAATACGCTAGACGTGCGTTTCGTCTACATAAGACTCATCAGTGACGCTCAGATCAAAATAGCGATAAAAGCCAAATAAGTACAAAGTTGATGAGCATTGAGGACCCAAAACTCAAAACAGTTATGTCAAAGACGGCTAAGTAAATCTATGCCTGGGTTAAGAAAATCCTAAAACGGTTGAAAAAGTGAAGAATCGAGATGGGTTTTAATTAAAATGCTGAGGCTTTAAATACCTTTCTGTTTAAAAACAATAATAGAGATACGTGTTGTGAGATTGCTCAATTATTTATAAGGTCGCAAGGAAGTATTTTGCGCCATCCTTGATTTGGTTTAATAAAGGCAACAGTAGTATACCGCTGTTCAAAATTCGTAAATCGATAGAGAAAAAGCAAATGGTGGTTAAAAACTAAAACTGAGGGAAACGTTTCAAATATAAACGTATCATATATTAAATAGTCCATACAAGCCTTTTCCATACAACAAGGTAGAATGTCTTTCATTAAACAACGACTAAATATATACTAGCTGGGATACGAGACCGTGGAAAATTTAAGATATAGATAGTTAAAGATATAAATGCAAATTGAATTTTGATTCGTTTCAGTAATAAATATATGTATCTTTGTGCGTTGCACGTTGCATTCATATTCAAACATATTATTTTTATCAAAAAAGTTAAAAACAAACATTTTTGAGAAACCATGTAACGTTTATTTGATCAAATCCAAATGTTTATTCTTGATAACACATCTTTTGATTACAATGTGACACTACATATTTCGAAAAACTAATAATCGATTCTTTCAATGATACTGATATGGACAAGGGGTCATTTCAAAATAGATTTAGCCAAAAGTTATTAAAATGTTAGTGCGTACATAGTAAAAATGCATAAAATGATATTTATGTTTCGAATAGTATTTTTAGTAGTTACATAGATAACAAAACAGACATTCCACCGCATAGCCTTCTACATCTTCAGGATATATTTACAAATATAAACCAAACAAAATGATATTACACTACACGTGTACAAGATTACATATTACATAATAAAGATAGGCCACTACCACGAACATGAAAAACGTATAGCTACAGTAAAATTGTTAGTGCATGGGAAAGTATCAGAAGGATACTGCCCTTGCAACTACCGGCAAACGAATCTATCCAAAGTTTAGCACGTTCTCTGTGATGATCCTAGAATAAATTGCGTGCTCACAATAAACATTTTCGTAAACAATGATAGTATTATTTACTAAACTGTGACAATTAAAACAGTATCCTATAGGAGTTATCTATAAAATTAGGTTAAAATAAAAATAGATATAAATAGACTTCTCAAATATCAACCTCAAATTATTTTTCTACTGGTTGTATATGCACTGCAATATGCCAGATCACTGTATATGTATGCAGTTAGATTAATGAAATTCAGGGGCGAAAATATTAGCAAAATTGAAATATATGCACCAAAGATTAATACTTTTAGATTTTAGTCACTTGTCAATTTCAATCCAATAGAATTCAGATATAATAGTTTATGCAATTTACCAAGAAGACCACATCGTCATGAACAAATCGAGACGACTTTTCATGAATTGAAAAAAAGTTAACACTTTTCACATAGAATGCAAGTACTAAGATAAGAATATAATAGTTGTCATTCATTCGTTTGATGTGTTTGAGCTTATAATTTTCCAATTTTATTAAGAACTTTCAGTTTGTATTTTCCTCGAAGTTCTGTATTTTTGGTATTTTACTTTTTGATACGTAACCTTTTTCTATTATAAAAAAACCTTAAGTTTTTTAATTTTGCTGCAATATACATTACTTTGAAATCGTTATATTCAATCAAAAAAGAAGCTGTTTTCATATTGCAAATTCAGTTTGACAATGCGTAGATACAGGGAAATTGTGTTCTTAAAAACCTAGTTGGTCAATATGTAATTCATATTTGAACCATCTTAAAATTTGTGTATTGTAAGAGCTTCGATTTTATATGTAGAAGATTTTTCAACCTTTTTTTTGTAATAAAAAAGCAGCAAAGATTGATATTTTGTTTATATAAATATAACTGTATCAAATGTCTAAGGGAATCATCTCAATACAAAATGTATTATTGAAATACACAGATTACCGATAGTGATTAGGTATTTCTTGGTTAGAAAATGTCCGTCAATAAAGCCCGATGTAAAATTCGTTAGTTTGGAACAAGGGTGATGGAATCCTAAAAGAACATATGATGTAAGGGAAGAACATCAATATTGCAATGAAAAATGAGAACGAAGTTTTAAGAAGAAAAAAAAGTCAATTTTACAAATTTCATTACATTTAATAAATCCAGCTGCATTCCACCAACAAAAATCATATTATTAGGTTTCTCCTTATACTAACTCGTACAAAAGTTTGTTTCCTTATGTTTTTTATGCAGTATACAAATTACACGTGTGCTCTAAATAGTCGGAAATGGAGAGGTAAAAAAATGCCCCTTGAATTAAAGAACCCTTACACTCTGTGTTTAAAGGCATAGCAAACGGGGCCCGTTTCAACATAGACATTCTGTCTTTTTTTCAAGAGCAATCCAAAATTCTAAACTTGTTTGCAATGGGATTGATTGGAAAATAATTGTTGCAGTCCCTGTTAGATTTAATTGTCATTATCGTCTTTTATTCTATGAAATTCTACATATAAGGGATTTAAAATAAGAGAAGTGAATGCACTGACAATTGACACATTGTTTCGCTCAAAACGATCTAGGGGCCATCTGATACTTTTTCAGATCTGACAGACAACTTCAAAATGAAACAATAGTTTAACATACACCAACTATTACTCCTTGTCAAGACTATTCCTTCCTCACCAAAATTTGTGTCCCTTAAGCAATACATAATATATATATAAAATGGTTAATATAGTATGAAAAGAACATACATCTAAATACATTGCATAAAGTTCACGAGGCTTACTTCGATTGGATAACATGAGGTCTTTGATTCCCAATTACCGACCTCAAAACCTCAATTAACCTTTCCCTCTACTCCCAATTTACTCCATCTACTCCCAGACGAAATCGGTCAAAAACACAGATCACTATTATTACATTACTTCCCCCTCGATTTTCGCTTATCTCATGAGTATGCTTTATTAACTCATTAACATTATGTTTACCCCTCTTACATGTTTAATTCCACTTTGAAATGATCCCTCACTTCATGCAGATAAATCTGATATAGAAGACAGTTTTCGCTATCTATAGAATTTTTTAGAACATAATGTTATCTTTAAATGGTTGTGAGAAATATTTTCCTTAAATATGTGCATTTTGAGATTAGTTTTCATCCTAAATTTGATTCTCGTCTGTTTCCTTGTAAAGCCCGGAATTAACGGTGAGTAAATAAAAATGCTTACATTTATTAAGATATTTTATGATGTATATATACATGTTCATGATGAAGTTATGGATAAACAGACACAAACTCAACTGTTTTATTTAAAAGTTGTAAAATGACTTATGTACATGTTTTATTGATTAGTCAATAATACAGTAATAATTAATTATGTATAATATCCGAGATACAATTAAAACAACTGCTCGTTTTACTTAATTTCGAAAATTTTAATAATATATGCAATAACCTTGTATTAGCAGAATCTTTTAGTAAGGGAAATATGACAGCATATTTCTCATTCCGGACATTTCAAAATTCAGTATTTAGAATGTATCTTGATTTTATACTCCATCCCTAAAAGTGGGGATATATTGCATAAACCTTCTCCGTCCTTCCGCCAAACAGTTACTTTCGTGACTCATTACTCATGTTTCGTTTGTTCTAAAATGGCCTCATATTTGGTCAGCAGCTTGAAAGTGATAAGTTGTAAAAGAGTGACGAAAGATACCAAAGGGACAGTCAAACTCAGAAATCTAAAATAAACTGACAACGACATGGCTAAAAATGAAAAAGACAAACAGACAAACAATAATACACAAGACACAACATAGAAAACTAAAGAATAAACAACACAAACCCCACCAAAAACTAGGGGTGATCTCAGGTGCTCCGGAAGGGTAAGTAATGTGTTAGGATTTTTCAGATCTGACAGACAACTTCATTCCGGGTATAAATATTTAATTTAAGAATTTAAAAACTTTTGTCACATATTTCTGAGGAATATAAAATAATATATACAAAATAACTTTGTACTTAGTCAGAAGATTGGCAGTAATCAGTTGTAACGTGTAAGCGTTATTTGGATGTGAAAGATGTCTACTTTCTGTTATTTTCTAGATAAAATAAAATATTTCAACTTTTGATTGAACTTATATATTTTCGTCACACTTTTGGCAAATATCACACAACAGAATGACATACTATTTTATATGCAGCAGTAAAACAGTGAAATGTTTTAACGAGTCAACCTTTTCAGATGTGTCAGACGCCTACTTTCTTTACGTTGATATATGAAAATACGAATGGACAGCGTTACACCGGTTCAATCTCCGATTGATTTTATTGAAGCTTGTAAAGAGATAAATACAAAACTCAATCGAATGAATTTATATTAAGGCAGTAGCTTTGTAGTGGTTTCATACTTTTGAGAACTGTTTTAAAAGTAAAGAACAGTTCTACTCTAGAACGGAAGATGACAGTTTTAAACAGTTTAAAACACATTTCAACAGTTCTACTACAGAACGGATTGAAAGTTTAGTCTTATATCTAGAACAATTATACGACTGTTATACAGACAGCTCTGAATGGAGGTTTACTCCTATTGTTTTTGTATGGGGAATGGATTGCACCGTATTATATAAACACTTATTCATTTTGCAATTATTGGTTCGTGGTTTTTGTCTTTTTGTTTTTGCATTGTGGATACCGCATTTATCTTTCCCGTAAGTTGTTTTAAATCAACCGCACTGTATAAGTTGACAACTCTAATAGGTACATCATATATATAAAATTGGTTTGAAATTAGCAAATATTTCATGAATAATTAGGGTGATACCACACAACAAATCCTGCATGTTGACGACTAACAGATCAAGGTAAATTATGAAGTAATACCTCACAAGAAAAAAATCTATAAGGAGAAATGTCATCATACATAAAAAGTAAACATCCAGTCATCCAGTTTTTACTTTTATTCCTCATTTGGCAATATGGTCAAAGGAAATTTATCACATACATAGTCATTGATTCTGACTTCAAGCATTCAAAAAGAGCAAGCTAGCACACGATAACTATATATTCTCGAAGTTTTTGCTGTATCAATAAATATTGTGTTGTGAATTTATGTTGTGTAAATAGGTAGCATTGCTTTTCACAACAATTACTACATCTTTTATCTTTTTTTCCAGCGTATTTTATTAAATATTTCCCCAACTCAGAAACATGGTTTGACGCACATAATTTTTGTTATAACAAACATGGCAGACTGGCAACAACTGAAGATATATCAAATTGTAATCCAATAACTGGAAATATTGATAGTACTTATGGATCAACATTCTGGACTGGAAAGTATAAAAGAGTTGCACACTGGATATCGAAGATAGGTAAATATTTGAATACATTAATTATATTGTATGAAAATATAACACTCAAACTGACCTGCGAACGCTCAATTATATTTAAAAAAAAAAAAGAAATACTTAGTTTACTGAAACAACAAACATAAAAATCAACTTTTACATTATTCTACTTAAATTTAAAAAAGAAAAAAGTAAGTCAATAAGAATAAAAAAGAACAAAACATTTATAAACATCAAAAAGACTTGCCCTGTTTCCAAAAACTTTTCATGTTAAGTTATACATGTTATATTGTAAAAGAAGCAAAGCTTTTTACCGAGGAGGAAACTAAAATATAGACGAAGAGCAATGGGAACTAGAAACCCAATTGCTTATAACGTACAAATGATAAAAACGGCTCCTCACTTAAATATGTACTAGAACACACCCGCGAAATCGCGGGTATTTAGAGCTTGTGAGATTTTGTATCTGGAGAAAATTAAGCAAACGATTTCATATCTGGAGAATTTCAGAAAAGGTGTCAAATTCATAGGTACTTGGAATCGGTTTAAAGTAAAGTGTATTTGCTATTAATTATCAATTTCCTCTTCTAGACAATCGCTGCTATATTATTTGGATAGTCTCTATCAACGCAATAATTATTGTTCTGTCCCGAAGTACTCTTATGAAATTTGTGTGCAAGTTAAAAACCGGAAGTCCTGTTTGACTTTAAAGCGAAATCGCGGGCATTTTAAGCTTGGTTGAAAGTATGTTAACTGTTTTAGAATGAATTTTTGTAAAAGATTTTATGTCTTTAGAATTTAAGAAATGTATCAAAAGTTATATAGGTACATTGAAACAGGACAATATTTTTAAGCCCTCAGTTTTTTTTCAAGGTCCGTCTCTATATATTATAGTAGTATATTAATCACAGTATACATGCAGATAAACGCGAAAATAATTGTCCTTTTCCGTCCGAGTACTTATGAAAATTATGTGTAAGTTAAAACCGGGGTATAATAGTACAAATGCGACTATGCATATGCATGGTACCTATAGGACAGAGGCGTGATGATTACTTTATTGTGGGAGGAAGAGAAGCGACACACAAAATGAGGTCTTCTCGTTTAATAGTATAGATGGAGGTTTGAATATGTTATGCAAATTATTGTAAAAGTCGGATTAGAAATGTCTTTATCTCGTCTCTTATAATTGACAAAATGAATACATGATAATAACTAACTTCTTACAGCTGCACTTGACTTTTTCTTTCCAAAGTTGCAAAAGTATTTAAATTTCTGTTGGTCAAATCTTGCTACAAAAAGATTATTATTTCCTTCAATTTTAGATTTTTGTCTTGAGTATTTAGGAAGAAATTTAAAGAAATCGTAAGCTCGCGAAATTTGATTTTATCAAAAATATGACAGACAATACAGACACTATAACAAAAAGTGATGTTCACATGTTATCTCTCTTGACTACTATTTAAAGGTAAACAGTATAAATAAAATTGCCGAAATGTATTACTTTATCGACAAAACTTTAGCCCCATTCTCATATCTTGAGTGTATGTTGTTCAGTGAAGTCTCCAATGTCATTCTGCTTTTAAATACATGTACATATTCATCATAAGTGGTTTATTCACGTTATAAGTGGATGTGTATAATTAATCAGACATCGTTCTTTTTTTTTATATTTTCCTAGATTGCTCCAACATTTCAAGGAACCTAAATAGTTCGCAACCAAAATCAGCCTCTGAATGTTTTGACGTATGTAGAAAGGAGACTTTAGATCAAATAGTAAGTAATTCCCAAAATTATATGCAATTAGATCAAGTATCTGCTTGAATACTTAATGACATTGAAAGAGTATTCCTGCATTGTCTTGTCTACTCTTGAGGTTGAATTTGCGGTCTTGTGGTTTCTCTCACAACAATTTTCATCGGAAATATTTCTTCACTTAAACGAAACGTAGCATGATACTTTGCTGGTTATGTTCTCAACAGCTACGCATTTTTAAAGGATGTGAATGACTCCTAAGTACTGCTCTGTATCATAATGCATATCAATTTACATCATTTTGATCTTATGGTATATAAATATAATCTGTTATCCTTATTTCGTGTAGAAAGATTTGTTTTAGACTGTGACTTTGGTCGCTGTTATTAATATTTACTGAACATCTATGTTTAATATGACTTTGGACTATAAATATAGGCGGATGATTGGCTGCATTGCTCTGAGTGACATTTGATTACATAATACTGGATTAAACCAAAATATGATAGAATAAGCTATATAAAGTTAGTCAAGCTTGGTTTTCTGTTATCGCATATTGACATGCGGATTTGGTGCAGTAAAAGTAGTACCATTTTACTTTCCTTTGCAGTAAAAAATATAGACGAAAACACCATTACCTTTAATTATACTAAATATTTGATGAAGCAGTGAAATGGCATATAACAAAATATACCAAGTGGTAAAAAGAGAGTTCAAATTCTATCATAGACCAGTCTGATGCTTATTCATCAGCTCCTGTCTTGTTGCAACCATATTTTCAGTTAAAATGGACAATCAATTAGGGTTGACTGAAAACACAACTTTACGACAAAATGATTTCGGTACAAAAAGAATAAGAGCAAACCTCCGTTCAGAACTATCTGTATAAACAGTCGAAAATTGTTCTAGATGTAAGACTAAACTATCAATCCGTTCTTTAGTAGAACTGTTGAAATGTGTTTAAAACTGTTTAAAACTGTCTTCTTCCGTTCTAGATGAGAACTGTTCTTTGTTTTTTTTCGATTCAGTCTTGTATTCTTCTCTTTACAAGCTTCAATAAAACCGGAGATTGAACTGCTGTCGTGTACTCCCATATTCGAATTTCAATATATCGACGAACAGAAAGTAGGCGTCTGACATATCTGAAAAGGTTGACTCGTTAAAACATTTCACTATTTTACTGCTATATCAATAGTTTGCCACTCTGTTGTGTGTTATTTGCCAAAAGTGTGACGAAAATATATAAGTTCAATCAATAGTTGAAATATTTAACTGATTACTGTCAATTGTCTGACTAAGTACAAAGTTATTCTGTTCAGTTGTCCTGAAAATTATGTGACAAAAAAGTTCTTCAATAAAATATCTATACATGGAAGGAAGTTGTCTGTCAGATCTGAAAAGTCGTAACACATTACAACTAATCACTTTCAAGCTGCTGACCAAATAAGAGGTCATTTTAGTAAGGACAAAATGATTTCTTTTTCTACGTAGCAATCATTCGAGCACCGCCTGCATACGGAGCATATATTTTCCAGGTGATACGATAATCCTGTGCTTGCATTTCATATGATTATTTCCTTGATATAGAACTGCTGTGTACAAAGAAGCTATAAAACCAAGAGTTCCCAACTGTGAAGTTGAAATCCTATCGTCGTAAATTTTACATTCAGGGTTTGTCATTATGTTTTTTTGCCTCCCTTTTTTGTATTGACGAAGACTGCATTGAAGTTTGAACATATCACTTATGCTCAGTGTATACCCTATAACTCTAATAACAATAATTTTTTTTTCAGTGAAATTGAAATTCATTTGATTGTATCTATTATTTCATTCGTTGTTTAACAAGGAGCTTGTAGTACTTTTAAAATACTTCTGACAATAGTATTTGTTATTCAGAACACAGCATCAAATGGTTCTGGAAACTGTGCTTTTATTGATTGTCGAGATGAACCAAAGTTTAAATTTAATTGTGCAACTGAACGAACACCATTTTGTGGCAAGTATTTCATGATTACTTCTTTATCAGAATGTTACTGAAGTGCATTGATCAGCGTCCTCATTAAATGCTAACTTTTTCTAAACCGTTATGGATAAATCCAAAATAGAGAATTCCAAAAAAAAAAAAACAGTGAAGGAAAGTGTCTAAATAAGATAAAATAATTATTTTCATGTCTAAATTAGAGATAAAATTGAGAATGGAATTGTGTATTAAGGATTATTTTTACATGTAACTTGTATTTGAAATATTGCACAATATAATAATATCGACATGTTAGCAACAACCTTTTTTACAATGTTTCTTTTTGTTTAGATTGGAACACGAGTCATGAGAAATGCAAATATACGATCCCAGGAAATATAAGCCATGTAGGCAAACATATGACGGCTTGGTTACAAATACATAGCGAAGTATTCTGGCCTACAGTAACCTGTGGTAATGTTTGAATTTTTTTAAAACTTGTGTTCTGTTATTATAGTATCGACATTTTATGTTGTGAATTCAACATTAAATATTTCGCTACAATTTGAAAGATAAAAATTATAATATAGTTACATGCATTGATTCAAGAATTGGATAAACATTATGTTTCACTAATTCAATCAATATTTCAATAAAATATAATTATTCATGTAAGAAATCAATTCATTTCATTGAGAGGAATTATAAGCCAAGGGACATTTTTGCAAAATACCACGATCCAAGTGATAATTAGTACAATATGTTTATGCCAATGTGTAGAAAGGTTGATTTCTAAGGCTTCACAATACTTCATAACCTCACTTGTGTATTTTATCTCACCTCTTCTGTGTTTCATCAAGATGTAGTTCTAAATATTTGCATAACAGCTTATGTATCTAATACTGAACTTTTTTTCAGAAAATGTTTACAAAAGGTACAATATCTCTCTATATATTTACACGTAACTCTATCTTTATAATGACTAACCTTGTTTCTGTCGTTATTTAAAGATGGAATTAGTACCGAAGAAGCTGTAACAGAGTGTGAATTATGCAGCTTTAATGACAACCATGGAGTTTCTTCAATTCTAGTGAATACTTCTTGCAGCAAAAAGACGAAAGGGTTCTTTTGTGCTTTTGGTAAGCATACATTTATAAAAGTTATTAAAAGGATCTGTTGCATCTAATAATTTCATTTGAGCAAAGAAGCGAATTTGGGTGCTCCACACATAGAAAGGAAAAATGGCTCGTCATGATTTGATTTACTGAGCATTTTAGTTTGATTTATAAATGCAATCTTAAATAAACTTATTTTGACTCAACTGTTTCACAGAACAAAAGCAAATTTCAACGAACGTATGAACTTCATAACAGCTGTTAGTGAACGAAAATCATGTTTCCTTACTGAAACCTGTATCTTTGTTGTAAGAATTTTCAACATTGAATAATGTTTCCCAAAGAATATTAAAAAATGCATTTGTGAAATAATTTTAGATTTACCAATGTGTTAAACAAAAACTGTGGCATGCAAAATAACTTTAATTAAGTGTGGAAAATATGAATGTTTGGTAGACTAAAACGGTTGTTCTTTGTGATATTTAACAGCATCTTATAATATGACGACATATAGAACAGAAACAAATACCAATCCAGATATATTGTGCTCAGGAACACATATCCCAACAAAGTTGCATTGCTCTAGTGACAGAACAATAAACAGGGTTAAAATTACAGGTGTGTATTGACTACAATTATAACCATTATCAATTAAAGATATATATTCATAGGTATTCGTAAAAAATGTACACGCTGGTCTTTTGAAAAAAATAATTATCAAGCAAAAGCTATTTAGGATTGGTTGAATTTGTGCTTAATAGAGAATGATTATAATTTTTAAAGCTTAAAGATGAAAGCTGAGTTCTATGTTTATCTTACACGGGATGTCAGTTATTTTTGACACAATCTAAACACGAAGTCTTTTTTGTCCCTTGTTCTTCATAGTAGTGTACACATTCCAATATTAACACGTTCTGCCTACTGGTAAAAGATCAAGTTTGACAATTATTAATTCGTTCGCTGTGCTTCAAGGTACAACCAGCACTATAGTAACGCAAAATGACAACAGGAACTCTACAGCAATCTCAGAACACCATGCAACTTCAAATATCGGTAAGATTCCTACATGGAGCATTAGAGTAAACTTTAGGTTTATATAGGTTTTATAAAAGTATTTTGTTGTTTGCGTTCTAAATGATCTTATATTCGATGTTTGTTGGAAACCATTAGAAAACTAAAGTATACAAATTGTCTTTGCTTCAACTGTTTAGTTGTTACTTTAGTTATATTGAAAAATAGAGTTATGTGACTTTGTATGAAAAAAAGAAGCTTCGAAATATAAAAAAAAAATCATACGTCTCATGATGTTCAAATTTCGAAGAAGGATATAGTAATTTCAACGATAAGGTAAATGAAAGGATGGTCAGGGTTAGCTTGTAATAAGGAAAAAAGGAAAAAAGATAGAAAGAAAATTTTAATGAATCTGTACTAATTCTGCTTACCATAACTTACTGTGTATTCTCTTAAACGACCAGGATGTAGAAACACAAATCATTCCATGACATCCATATATTCGGTATTTTTCCTCGCAATAACCAGATTCAGTTTTTTTTACGTGAAACTAACATTTACAGATTATTCAAGCATTTTTCTTTGAACATTTATTAAACATTTCGCTGTTATTTTCAAAAGCAGGAAATGTACTTCAGATTGATTGACTTGTGAAATATATCTATAAGTTACACTGCATTTAGACAATTAAAGCGATGAACTTATATTTCTATTTGAAGGGTTAATTGTCGGAGGAGTGTTAGGCGCCTTGGTACTTTTTGGCGTTGTTATCATAGTTGTAATCTTCACATTACGGTACGTGTTACAATTATTATATAATAAGCCGTGTTTACTGTCAAGTATAAATTTCATGTAAAGTTCGATGGTATTAACGCAAATGGTAGACGTTAATTCATAGAATCTTTTTTCTGCTCTTTTCTTATACTTTTTCGTACCCTGTATATAATACCTTTTTTCGGAAGGAATGCTTGTTTTTAAAATTGATTGTAAAAGAAGAGAGGGGCGAAAGATACCAGAGGAACAGTCAAACACATAAATCGAAAATAAACTAACAACGCCATGGCTAAAAAAGAAAAAGACAAACAGACAAATAATAGTACACAAGAAACGACATAAAAAACTAAAACTGAGCATTACGAACCCTACCAAAAACTGTGGTGATATCAAATGCCCCGAAAGGTTAGCAGATCATGTTCCCTATGTGGCACCGGTCGTGTTGCTCATATTATTACTAACCACTAAATAGTCTAATTCGGTATGTCACATTCATTAAAAGGGACGAGGATCGTAGTCACGACGTAAGAAACGTTTCCGATATCATCTGTGAAACGGTTATTCCATAACGGTCAACCAACTCGCGATGGCGTCCGTAAAATTTACAAAGGGATTATTTCAACTACACCCATTGGCACTCTTGTTTTAATAGCTTCCATGAGAGCAGCAACCCTCTATCAAGGAAATCATTGTAAGGATTCATTTTTGATTGAATAAAACAATTTTTTTTTATATTTTGTTTTGTGCATGTTCCAACAAAATTGTTGGATGCATATAACACTATATAAAGGTTATGCACCAAAAGCGCATCGTTTCTTTTTAAACGATTCAAAACTCAATATTTGAATGTATCAATATCTAAAATTGTTTGGAGCTATATAACCACAGCCATCTCAGGCCAACTATACCTGAGGAAGTATGAACCATAGTTTCTTTATAATGTCTTAATTTGTCAAAAGAATTTTTTTTAGAAGTATGTCATAAATTAAACCATTATCCTCACTACTAAACTATTAATACCATCGAGGATAAGTCTACCAGCATTGGTAACGACCATGTGCTTCATGTAAACAATGATTCACTAGACAGTTTGCCCTTTTTGGAATACACCTTAATCAGAAAGCATGAAACTAAATGATTTGAAAACCAGGGATGATCATTTATATGAAAATTGCCTTAATAAAAAAGTAATCATATTACGACTTTTATGTCTTTCTGATTATTTTTTTTATATTTGCTTCAGCTATCAAATAAAAAAAAATGTATTTGATTCCACTATTTTTGTTTCCAACATGTACTGATATTGTCAACATTATCAATATCTAAATTACGCATCAATAGATTATTATGGTACCAACACCATGGAAGAAACCCGACGTACAAAATGTATGCAAAGATCGTGTACAAGAAATGTGTTTCATTGTAAAATTTTGGTGATCATTTTAATAAAACATTAATGTGAAATACGGTTCTAATATGTGACAGAAAGTTGGTTTTGACGACATGTTTGTTCTGTTGGTTATTACGACATTAATGATCTGTTTTTGGTGATCACAAACACTTCATCATTTAATATTTTAAAATTGTTTTAAACAATGCATCGAACAAGTCCTTGAAATCATATTTTGTTCTTTGCAAATCTTTTGTGAACTTTATTGTACCTTTTACAGATCTTCCAATTTAATATAATTTAATGTTCCTACTACTGGTTATCTAGTATTTTTTTCCTCATATTTATTGCTTTACTTTTCACGTTGACTTTTGGTGCAAGTATATTTTGGCAAGGGCCTTTAACAAAAATCTTATAATCGACAGTAACACTAGTCTGGCAGGTTATTGTTTCATTCTATAAATACACAATTGTTAGCAAACGCAGTATACATTGTATTTTAAGCTTCCCCCCCCCCCCCACACACTTTAAATCTCACTTTAAATTATTTGAATCTATTTTTTTGCTTATCTAAAAACTATGTACCATTATTTCAACATCTTGATGCATTTAATTAACTAAAACACATTCTAAACCCCATCCCTGAACTTGTTTGTCATATTGGGGTCTTCATTAAGCAGTCTTTAGAACTGAGGGGGTCAGACCCATGTCAGACAAGCTCATGATTGTGTTTTATACATCAATTTATAATTTGAACTCTTAAAATATGTTCTATTATATTGTATTGTATCTCATTGTACTGTATTGTATTGTATGTAAAATGTATAATTGTTTGTTTTGTTTGCTTGATCCTTATGGGTGTTATTTTGCAATAAAAATTATTATTAATAATGTTTAAAGTTAAAATATAAAAATCTTAAAAAAAGGAATTAAGTTCCTTATCATCATAAATTAAATAGAATTTTAAATTACTTAAACATTAGGAACTTTGTTTAATATTTAAAGCTTCGTTTGATATGTTCACATAGTCTACTTTTGAGTTCATCTAAATAAGGCTCATAATGTCATTCACTTGTCCTATAATAAATATCTTCGAGAAGGTACATTGATAGTAAAACATATCTGATAAAAACGCTGAATGTGAATGATATGATCCTTCGAAGTCTTATATTATAGGACTAGGTCATACACATGATTCCAAAATAACAATATAATCGACTTACTAGCGTTATAACTGGAACTTTTCACTGATGCTTTGATCACAGCTGATTGAAATATGACTTTTGTTTGAATTATGAAAACTCAACAGATATAGACAATTATGTTTTCCGTTCCACGTTTATGACTACTCGCTTGTCTTTATCAATTACGACGGATGCCACTAGTGGTCAGCGAACTACCAACTGTCCACAAGACTTCGATTCTTCCCCTGTTTAGCTCACTTTCCCTAAAGGGCCAAGTGAGCTTTTCTCATCAATTGGTGTCCGTCGTTCGTCGTCGTCGTCAATCATTGTCGTTAACTTTTACAAAAATCTTCTCCGCTGAAATTTCTAGGCCAAATTTAACCAAATTGGCCACAATCATCATTGGGGTATCTATTTTGAAAAATGTGTGCGGTGACCCAGCCAACCAATCAAGATGGCCCCCATGTCTAAAAATAGAACATAGGGGTAATGTAGACTTTGGCTTATAACTCTGAAACCAAAGCATTTAGAGCAAATTAGACACGGGGTTAAATTGTTTTTCAAGTCAATATCTATCTGTTATGAAATTTACGGATCAATTGGACAACTGGTTGTTGGGTTGCTGCCCCCTAATTGGTAAATGTTAAAGAAATTTTCGATTTTTGGTTATCTTGAATACTATTATAGATAGAGACAAACTGTAAACAGCAATAATGGTCAGCAAAGTAAGATCTAATAATAAGTCTACATGACCACAATGGTCAGTTGACCCCTTAAGGAGTTATTGCCCTTTAGAGTCAATTTTTAACAATTTTCATTAATTTGGTATTTTTTTGTAAATTTTTACAAAATATTTTTCTCTGTATCTAAAGGGCCAAGTCAATATAGATCGAGAAAATTGTAAGTAGCAAGAATGTTCAGACAAAGTAAGATCTACAAACACATCACCATCACCAAAACACAATTTTGTAATGAATCCATCTGTGTCCTTTGTTTAATATGCACATAGACCAAGGTTAGCGACACAGGCTCTTTAGAGCCTCTAGTTTTGGGTGATGTTTGTGTTGTTTACTAAAGCTTTCGTTTTGATGACTTGTTTGTCTCTTATTTATCGTCATGTTATTATTTATCTTCATAATCAATAATAATTTCACACAAAAGTTTACTTAAAGTGTCATTTTATCTATTGCCAGGAGAAAAAATGCTTCAACCAAAAACCAAAATGTTGAACAGAGTGAAGCAAGCAACGAGGATAACCAGAGAAACAATCGTTCAAATAACATAAGAGTGAACCAACTTTACGAAGATGAAGGGGCACGTGCTGATAGGCCTTTTCCTGTGAGAAGAAAGGAAGCTGAAATTACCAATGAACAGGAAGGAAAGAGGCCGAATGATGTTTATGCAGTTGTTATGAAAAATAATAAGCCGTCACCTTTACAAGTGCGGCTTAAACCTGTAGTAGCTTCTGCAGACGACGTTGAAAGTGAATATGACAGGATGAATATTACACCAAATTTTCTAGAAGATAACATGGAAAATAATTTGTACGATAGCAGTATAGCTGATCGATGCGAATCTGACCCAACGTATAATACTGCAACAAATACAAGGCATAGCCGACAACATACTGAAGATGTGTATAATTAATTATAAAATTATAAAATGAGTTCAATTCATATAGCATTAACATGACATTGTTATATACATTGAATCTTATTTACAATATACGGTTATGTATGCTTATGTAACTAAATAGTGTGTTCAAATATTATTTGCATTCGTTTTTTTTAATAAAAGGTGACTGAGGGTGCATTTATAGCCAGATCAAATTAGCAAATTACATGCATTGTGTAATTATTCAAAACATGAAATGTATCATGTTTTGATGCACAATTTTTGCAACTAGACCGCACTGTATATTATAATATCTAATGATGTTTTTTGGAATATTTTTGCTATGTTTTATCTTAAATTTCACGTGTTGTATTTCGTGATATTTTTTTATGTCTATTGTTATGTCACCGGTTTAGATAAGAGCCATCGTGATATTATAATGAGGGTGGTAAAGGGTTATTTTCGTGCAACGTGATCGGCGTTTTTTATTTCACGTTCAACGTGTTTTTACTTTTTTATTTGACGTTCAGTCGTGCAAGACGGGTGCCTCGTTCAACGTGTTCTGCTTATTTAATTTTACGTGCATCGTGATTTTCAAAGTCTTACTTTGCGTGCTCGGTATTTTTCAAATAAAATTCAAACACTTGGCAGGGATCGTCAAGAAATACTTTTTTTAAAAGCCGTAAACCAATTATATCATAAATGTGTATACAAAATCGGGAATATCAAGTAAAACAAAGAGTTAATATATACAAGAAGACAGTGACTCAGTCACAAAAGGTTCAAATAAAAGTATTTATTTTTCGTGCAACGTTCATTACAGAAATTATTTCACGTTCAACGTGAAATTATGTCTTATTTCACGTTTTTTTTCGTGCAAGCACCCCCCCTTTACCACCCTCTATAATGTACGGTATGTTGTCACCTGATATGACCCTTCCTTAATTGAGGACAGAAGAAACAGCTTGTTCCGATTTTGCTCAGATATCTGAATGGTCGCATTCGTGTTACTCAAAGTTTTGTATAATGTTTTGTATTTTGATCGCTGTTGTTTGTTATTCACTTGTAGCAATTTTTTTATATTTCCCCTGATGTTGTTTTATGGTAGGGCATCAATTAAGGATAAAAATAAGCTAAAAAATATTGACAGGTCATGGACCTCCTTTTCGAGATATTTGAAATTTAAAATATGGCGGGAAAAGGCTGACTCGGATTCTACCTTAATATTTGCATTGGTATTATTAGTTCTCAAAACAAAAGAAAGAAAATTAAGAATCTTCTAAAATTTTGGTAAATGACCTTTCAGGAGCTATTAAGTCTTAAATGAAAAAATAAATGGGTGTTATGGGGCAAAATATTTTACATTGTATTGTATGGAAAAACACCAAGGAGTCCGAACATTTGACACAAATTCCAAAACCTCACCTAAGTACATCCTTAAGTATTGTATAAAATCAAAAAGTGTCATGTCCGTATATTTGATAAGAGAGTTTGTTTTACTGTACGTTAGAAGACGGCAACCAATGACACAAAGACAAAAGATGACCTAGAGGTCCACTCTTCAACAATACAGTGTTAATTTATGATTTCAGATCTGCAATGAAATTAAATTATGTTTCTGAAGGCAAATGCTGTAATTTCACTCTCAATCAAATTAAGAATCCATTTACGGAGTTCAATGTTTGGAACTGGTAAGCAGACATGATTGGTTGTTGGTTGCTTATCATCAACATATAGCAAAAATGAGGCAGACATGAAATGGGTCCTAGCCATTATGAAGGTCACTAATAACACCTTTAATTTGGTTTACATCTCTTTCAATAACAAACAAGGGACACTCTGTTTACTTGACACGATCTAACAAGTAAAGTCACAAGGAATATTCAAAACGGAAATTACCTAAATAAATGCCAAAATCAAAGCTAAAAAACATCAATCGAATGGACAACAACTGTCATGTTCCTGACTCGGTAAATATATTGTAAATAAAATTATGGATTAAACATGGTTTTTATAGTAAGCTAAACCTCTCACTTGTATGACAGTCGTATAAAATTCCATTTTATTGGCAACGATGTGTGAACAAAACAAACAGACATAATCGGTATAAATGTAAAAATAGGGGTACAGCATTCATAATTGTTTTATATCTTAAAATCACTATAAAACAAATAAATATATCAACAAAACATTTACCATGCGCAATAACACAATGACAGGATGTATGAGTACAGAGCCACGTCATATGCGAGAAACACAAACAGGCATATAGGCAAAGCAGATCAGCAAAAATGAGCTACGGTAACGGTGTGTACCGGACAATTACAGCTTGCTATAGACAGAATGTCAAGGTTTCTTGTCTGCAATATTTTTGGCAGCATTTATACATTCTAGTTCTTTACATTTGCCTACATTCTTCAAAAAAAATGGGTTGAACCATTATTATGGAATTAAAATTTGGCTGTATTAGTAATACGCCTGGATTTATATCGAATGACATCCTTTACACATTTTTTTCTCTAAAAGAGTCTGCATAGCTTACTTTCATAGAATGTCGGTTTTGTCCTCGTTATTTATTTTTGTATAAATACTCGATATTTTCAATTCCATGAACATTACAGAGTTGAGCCATAATTTGTGCTGTATAAGAAATGCAACTAAATCTGGTATCGAATATCATACCTTACAAAATAGAATTAATTGTTTAAAAAATAATATGCATGATAGTTTGTATGTTGTAGGAATAAAATAAACTCTCAAAATTAATTATCATGGAGTTCTAACAAATGATCAAATACATGCATGGCGTCACAGTAAACGACCAAAATACTGTGGTGCAATTTCGATTTCAGAATATAATATCTTCTGTGTTATATTTTTGAATGCGTGAAACAAAACAAGTTAAATCCACAATAAATAACTAATAAATTACTCTGTCATCTTAAAATATAAACTTTCACACCAAAAGGTAACCGTCTTTCATATATTAAAGTACATGTACTAAACAAAGTTAACGTTTAGACAAGATAAACTTTGCACAGTAGTTGCTTACAAATGTTACCCCTGATATAAGTATTCAGTAAACAAACAGTTGATGAGCAATTGATGCAAAAAATGTATTACAAGAAAAAGCATGATAAATAGAGTTATATAAAATTCCAGAAAGATTTGAATCGAAGTTCATATTAAGCATGCAAATTCACAGAAAACTTCATTCGGTGACAAGAATAATGATGTAAAAGGAAGTCAATAAGCGGTAATGCTTACTTCATACCAAATTTGAAGGACTCCAAATAACTGTATAGTTCCTTATGAAAATGCGACGAATATTGCATAGGACGGTCAGAGAGACTGTCAGACACCAAACAGAATACCCCTATTTTTCAGTGCGCGTTTGGGTATAAAATACATTCTAAAGAAGCACTTCACCAATAATCTCAGACCTGTCCACAACCGTTTGTAAAGATACCACTTGCTCCGAAACCAATCAAAGATTACTGTAACAGCAAGGTAAGTATTTCCATCCATTTCATCTAACAAAACCAGTGGATCTGCGTGAACGGTAATCCATTCTATCTAATTCCACAATGATAATTTAAACATTTAAAAAAAACGACGATGAATTGCATTACATGTCTAACCAAATCTATATTGTTATGACCTGGTGAATATCGTGCAGGAGGACTTCTCACAATGTCACTGGAATGAAAGTTAAATTTGATACCGTTATTCAGTCCGTCTTTTAATTAGGTCAATGTGTGCTGTTTTTATGCCTTAAAGTTTCCTTTTCAATTTTTGGCGGAGTTTTAGTTTGATATTTGTGTAAAGTATTTTTTTCATTTTGAATATGAATTTTTGTTTCAAATAAATTATGTTTAAAACATAATTTACAATGTATTTGAAACAAATATCTGATATTTACATTTGAATCTCACTAAAATCAATTGACTGCTCAAATATCTACCATTACAATAATAATTTACTGGTATATGAAACATAATTATAAATATAGAAAAATTATAAATATTTAAGTGGGGATCATGTAAACCAATTATTGGCCTTATTATATCCATAGAACTTTTATTTCCTCAATTTTTAGATTTCCTTTGTGAGATTTTTCTAAATTTTAATGTTATTATTTAAAAAAGTTAGTAGTACATGTAACCGCTATACATACAAGTTGTTTGGGCATGAACAGTTTCAAGTAAATTACTGCCAAAAGGTAAAGTTTTGATTCTTTGCAAACAAACGTATTTTGAGTATTTCAAATAATGTGGTGAAAAGAGGATAAAAATACCAACGAAACAGTCAAAACTCATGATTCGAAGAGTGGCCGAAATGTTTAAAAACAAACAACAGGGTTTAAAACACTACATTTACAACTAAAGGTTGAGCAGCAAGACCCGCGATAATTTCAAATGGTACAGTAGAGCAAGCATAGCCAGCTCCATAGGTCTCGGTAGATAGTATGTTTTACATAATTGTAAAGGGTGAATCGTCAAATTATATATTTTCGATGATATTCAAAAAGGGCATTTCTCGTATTTAAAGACTCAAATACTTCCTTAACAGGTAATTGATTGTTTAAAAGCAGTGCCATTGCTTTAATACTTCAATGTAATCTTGGTTCGGCTTAGTTTAGGTATTCAGTCCAAGGTTCTAATTTTGAAAACTGCGTCGAACGCACCATGATCTGTCATTGGGGTGATATCTGTGCTGGTGTACTGCTTGTTTCCGATGTTTTTTTTCAAGCTCAGAAGTAAGTGCTTCGGTCGTATCATCGTTTGCGACATAGTTGTTCTTAATTTCCCCAATAATAAATTTACAAAGTATAATTAACATACAAGTACTCCCTCAGGCAAAGCTGACCTAGCTTGATATGATAAATGTCATACAATATTTAGGTTTATAAATTGATACATGTTGAAACGTTTTTAACAGGGTACTTAGGAATTCTGCACTTTCATATTTAGGCTTTAAACGTTCTTGGAGAAGGTAAATCCAGATAAGCACTTTGAACAAATAAAACTTCAAATTTATTCTGTATTTTTTAACAATTGTCCACGATTGCTTACGACAACTGATCATAGCTTTTACAATGTACTTGGCTCTTAAGTAATAATTATTTTCAAAAACATTCACATATAGTATGTTGCAGTCACGATAAGCTTCTTTAATGTATATCCAATATATATTATGCCATATACGTTTTAACAATCCCTTTGTTTTGTTTTGTTTTCGTTTGTGTTATTCATTTTATTGGGAGCGTTATTTGTTAACCATTTGTAATATATAGTTCGACATTTGACCTTCGTATACATAGATATGTATTCAATATATTACAATAAATAATAAAGTTGCCTACTCTTGAAGCAATACAAAAATATAAAATTAAAAAACATGTTGCGGGAAATATAAAAAATGAATAAAAACGTCTATAACATCAAAAATATAAAATTGTAATAATAAATCGATCCATATTACGAAGAATATTTGTTTTTAGTTTTTTGTTATGTACATAAATCAAACCGTTAGTTTTCTCATTTGAATTGTTCAACATTTGTCATTTCGAGGCTTTGCATGGCTTACTTTGCGATTTGTTGTCTGCTAATTATTAAATGCCATACGATGATTCATAATTATTACATTCTATTAGGGTTTTCCCACCGGCAATCATTCAACATCATCTTGTGTTTTATATTATCTAAGAGTTGTCTTTGTGTATAGACATTTGCATGTATCCCTGTTCCTCTGCAATCCTACAGTAAATCCGTTCGGCTGTACGGGATGCACAAGTATTCCTGGTGCAAGTTAAATGCATATTTAAAGCTGTCGAAATTCAGTCCTTCGTGCTAATCGACCCCTTTAGCAGAACCTATCTATTTGATTTATTATTTGGTTCTCATCCTGACAATGCATTACAAACAACTAATCCGAGTACATTGTGCATTGAAATGTGATATCTATTGTTTTTTCCCCGTTGTACATGTGTAGCCAATGTGTTAAAATTTGCATATAAACAGAAGAATATAATAATAAAAAAATTTTAAGACGTTGAAACATGATAAAAATATTTACAAATAAAATATAAGATATAAAATGCTCAATTTACTTTCCACAAACTCTATAAATATTCTTTACTGCGAATCTGAACTTCCGGTCACGGATGCCATATATAAAAGGGTTTATGACACTATTGAAAAAGTATGACCATACAAATGTATAATACCACCGTGAACCGAATAAACTCATTGAGCAATCAAAGTTTGGAATAAGGAAAATCAGAAGCGCGAGCAGATGGTGAGGCAGCGCACTACCTACATACGCAAAAGTCACTGCACATAAAGTATACGTTGCATTCCTTGCACTATTTCCATTTGTATTAACTGAATCTTTTCTCCCATTTAAGCGGGTCTGACACGCTATCTGCTCACCCCGAAACTTGTACTGTTTGTGAATATTTTTTCCAATATAAATATAAATAACAATCAATGTACCGGACACTAAGAAATAAAACAATATTAAACACGCATTATAAATGGCTTGCAAATTAATTTTTGAGTCTCTAAAACTATCATCTGTGAAACACCGTTTCCCTTCAAATCCTGGAACACCAGTCTCAACTGTACTTAATCCCCACAGTATCGGAGCAGGCCATGATAAAATGGCGGCAACTACTAAGCTCCCAATACAAAGTTTTATTACTGCACTCTCTGACAACTTTTCTTTAAATGGAAATCTAATTTTTCGGAATCTTTCTATTGCTATCGATACCAGTGATAAAGTACTTGCAATCGCCATATAATATAATATTGTTCTAAAAACTTTACAAAATATATTAGACGGATACATCAGCGGATGAAAGAGATACACTACCACCAGAGGAGCCACAACCGTACAGTTGATCACATCCAACATTGCTAGAAATAGCACATATATCCTATAGTTAGATTGCTTATATTGACGGGAATATACATATAACACGTGCGTGTTTCCAATCAACCCAACTACCGAAAAGCATAGCAACATGATAATTCCACCGATGTTACGTTTAACATGCAATTCATTGAGAAGTTCCAATGTGACATTTCTATCCTGCAATTCCGCTGGAATCCATGTATGACACGTACTGTTCTCCATGACATCAGTTACTGACTCCACCATTTACATATCTGAAAAGAAAACAGAAACTTGTTATGAAAATTTGACATGCACTATGAATTCAGTAGTTATGAACTTATCGCCATATGTTTAAAAGATCGCTGTGTTCTTCATATCTCTTTATTGCCGTATTATCTAACTACGTTTCCTTACTTCAGAATTCGTCAATCAGCCTCATAACCATTTTAAATATGAATATGAAAATCATGTGCAAGTCAATTGAATTCTATACAACTGAATCATCAGGTAAAAAATATAAATAACTTCCCTGTGTTAACGAACTTTAAAACCAAATGATTAAACACACAATGAACAATAGCTTTTCATGTAGTTAAACCAAATTTCATATTTACACTTGTCCCATGCAATCCGACCTGGTTCTATTGTATTTTGTTTAAAACCTACGATTTGAACATTTCAGTTAAAGGTACCATTGTACACGGTATAATGTATACATGTACTTGTTGGCTTAGTGTCGGAATAATGTGTCCGCAAAGGGAGATAAATCTTCCTGCTGTCTGTTACCTTGTAAAATTAAATTGTTTTTTAAAAGCAGTGCAGGTCTAGTACAAAGCAGGATATATTTATATCTTATTATTAATCAACATGTTATCGCCTTGAATACATATGCCGATTGACGTTCGGAAGTCATCGATTAATTAATCATGACACGATGAAAAAACCCTAAAACCATTCTATAACGTATTACATAACCATGCCAGTTCTGAATAACTATCCACTTGGCATATATATATATATATATGATATATATAGCACATTCAATTCATCAACTGTCAAATAATGAAAAGAAGTTACATTGTTACTGTTTCAATATGAACGATCGTTGTTTCCAAATCTGTTAATTGTTATCCATTTAGTTGTTTTCCTTCTGAAAGCTGTTCTCTTTGTATGAAATAAAGAGGCGGATGATAAAATGGGGACAAATGAAGTGTAGTTACAATGTTACACTCAATTTAAAGATTACTAATCGAAGAAAAACTGACAACACTATGTAAACAAATTTAATACAAAGAAAAAAGACAAACAAATTCAAAAAACACTACACCTACAGGAAACTATAGACTAAGTAACACTAAAACAGGGGTGATATCATATGACTGTTAACATGCGTTGTATTGAGATGTTCCTACGCATTTGCCATATATGTTTTGAGACATACAAAAAACAGGGGGGGGGGGGGGGGGGGGGGGCTCTTAGGTGACTGTTAAGAGTCGTATTGACACATTCCTAAGCAGTCGATTTAGATGTTCTGAGACAAACTGTTACCAAAAACTGAGGTGATCTCAGTTGACTATTAAGATGAGTCGTGTTGATATGTTCCTACGCAGTTGTCTAAGATATTCTGAGACAAACGAAAAACAACATTAGCACATCCTCCTTCGTCAATGCACTTAATTCAACGTGTTAGATAAATTATCCCAGGATTGACATGAATCAAGCAATTCGTTACAAACTCTCAGGATAATTATAAAGTTCATTCCGTTAAATCATGACTACTTTATACTTAAAACACTGATGATAAACATCATGCATGGCAAGTGGATACTGTTCTATCAAAATCTTTATCTACAAACACAAAAAAATACAGAAGAATTGAAAGCATGCTTTTTTACTTTCCTTGTATTTAATTCTGTATATTGCTGGGATTATTTTTTTTAACACCTAAGTGTAAATGTTTTCTTGTTCCGACTAAATATTAATTCGTGTATTGTTTGTCTTTTGTCAAGATGGCTTCATTATCATTCTGTTTAAGCATGACTAATTTATATTCTAAACATGGATGAAAATCGTGACAAGAGCATTTATACTGTTCTATCAAAAAGTACACATGCACAAAGAATTTGATTTTACAGAAGTATTCATAATATGCTTTCTTACACCTACATACATGTATTTAGAATTTTTAATAGATTTGATTCTCTCTATTTCTATCTTGTTTTGTTTTTATACACCCAGATGTAAATTCTTTGTGTTTCGATACCATTCTTGTACTGTCTATCTCTAATGAGGGGGTCTCATTGGGGGGTTCCAATCCCGGATCCCGCTTATTGTTTTGTCAGATTCCCGTATCACGCTTATACTATATACGTAAGCAATTCTCATTTTTTTGTCATTTCCCGGGTCCCGCTAGACCTCATTTCCCGTTTTCACGACACAATAATTTGACTTTCACGTGTCACGCTTACAAAAAATCGGCAATCCCGCGTCACGCTTAGACCCCAATGAGACCCACTAATCAAAGTCAGTATACTTGTCGGACGATGCATCTATAGGATAGTATTTCTACGACAGGGACTTTGAAATAGCTAGGGCGTGAGAATACAACTTTTAGTTTGGTATTGATAGTGTTAAATGTATATGTTTGTAAATAGTATGTCGTCAATTTAAATTTATGAATATGTTCGATGAAATAACAATAAGACATTTTTTCGTGTTAACGTTCAGTGGCAAATATTTCTGTCATATTCAATAAAAATTTACAGCAAAAACATGTATTTAGGTTCGGTGAAGTGTGTCCACATGAATGAAGATATTGGAGTTAGAAATGTCACTGAAAAGGGTATGGTACAATGTAGGTATAGGGGAGCGGCAATCGCACATCAGGAACCTTCATTTTTTTTTCATAGTCCTTTTACGTGTTAGAATTAATACACTTTTCCAATTTGTAGCATTAGTTTGATAGCTCCATTTAGACTGGACAACATGGAGCTACATGTATATATTATTGCATTCTGCACGAGGAGGCTACCTAAATACTTGTACTGTTACTGGATATGAGAAGTCTACATGACCAAATATGTATATGAAAATCAAAACTTTATTAAAACAAAATGACTTATGATGGATAAACATAAGCAAACAAGAAAAAAATCTGGTTTTGTAATTACGCATATTTGACATGCATTAATTATTTTTCTATTTTTGTACATGTATAGGCATTAACATTCTCTACCAGAAGTGCTAGTTGATTGTTAGCTTTTTAAAGTATAAGTTAATATTATTCATCTTAAAGATTAGATACGTACAGTTGGCACTGCTAAAGCTATTTAATTATGTTTTACAATTATCTTATTCTTGAAAGTCACCTTAATCCTCTCCCTTTCACACCGGTACAGCTTACCGGTGAAACCAATTTCAAGATTTTTTTGGGGCATTTAGACTTGTTCCTTTGCCATTTACTTACGTACAGATGTGGCTAAGGGCTCAAATTAATCCTTAGATAACCAGCATTGCGATTTAATGTGCATCAAACCTCTATAATTATTAGTTAATAAACAGGTCGCCCCTTACTGATGTGCAATTTTTCTGTAAAAACCATTTATTTTTCTTCGAATTTTGAGGAATATTCTCAAAAAGAAGTGCAAAGAAAACTGCTCTTTTAAGAGGATTTATAACTTTTTTCAATAACTGTGCAGTGAGTTTTTGAAGAATAGTATTAAACTAATAGTTCTAACTTGTACACTAGTTGCAAATGTAATTTTTGGTGTAGCAGCGCAATCACAAACTTAAAATGCGCTAAAAAATCCGAAGTCATTTCTTAAAGATATGAGAAAAGAGACAAAAACCGCTAAATTATTCTGATTTTTTTTTTGCAAAGTTGAAATAGATGTAACAAA
>CM034362.1:36342106-36397027 GCA_019925275.1 Mytilus edulis
CAAACTCACATGAGATTGAAGTAAGTTACAACGAAAAGTTTACACTATGGGTATGAGTGATAAAATTATGCAAGAGTAAATGCAAGTTTATTGTTCTCACAAAGAATAGTCAGATCTCCAGTTTGAACAGGTATATCAACTACAGATGCTTTTAAATGGATACCCCCCCTCTAGCAAAGTAAGGATGCTATCTTTGTTTTGAATTGACCCAAAGTGTGTATGTTAGTTTGCTTCACCTGTTGGTCTGTTCTTTGTATCAATGTATTCCTGTCAGCTTCAATACACTTTATATGATTTGTGAATTTTTGATCTCTTTTCAGTGGTTTTGCTAAAGTATAATTTTCTTTTACAGCGTATCATGTGACAAAAGAGGATTGAATATGGATTATCTCCCTTTCATGAGGACCAGTCTGACCAATCCACTTATTGAAAATGATGCAGAGGGAGTCCCTGATGTCATAAAACTAATGGATGATTATGACATCATCAAAGAAGATTTTGATAATATCATGGAGGTGTCTAAATGGCCAAATAGTAAAGACCCAATGTCTAAACTGGCCCCTAAGGTTTGTAATAAGATCTGATTCAATTTGTAAAGGTGCATATGCAAGGAAAATATTAATAAGACAAATTAAGAATCCAAGTTTCCTTAGTTATGATTAAGAGGTTACTTAGGTGTGGTGTTGAGCAATTAATTGACTGTGTGACAAGCTTCAGGTTTGTCAATGCCTCTTGAAAAATGCATGGAATATTGACACTGAGCATCAAGCAATCAACCTTCATTAAATTATCTATTGTAGAAAGATTGTGAACAAATCTAAATGAGTACCAAATATGGACCCCAAGAATGGTTAATTGATGCATGACTGAAGAGTATTTAATTGTATAAATATAAATCACAAACAAATTGATGTGAATTGCAATTCAATTTTTACTTGGATTTTAAATACAGTAAACTCCGGCCAATCGGATACCCAAAATGTCAGCTAAAAATATCCGATTGTCCGATATATTCAATTAGCCGATGAACGTATATTCCTCCAAGGTTTTTTTCAAAATTGACAGACACAACCCTAAGATACCAATAGCTATTATAGCTGCTTTATTAATGGAAATTTGTAACTAATCTCAATGTTTTTTTTCAGGTACAAGTTCGGATAATTCGGTTGATTGAGTAATAGATCGATCAGTTGATTATTTGTATTTTGTTTATCTGTCAGTCTGTTGATTTTTTAATTATGTGTTGATTATCTGAATAAAATATGTACCTCTTAAACAAGGATTTGTAAAAGTTCACTATACAAAGTTGTTTTTGCGTGATTTGTTTCATTTGTGTGTTAAAACAGGTAAAAGCTAAAAATAACTATGAATTCTCGGAAGTAGGCCACAGGTAAATCTATTAATAGCTTAAGAAGTTGATCGAACTCGGATCTAATTTTCTACAGTTTTTTATTTATGAAACAAATTTCCAATTTCAAGTAATACAACTACTTTTATGATTATAAAATTGGACATCAAGATGAGTAAAATTAATTTGCTTTTCTATCTTATCTGTCGTGGTTCAAAATAAAAGGCTGAATATTATGTAAATTAGGAAAATGGCGTACGTGTGTACAAGTTACATAATTCTATTTCACCTGGGATATGCTATTGACACACGATTCCTTATTTTTACACGGGACTTTTATATATATTTTAATAAATTGTTGAGAAAGAGGTACTTTTCATGCATATTTAATAAATATTGATGAACGTGATGCACAGTTTATTATTTCTGTCGTGTCCGTGTTTGTAAAGTAAATGATAACGATCACATTTGGATAAACACATAACAAACACATCTTAGGCAAAATATAATATCAGATTCATAAAATAAACAAGACAACAAGAAAAAACATGTTTTATTTGACTATAAAAGATCGTTTTATTAATAAAATGAAACATTTCTGTACTGAAGTTTTCTTAAACTTCATAATGGCGCAACTTCCGGCTTCATTTCCTGTCAAGAAAAATATGAAATTATTTTAAAATATTCGATTGTACATGGTTTTCACACATTTTTCATGAATATTCCTATCCAATTAGCCGATATATTCTAATAACCGATATTCGATTATCCGATGTATTTTGACTGAAATGTATAGGGAATGGTTCGGTGTTTTGAAATAATATTACAATAGCCGATATATTCGTTTAACCGATATCCGATTAGGTGGAGTCTACTGTAGTTCAGTTTCATAAAATTCCAAAGGGTATTGTCAAGTCTTCAATGTTTGTCGATTTGCTGATTGTAATATTAAAAAAGATACAAAAATATGCTTTCTTCATTATCTGCAGACAAAGGCAGCCTTTACCCGAACATACAACAAAGAAGTTCATATGACCCCATATGCTACAGGTGTTGTGATGAAGAAGAAGAGAGGTGGTGGTGCTCCAGCAACAGAGGATGATATGTATGGTGATGAAGACAGGGCACCATCATCCAGTGACGAGGAAGGAGAGAAAATTGATCTCGACACAATGATAAAAGTAAGATTGTTTCTGATTGGATTATTTGATTAAAAAGATTTTTATTTTTTAGATTTCAGATTTGAAAACTTGCATTGTTTAATTAATTGATCATAAGGAGCTTACATATACAAAAGTTATGAGTGACCAAACTTTTAACAATCAAATGATTGTTAACCAACAATAATAAAACATTGAAAAGATGAAATAGCACAGCGATATAGAGGGTTACATTTGTTCCGAAACAAAAACAATGCAGATTTAAGTTTAGTATTCAGGAGTCCAGACTATCTTCTTTTCTGCAATGGTATGTGTACTATGTGAGGGAGCTATTTCTTATATTTAGGCCCCTGAAAGTGAAGATGTGTCAGCACTTCATTTGCCTTATGTGGTCCCTGTCACAATTTGTCTACATAAGTTGTAAATCCAAGTTCATTCATGAATACTAGTTTTCTGTAAAAGAAGAAATAAATGTTGATTAATGTTTAAATAGGAATAATAAGTATTTTATATTATAGATTAAGAAGAAAGAAAATAAGGATGCAGCTAAAAAGAAAACTGCTGAAAAGAAAACAAAGGCTGCAAGTGCAAAGACTGCAAATTCAAAGGGCAAAGGTCGTGGAAAAGGAAAAAGCTAGCATTTGAATTTATTTTAGAACTTTAACTATGAATTTGAACAGTTGCACAGATATTAGTATAAACCTTATTTTGAAATGCATGTTTATGAATGAATCAGTGTGAAAGAATCATTTGTAGTTTGGAATATACTAGAATGTTTGATAAATTGACAAAAAGGGTATTGCATGTGTCTAGGAGTGACTTTTCATGAAGAGTGTTGGAGGGTGGGAAAGGGCTTTTAAATACCAATATTAATGCACATACATGAACCCTGAATGAGGCTCTGAATAGGGGATCACTCAAAAGAGAAGTGCAGAACAAAGGCCCAAAAATATTCAGAATTGAGAAAATCAGCCAAAATAGGGAGAATAGAGAATAATGGAGTTCTAAAATATAAACAATAAAGAATAAAGGGCCAAAAAAATCAAGAAAACAGAATTAAAGGACCTCCAATCCAGACCACCATGAATGTCCCACAATCCATGTCTTTTTAAAAATCCTGCCATATCCCTGTTCAGCCTCGTTTATTTTACTGGAATAGCCCTCACCAAAACCTGATTGTTTGTGGCTATACATCAAATATCAATGCTGTTGTAGTTTATGGCCACCTCCGTATTTAAGAATTATGATTATGTCGTGCTTAGTTCTCTATCATGACATATAACAGTCTTAAATTCTTATGGCTAGTGATGCATGCTTAGCAGCAGATTTTTATTTCTGTCCACACTACATGTCTGTCTTGTCTTGCTTAATATATTCCAAATGGATTTACAAATTTTTATAATTAACTACTTTTGCCTATCATTTTCATGGAAGAGGCTTTTGTTTTCATAGACTGTCTATTCTATTTTGCAAAACAAGAATTAAAAAATAATTGAAATAAAATGGGGGGGGGCATATTTTTTAATGGTAGCAGATGATTTATTATATTTTGCTGTTATGAATGTTGTCATTGGTTTCTTGCTGCATTGAAGACCTATTGGTGACCTTCTGCTGTTGTCTGTTCTATATTTGGGTTGTTGTCTCTTTGACACATTCCCCATTTCTATTCTTAGTTTTATCATGGTTATACAATGTATTTAAATATGGACGATTAAGTGGTTGTTTAATTCAAGTGGCAAGTGTTACATACATACTTAGGACATGACCATTAATATGAATATGTTTCTGCTTTGTTTAGTCTGCCACTCTGAGCTGAATTTTTGGTTACATAGTCTGCAGGAAGACATGTCAGCTTACCTGATCACACTTATCATGACCTGAACTGGCCTGTTTTTATCTTATTGCTAAATTCATTACGAAGAGTTGTATTCCTTGTTTTAACATACCATGGATCAGTTGAATTTTGATAAAGTTGATAGATCAAGTAAAGATAGAGCCTTTCACGGCAAGAAAGTGATGGAAAAATTAAGAAAAGTTTTTTTCATGCCATGCTCTCTTTTACATGGGAGGGTATTATATTTAAGAAAGTATTTGTCCCAAGTTCATATTAACCTAGGTAGACATTATATTTTTTTGATTTTTATACTCAGCATTAATGAGGTGTAAAATAAAATGCTTACCCATGACATGAAATCATAATTTGATTTTAATAGGAAAATCTAGATCTATTTTGTTCATAGAGGACCTATAAGATATGTTTAAAATAGGTTGGTATGAGAACATGGTTTTGTCTATATAGCTAAAAATATCATATTAGAAAGTGCTATTGAATCCAATATGAATTAGATTATATCTGTTGGTTGATGATGTCTCAAACTTGTTATTTACATCATAAAGAAAAGATGAATAAGAAAATCATGAAAACTGCATGTTTATGCATATGTAATAAATTATCTTCTATGAATGAGTAATTGTGGATGAACACACATTTTGATGTTATATATTATGTGGTTAATATGCCATTGAATCATGTTAGTGCTTCTGTGTTTGAATAATTGTTTATTGAATGCATGAGTGCTAAATAGTTGTGAATAAATGTTCCATGTAAGAACACCTTTTGCATTGTAAAATAAATCTTTTCTTAATTATTTATTCTTTTGTATGTAGTAGTTCCACAAATACAATTTGTGTTGCAGCCTGTAGTATAGCAGGAGTGAATATAATGGAACTTTATTTAAAATTTAAAGAACTTGGATATTTTCAATGTCAAAGCTCATACATCAGGATCAAAACAGGACAGTTAATGAAAATAGAACACAACTTATTTCCCTGAACATAAAATTGAGATTGGAAATGGGGTATGTATCAAAGAGACAACATCCCGTCCAAAGAGCAGAAAACAGCTGAAGGCCACAAATGGGTCTTCATTACAGTAAAAAAAATCCCACTTCAGCTGGCATTTATAATTAATATTTATTTGCCATTGGATAGTGAACCAAGTTACAGCAGTTTTATATAAATGTGTGGGGTAAAATTAATGTGTGTGAGACAATAACATGAGCTACCTAGAAGTAACGAGCAGTCCTCTACATTGACAATAGCCCCATCAATGATACAAACCCTATATTTCACATTATGTATAAAAAAAAATGTACAATGAACATCAGTGAGACGGCAACCCAACATCAACCAACTAAGAGACATCTGATTATGATTCAATCAACAAAACAGATCTTGTTTCATTAACAATTTTAAATTGTGAAAAGAAAAGTAACAGCAATAGACAAACCAACCCTTTCAGAGCACCTGAGATTACAATAACTTACCATTGTCATAGTCACTGGTGGTATACATTATAATGAGATAATGAGCTCCAGTTTTGAGGCAGTCTACTATTGGTTTAAAGTTAATAATAACTTTTCGTTTGGTGAAAATTACCAGCCATTGGATATAGATGAAATATTGATTTCACAAAAGATTAAAATAAAACTTTGATTCCTTGATTCACCAAAGCAACTAATTGCTAAATACATGTACATGGTTTTCTTCTTCCCTAAAATTATTTCAGAAGTAAATAATAATGAAGTACAGAAATTTCTATATTTTTTGCCAAAAAAGTGGTGATCTCTGCATTGGGTTTTGTCCTTTCGTATTGTGTGTAATGAGAACACACCATACCCATTTTTTTCCTTTTTTTCAAATTCATAACGTAGAAGATTATGTAACAGAACTTCTTACATGTGTAGTTTAAAGGTTCTAATTATGTCTTTTGATGATGACCTCCAGATTGTCTCGATTATTTGTGTTGTTTGTTACTGTCTAATTGATAGATACACACACTTCTCCTTTTAGTCATAGGTATCAGTTAGAAAGGTCAGTTTAAAGATGTGCTGAACTCTAAAGCAGCATTGAAAAATGGTGTCGGTTTGTTAGAGGTGAATGAGTGTAATTTTTTTTTCAATTAAAATGTACATATAAACTCCAAGATGTTTATCTTTAATCATCTTAATTTCATTTGTTGTATAGAGTGGAAACATACTGGAACCTAAAGCATGCAAATTAAATTGGTATAAGTTCGAGGTTTAATAGGTCTACCAATTTTGATTAACAATAACCTCTAGTTCTCAATCATGTATGCATCGCAAGTAAAATGCTCTTAAGTGAAAGTGAGCCTGTAATATACCGGTAGATTCCTAGTAAATTAAGACTGAGACATCGTAATGAGTCTCGGATTACAAATAAAGTAAAATCACGAAAATACTGAAATCAAATGGCAAAATCAAAAGCTCAAACACATTAAACGAATTGATAAACTGTCATATTTCCTGACTTGGTACAGGCATTTTCTTATGTAGTAAATGGTGGATTGAACCTGTATTATAGCTAGCTAAACCTCTCACTTGTATGACAGTCTTATCAAATTCAATTATATTAACAACGATGTGTGAACAAAACAAAGACAAAAGATTGAAATAGATGCTATAAAACAAGTTTGAATTGCATGCTTTTAGAAATTGAGATGTGGCGGATTTTGAACCCCGAAGTTAACAAGCACATATACACGCTTTTAATGTAAAATTTTTAAGACCGTTGTATTTTGAAAAGATTGATGAAAAACTCAATCATGAGTTGTTAAAATTATAAAATTTTAGTATTTAATGAGTAACTATCTTAAACGATATTGAAGTTGTAGTTACAAAAAAAAAAATCGTACACGAGAAATGATTATTTTGTGTTATTCAAATAGTTCATTGTTAATAATAAATAACAATAGTGTTGACAATTGTTAGAAAGATGTGCAAACATGTCGCAAAGAAATTCCCCTAAACATTAAACCAAGGTTCCGGGATATCGTTTTACGCATCGCGTGACATCTGCATGCAAGTGATATCAACAACAAACACATTGCATCGATAAACAAACTTTAAAGGCTTCGGTTTTAATTATATGAATACATTTTTGTATACAGTCTTGTCAGTTACATACTAGATAAGAAATCAGCACAAACTTTTAAGGTAAGTAATCAGTTGTTTGTTCATTCATTTATACATTTTTT
The DNA here is from genome assembly GCA_019925275.1 of Mytilus edulis. Lineage (NCBI taxonomy): Eukaryota > Metazoa > Mollusca > Bivalvia > Mytilida > Mytilidae > Mytilus > Mytilus edulis. The sequence continues at coordinate 36,349,671 of CM034362.1, forward strand.
ATTTACTGCTGTATCAATATATAGTACATAATCATGTTATAACTATTTTATATGTTGCAAAGATAACTTTTGAAGAAAAATAGATGGAAGTCGGTGAACAGATTAATAGATAACATGGAATAATAGAAGAATTAATTTGGTAACTCCGAAGATGTATTAAACATTTGTTAACTTTTGAAATTTTGTTCACTTGGAACTTATATTATGAAGGAACTTCTTTTTCGTGACATTGTAATATACAAAGGGAAAGATCAACATTCTAACTTTTTGTCGAGTCTTCGACTTTAGTCGAAAAAGCGAGACATAGCGATCCTACATTCCGTCGGCGTCGGTGTCGTCGTCGTCGGCGACGGCGGCGGCGGCGTCCACCAATATTCACTCTGGTTAAAGTTTTGAAATTTTAATATCTTTCTTAAACTATCCTGGATTTGTACCAAACTTGGACAGAAGCCTGTTTATGATCATAAGATAGTATCCAGAAGTAACTTTTGTAAAAATAAAATTCCATTTTTTCCATACTTAACTTATAAATGGACTTAGATTTTCTGCCAGGAAATATTACATTCACTCTGGTTAAAGTTTTAAAAATTTTAATAACTTTCTTAAACTATCCTGGATTTGTATCAAACTTGGACAGTAGCTTGTTTCTGATCATAAGATAGTACTACCCAGAAGTAAATTTTGTTAAAAAAAAATCCATTTTTTCGTAATTTACTTGCAAATGGACTTAGTTTTTCTGCCAGGAAACAATACATTTACTCTGAGGTTAAAGTTTTTAAAATTTTAATGATTTTCTTATACTATCCTGGATTTTTACCAAACTTGGACAAAAGCTTGTTTATGATCAAAAGCTATTATCTAGAAGGAAATTTTGTTAACATTTTGTACCTCTTTATCTGTATTTTACTTATAAATGGACTTAGTTTATCTTCCAGTTCACATTACATACAGTCTGCAGTTAAAGTTTTTAAAACATTTATAACACAGGGTTCTGGGTTCCGCGGAACCCTTACGATTTTTTTAAAAATCGAGAGCATTGAATTAAATACAAAAAAATGGTAAGGACTTTCTACCAAAAGTTTAATTTATAGTCCAACAACACAATATATAGCATAGAATCATATTCAAAACAGTGTGGCTGTGGCCATTGATTGACGGCCTAAATTATCCCATTGACTGGGACAGATTAGGTGAACCTTTATCTGTAAAAACCACTGCTCACTACTTACTTATTATAGAATTTAAAATGTGGGGTCACCGAAGGTTCTTAAAGCTTTTGATATTAAAATAATTCGAAAAATTAATCAGGAATAACCTTTATGTTTTGATTTATATTATTGATATAAATAAAACATCGTGTTAATCCTGATTAGTTTTTCGAATTACTTTATTTGAGGCGTTGAGAACCTTTAGCGACACCACAGTTTAAGTGTCTTTAACAAGTACATAGTGAGCAGTGGTCGTTACAGACAAACGTTCACCTAATCTGTCCCAGTCAATAGGATACTTTAGGTCGTCAATCAATGGCCACAGCCACACTGTTTTGAATTTGATTCTAAATAAATCATTTCAACATGCTTTGGAGGTGTTTCCCATTCCAAACATTTCATTCTTGTGTATTTGCTTATTGTATGTGTGCGTTTGTCAGTGGTGGAGCAAGAAAATTTATTAAGAGGGCCAACTGACTGCCTAAGCTAGGGCCCGCTCCAGTCATGCTTCAGTGATTCCCTATATAATGCACCAAATGTTTTCTGCAAAAGGGAGGATCCGGCCCCTGTCTCCTAAATCCGCCTCTGTCTGTGTGGTTCTTAATCATCGGTTACGCCCAATCGCATACTGGTAGCAATAAATAATTTTGTTCACATTAGTCGATCTCAGGGGGGGGGGGGGGGGTCTAGGATGAAAATCTTATTTGAAAAAAAAGACAGGACCTGAGTTTTGAGTTAAAAAAAACAAAAGGGCAGGATGAGCAACTTGGCCAAAAAAAAAATGCAGGATGTCAATTTATGAAAAAAAAGTCAGGATAAACTAAGAAAAAAAAAGACAGGACAGAGATTACAACTATAAAAAAAAATGTAGGACAAATTTTTTCATTCTCTCTATTGATAGTCGACTTTATTATTTACAGAATTTTATTTATAGAACTTCTGATTCCCGTGTTTCAACTAGAAGGGATTCTTTTGGGGGCCTCGGTTGGTCAAAGTTGCCAACTACATTGACCTGGAGATCAATCTACTGTTATCTCTTCGGTTTGTCTGCTTCCGCCGAGTGTCTCGGTGGTTCTCTCCGAGTACTTAGGCTTCCTTCACCATAAAAACAGACTGTCTGGTGTCCTAGCCGTCCCTTTGTGTTGGGGTGGTCTTTGTAAATTCGTTAATAACACATCTCCATTAATACCGAAAGGGAGTGTACACAAATTCCACTGTACCCTCGCAGCTCTCGAGGGGTGATCCGAATAATGGAGGAATCTACGAATACATACATTCAATGCGATTTAACAATATTAATTAAAAAAAACATTTTTCCCTCTATCTTTATCTTCCACAAGGCAAGAAAGATCAAAATGAAAATGTTCGTACATATGCTCGCCTCAGATACGTTTACTGTCTCAAAATCTAACTATTTACAAACTTGGCCTTTTTTTTTTTTAACTAATATTGATTACGTAAAAATTATAAAAAAGAAGATGTGGTATGATTGCCAATGAGACAACTATCCACAAAAGACCAAAATGACACAGACATTAACAACTATAGGTCACCGTACGGCCTTCAACAATGAGCAAAGCCCATACTGCATAGTCAGCTATAATAGGCCCCGATAAGACAATGTAAAACAATTCAAACGAGAAAACTAACGGCCTTATTTATGTAAAAAAATGAACATTATTTATACCAATTTAAAAAAAAAAAAGTCAACATTGGAATTTTTTAAATCTGATAAATGTATCGCAAACAAATACCGTTTTTATCCTAAATTTTGCAACCTTGTTGAATAAATTATTTCCGAAGAACTGTTGTACATATCAAGAGCATACATGTATTTATGTAAAGAAGATTTTGATGATGTGTTTACAAAAATCCGCTTGTGTTTATCTGTTGAAATTAAAAAAAATACCGGTGTCTATCCAAAGGATAGAAATGTGAAAAAAGCAAAATTTTGAGTAAATGTCTAAAATGTCGATCCTTTTTATCTCTTAAAATAGCACATGTATTATAAATGTTACAAACTACTATAAACCCTGAAGATATCATCTCAATCAACGGGCAGTGCAATGATCAGAGAAAATTTCTGGAAATGACACTAAAATCTAACAAACATACGTAAATACTCGCTGGAAAAAGTCTATTTGACCAAAATTCTGTAGTCGGTTTTCGGTCATCCTTTTTATCCCTATTTAAAAGTCATAGGATGATAGGTTCTTAACTGCAGGCGCGTAGCTACGTTTACGTCAATAACTTGAATTTTTGAGATTTTTTTAACCAAGTAAATTGAAAAGCACCGGACAAATGCTCATCAGCCTTGTACATGTAATACTTTCTTCGATGGCTAGTAACTGTTTTCAAACATGTATATAATTGATAGTTAAAGTGTCCGCCAGGTAATGCCGAATTCTCTCCATTAACTGTCTATGGTATATTAAGATGATTTGTTGGATCTTAGGAGCAGTATTAGGCGTTACTAAACATTTCAATAAACCTAGGCCAGGATTTTATTAACGGGAGGCGTAATTACGGACTGATGATCCGCTGTGTATTTGGTAATCGTCATGGCAGTTAGCAGCGTTTTAAGAGCATCCGTTGTTTGACCTGGTAGTGAAATGCGTTTTGTTAAAATATACCTTTTCACTGTTTGTGGTCTTTTGAAAAATGTTGTATTTAGACCCCTCTACCAGGATTTTTTTTTAAATTTTGCATGCACACGTATAAAAATTGTGGTTATCCAACGCAATCATAAGTTTGAACGTTGTTTTCAATTTTGACTTGTATTTATTATTCGGGCCCCGTTCTATCGTTTGTAGTTGTAAATCTTATTTTATTCTGTTGTATTCGTGTGTTATGGTAAAGATAATTAACCACCCAGTTCATTTATCAGATTTTAGTTTGGGTCAACTAAATTCATACGATATTTTTGGTTTACAGTTTGATTTAGAAGAAACACCGACATAGGTTAGATAATACATTTTATTATCTAATTACTACCACAACAACTTTTTGGAACTTTTGGTCCTCAATACTCTTTAACTTTGTAATTGTTTTGGCTTTCGAACATTTTTAATCTGAGCGTCACAGGTTAGTAATGTGTGGAAGAAACGCTCGTCTGGCGTATTAAATTATAAACCTTGTACTTTTTGATAGCTATTATGTGTGTGTTTCTCTGTCCTATATTTTTCCCCATTTATTTGTATTGTAGTCCTGTCATGTAATGTTGTCATTTTAATGTTATATTTAACATTGCCATAAAAGCGGGAGGTTTGGCAAGCCACAAAACCAGGTTCAACCCACCATTTTTCTAACACGTTCTCATCTAAAATTAGAAATTCTCATATGCCACTTAAATTATTTTTGTGTGAAAAGGCTACAACATTTGTGATTATTGATATATTTCGCGTTAAAAACTCACTGTATAGCATTAATGATATTGTTTGTATACCAATCTATGTTTTATTGAATTGCAGTTTTACATACATTCTAGTATTGTCAAACCAAGCTGGTGTTCAGTAAGCTTGTGTTATTGTGTATGGTTTGCCCCCAGTCTTAAATGTCTGCATATTTGGTGGCACTTATTAGATATTAAGCAAGCTGAATGGTTTGCATTCTAACCAGCCTTATATTGTATTCATATTTTGAATTGCAAAACTATCATTTTTCATCATTCTCTAAGTTATAGACTTCAAGAGGGGCGAAAGATACCAGAGGAACAGTCAAACTCATAAATCGAAAATAAACTGACAACACCATGACATGAAATATACAAATTAAAGTACACAAGAAACAGCATAGAAAACAAACACAGTCTGAGCAACACGAACCCTAACCAAAAACTGGGGATGATCTCAGGTGCTCCAGAAGGGTACGCAGATACTGCTCCAAATGTCCAACAGTGGCACCGTCGGGTTGCTCATGTTTTTACAAACCCGATAACTAGCTTTATACAGTAAGTCAAATTCATGAAAAGGGAAGGGGATTGTAGTTATGACGTGAGAAACATATATCCGATATCATCTGTGAAACGGTTATTCCATAACGGTCAACCAACTATATACTATGGTAACAATTGTGTATACACTGGAGTTGTAAAAACAAATCCTTCAACCAGGAAAGCCAAAGAATTGATGCCTTTTCTAGTGAAGCCATGCATACATTATTAGCAGGAACAGCAAAAAGACTGGTGTTGTTCATTGGTGTCATAGTTTTCTAGGAAGGCATTGGTTTAACCTATCCAGTCACTAAGAAGTGTTACAATTAAATTCATAAACAACACATAAATAGTTACATGAAAGGTATAGCCAATGTTTGAAAAATGCTGAAACGAGAAATGGAAACTACATATTATATACATATATATACATATGCGAGTAAATATTTTACACTTCACAAATTTAACATTGATGTGGCGTGGTCAACTACATCAAAGATTTGATGGTCAATTATACTTAATTTGTTGAATGATCTTTCATCTTGATTATTAAATGTGACAGTTTGCATGTACGGTACATTAGTTGCACAGTAGAATTGTTATTACATTTGGACGTTTATCAAAGCAAGGTTTAATGTAATTTAAGGACAGTGGTTCATAGCACGATTTTGTAAGAAACTTTTTGCATTGATCACTTATATTCGTGTAGTAGCTTGAAGTATCAATTAAGTTGCGATATAGATTATAATGAAGTAACATGTTGTTTTATAGAGTTGGAACTAAGTAACGTTTTGTATTGGAATTTATAACTGTGAACCTGGGCTGTGAACCTGTTAAATATATCGTATATACATGTACATGTGATTAAACATGTGAACATTAAACAGACTTCGTTACTAGTATATAGACGGTAGTGTGTCTATATATATATATAGAGAGTCTATATATATATATTTGGTGAAATATTTAATAGCTATTTCCTTATGTAAACGGGCAAGAAGGATTAGATCCCAGATACATATATCCAAAATAATGACTGTCCAAAATACACAGAACAAAGACCCGTTTAGCGTTACATTTATATCACAATTACTGATTTTAAAGTTTATATGAACTAAGGGTTCTTTATAGTGGTTGAATTGAACTCGTTCCCTTGAAAAACAAATTGTCGCCATGCATGTGATTGATTGAAGATCAATGAAATATGTCATTTCCTTAGTAACATTCATTTTTCCAATTTGAACACTCTTGACAAATAGACAAGATGCAAATTATTGCAAGAACATAGTCAGTGATTTATTTAAGTACATTATCTTGACAGTCGCTGCATGATTTTCAAAAAAAAAAATAACTTACAAGGCCAAGACGACACCCTACTGACGAAGTGGTTGTCTTAAAAGTTTACATTACAGCAATTTTGCGCCTGTCCTAACTTGTAGCAAGGAACCTCTGGCCTTTTTTTTTCTTATAATGAATTTTGCGCAATAATTGCATGCTTTGTAAATGACACAAAAATGGAAACAAACTACAAAACCTGCAAGACACAGACATTAATATACTTAATTTTTTTCAAATTGTCGAGTAAAAAATGCTGCTTTTCAGAAACGATCTTTAGTGCCAGGAAACGCGCAGAATGCAGGATTTTAACGCTATGAACCCCAGAGCTTCTGGTGGCCTTGAGCGGCCCCCATACCCTCTGCCGTAAGACGCTGGCGGAACACTTCCGTGTCCCCATGTCTAATTTGCCAAAAAACGTACCATTACTTATGGGCCTGCTACGCCTATGTATTAGTGAAATAAAGTATCTGAAATATCTTAAAAAAGATCTTCATAAATTACCCTGTTACAGTATTGATTTAAACAGTCTAGTGGCGGATTAAGATATTTTCATAAAATAAAAAATTTAAACGAACATGGATTTTTAATAAACTTAAACTGGACACCAGGACATGCCAACATAAAAGGAAATGACGAGGCAGACTCCTTGGCAAAAGAAGCTGCTAAAGAAGCAGAAACACTAGCCGTTGATGATATAGTGTTTACAAAACAAGATGTAAAAAAAGCAGCTAGAAATTCTGTTACAAAAAAATGGCAACGCAGATGGGAAAATAGTGATACTGGACGTCACTATTTCAGATTTCATCCTGAAGTTAAAGATAAAGTTAAAAAAGACTTCCCGTCAAAAAAAATGTACAACATAATCAACAGTTTACGAACAGGTTATTCTAAATTAAATGCATACCAATTTATAATAAACCAGCACATCGACACGGAAACCTGTCATCACTGCAAACAAAAAGAAAATGTACAACACTACCTTTTTGAATGTGACCTGTATTCAGATGCCAGAGACAAATTATTTCATCAAATATACTTCATAACAGGACAAATTCCAACAGATCTAGACAATTTATTAACAATCAATTTGCCAAATGCAGAAAATATCAATCAACTATTAGCGGAGTACATAGAGGAAACAAACCGTTTTAGTGGATAATTTGATACAAATTTCTTTAAATTTTTTATATTTTAAATTTTTCATGCCATTTCAATAACCTAATAAACCATTTTTTAAATTTATTTCACTTCATACAATAATTCTATAATATTTTTAAAGCGCCACCTACAATATATAAGTACAAAGGAGAAACTACAATTGTGATAATTATTTTACAAGAGAGGATAATTTACAAGAGAGATTACTCTGTCATCACGACAAAGATTGAAGATTGAAGGAGGGGGTTCCAGCCAAGGTTCAGTAATTCCTATATAATCAACCAAATTTTTCCCACAAAAGGGGGACAGGTACCTTTTGCATCCGCCTATGGGACCCAACATGAAAAATAAGAAATAATAATGTATAAAAATAACCACAACGGTTAAATGAAATCGTGAAAAATGTACAAAAACAGCTAGGTTTACTTACCATAAATATATCCGACATTCTGTTTTGCTTCTGGTTTATTCAAATCAAGATAATAGAGCGTATTTTTGTCCATTTTCTTCTCCGTGAGGGTAACTCCTTCATTGATCATTCAAATTGTTTACATTTATAAATGACGTCATCTAGATGGAGTGCGTGACTCCGCAGATAAATAGTCCTTTTTTCTTTGACTTTTTAATAATTACCAATACCAAGTATAAACAAAACAGGTTGTTTTGTAATCAATTGCTATTATTCTAACATCAGTACTGCTAAGTAACTTGTGTAAGTCAAGGCTATCCGTCTAAATCCCTCCGCCTCACGTCAGAAGGTCCCTGACGTCATATAAATCTTTGTCAACAACTTCGAACTTGGAACCTTGTACAAATTATGATCGCCTCATTTTTCCGTAATTTTAATTTGCAAACAAAACAGATAACTGCTAGGTCAATAAATCGATCATAGTCATGGAACTTAAGAATTGGTTTTCATTTATAGATTTACAACAGTGTGAACGCTTTACCGGTTTGCCTTGCAAATTAACCGGCGCTTTTCTGTTTACCAACGGGAGAAAATAAAAAGGTAGCCTAGTTTAAAAAAAAAAAACTTGAAATCGGCAATAAAGTAAAACCACAACTATACTGACGTAAAGGATTTTTTAAACACCCAGGTTCGTATGCTATCATAACGACCTGTGAAATACAACATCTGATTCAATATTTGCTGTTCTGCATACACCAGGTGCGTATGCTAGCATACATACCTGAGAAATACAATGTATTAATTAAATGTAGACATTAGCATACACCAGGTACGTATGCTAGCATACAGGCCTGAGAAATGCAAGTTAATTTATTACAATTCAGTTCAGCATACACCAGGTGTTAAATATGCCAGATTCACGATTTCCAAGTGCTCGATAAAATAAAAATGTGTTTTTTCCTTTATTTTTCTCTTTTTGCATAAGTTTGTCTTATGAGCAATAATTCGACCTATCTGAGTACGAATTATGACAAATTACCGTTAATGAGAATTTCTAATTTTAGATGAGATGTCCTGTACCAAGTCAGGAAAATGGCCATTGCTATATTATAGTTCGTTTCTGTGCGTGTTAAATTTTAGTGTTGTGTCGTAGTTCTTCTCTTATACTTGATGTGTTTCCCTCAGTTTTAGTTTGTAACCCAGATTTATTTTTTTCTCAATCGATTTATGAATTTCGAACAGCAGTATACTACTGTTGCCTTTATTTAACTAGATCACCCATTGGAAGTAATCATAGTATTTGTTTGATTAATGAATGTCATAAATTGCCATATTCAATACACTTTTAGTTTTCTTTTTGTTGTTTTTTTTTCTGTTAAAAGAGGGCGAGGGCGTACACTCATTACGCCCGCGACTGGAACCGCCCCTATATACGATAAACATAGGCAACTAGGTGTACAAGAAAACAATAATTTGATAGCAGAACATTTATGAAGATTTTGATAATATATTTAAATGATTTTCTTTTACCAGAAATTCCACCTACCCTTGTTTTAAAGTTAAACTAAGCAATTTCAGTATATAAACCATATGCAACTATAATTTTTTTGAATTTGAAGTTTCATATTTATAACTCTAAGTACACATATTTCAAATCTAATTTCACAGGTTTGAAATTTTGAAAAAAACAGCGATGATTTCCATTAGGATCATTTTGTTGATAATTGTATACCAAGATGTTATGTCCATGCCTTGTCTCTCAAACGAATCAAAGAAGGATTTTGATGACTCCAGAATTGCTCTTAAAGACATGGAAAACCATCTGGGAAATACTGTCAAGAAACTAGAAAATGGTTTCAAGAAAATTACAGCTTCAATACAGGACCAGCTTGGGGTAGTTAAAGATGCTCTTTCGAATGTCGGAGAAAAGGTCAAGAAAGGTGATAGTGACTTCAAGGTTCTAGGGAAAGATTTTCAGAGTAAGTATAGCCTGGCTGTTTATACATATGTATTTTCTTTTACTTTTTTGCAATATTATTTTTTAACATGTAATTTAATTGCTTTTTATGGAAATTGAACGTATTATTTGGTGTTCGGGAAAGAGCAACCCTTTGAATTTTAACTTACTGGACCATGCCTTGTGAAAATGCCGGAATAAGCAAAACAAACTTAAACTTGTACGCCGAATCATTTTATTGATAAAACTATTTTAGAAAAAAACCAGCTACATTTTATTAAACAAGTACTGGGGACAAAAAGAAGCTCAACAAATCTAGCTGTTAGAAATGAGCTAGGACTTCTGCCATTAGAAACTTTCATAAAATCCCAAACTATGATGTACCTATCTAGATTAAATAATGAAAATCTAAACCCACTTCTTAATGAAGCCTTTAAATTAACTAAAAGTTTAGATACTAAGGGAACATACTCTTGGTATACTTTTGCAAAAAATGTGTCACAAGATATAAATATTGACATCAAACTTATTGAGGAAACTAAAACTTTAAAACAGACTAAAATGATAAAACCCCAATTAAAAAAGAGTTATATCAACTATTATCAAACTCTTATTGATGATAAAATAAATAACTTAAACGAAAATTATAAAAAAATCCCACGAAATGAAAGAAAATGTAAAATATGTAATATCTTAGACGATGAATTTCATTTTTTCTTTAACTGTAAAATAAATAAAAATAAAAGAGAAATCTTTCTAAAATGTTATATACAAAAATATGTAAATGTTAATACACTTAATTTTACTGATAACCTCGTGATTATACTAAATCCATCAACACCAAATGATGTAAAAGCAGTTGTTTCTTTTATTAAAGAGTCATTAGAACTGAGGAAAGGAAAACAATAACTGTTTTTATCATATCTCTTATAATATTGTCGAGGTTTCATTATGTCTGATCATATTTGTTTTGTCAATGTATTTGCCATAACCAAAATTGGTTTTTGTCTGTTTTGCAAATAAAGAATTACATTAATGCTCTAACGTTCATATTTCTATTAAAACTTTTTCAAAATAGAACATTGACAATTCCATTTGTAGTAATGGACTTCTAATACTGATAATAGATACATGTTGAATTTATTAAAGTTAGATGAAGGGGATGTATATCACTGTACTTGCTTATATATAAAAAGAACAATGAAGAAAGAAAGTAAAACGCGAACAGAAGGTAAAAGATTATCAAAAACAAATTGTTAAACAAAGTTCTATTGGAGTTCATTCTGTATATTGACTTCCAAAATACTTTCTATTGGTTTACACTACGATAAACCATGTTCCCGAAATTACTTTCGTAATCTTTTTTGTGGTCTATTTCTGAGCACTACTTGGTTTATGCAAATGATTGACTGAATTAATTCAAATACACAGTTGAAAATAGCGTTTTAAAATATATCAAAGCATGTTTTGTTTCAAATTATTTGTTTTGCCAAAAACAGTAGCAGTCTAAAATATATATATATATATAAAAATATTTAGTACGGTTCACAAAGTAGTAAGACCATTTTCTGGTCTCAAAATATATCAGTTATACAAAATTGTTAAAATGTAGTCGTTAAGTTATTTATTGGAAAGTTGAATACTTCTGTTACATAAATATGGACTGTTTTGACAATACAATGCACATATATCGGGTACTAGCATCATTAAGTCATGTTTATAATTACCGATATCTTCACAATTTTAGCATTTCAGTTAAATTTTAGACGATTTCCGTCTTAAATAGAAGTGGCCGCATTTGTGTTCATTCTTAATATTTAAGTATACGTTGTATTTGGTGATAATACATATACAAAGGCTGAGAGCGAACACGGATGCGACAACTTTCATTTTTGACCAAAACCATCTGAAAAGTGACATATTATTGGATATTTGATAGATTTTTCATATTTAAACTTGAATTTGATCGTCTTTAATGACTTAATCAGTTCAAATCTTCACATAAACTAATTGAAGTAGACACTTAAGTGTTTAAAAAGTGTCAAAAATCTTTTATCAGATGAACCTGAAGTTTGAGGCCAAAATAGGCCCTTACCGGACCTAATCCTTTAGTATTAGTGTCTCTTTGAATAAACAGCGAAGTATGGTATAACTATTTGTTTTGTAGAAACTAAATGGCACAAATATAATGGACACTGTTACTATTACAGTTCTGACACAGAAAACTGGTTCACTGCTGAGGTAACTACTCATAACCGTTATTTGTAAAATCTGTGTCTTATTTCACAGTAATAAATGATCTTGAAAGACGTAACTGTTGTCAAGAATTGTGACCCGACCGTGACAGATATGGGTATCGGATCGTAAAAATTATGTTGTATTATCAAAAGGCCGATTATACAAAAAAAAAAACAACAAAAAAACACGTTTTATTTAAGAATTGAATGCTGCTTTTTGTAAATTTATTGGGGTGTAAAAAGCGTTGACCGAAGTACATTTTGTATGAAGCGCGGAAGCGCTTCATACTAAAAATGTGGGCACGGTCAACGCTTTTACAACCCTATAAAGTTACAAAAAGAAGCATTCAATACTTATAATTACATTTTTTTAGCTAGAATCACGAAAACACGATTTTTATCAAGTTTTCATTTAATTTACCTGTGCACTTTATTGTGGGACCTCGTGTCATCATGAATGATAAATGTTATTGTCTAATACAATTGTTTCAGGAATAGCACGTGTTGTGCAGTTAGCCAATCAGAATAACGTATTATAATGAAACATACATCAAATGTAATTATTCAAAATTATCTTTAGTTTCTAAAAATACTCCGCACTAAAATAACAAAAACATGCTATTCTTTGTAAGAAGACGCAAAAAGCAAACGCCATTTTATTAATGATATTATTATTTTGATTCTCATTCATTTGTTAATAATATTTATAGATATCTTATTTTTTTCCCTAGAGAAAATGCAGGGAGATTGGTGGTTACATTATTAAGATTGACGACAAAGAGGAGAACAAGAAAATATTTGAAAGCAGACCAAACACTAGTTTGTTATATAGTTTTGTGGTTTTGAATTTTTTCCAAAGTTTTCTTTAATTGCTTTTTTAATTAAAATTAATTCAAATTGTAGCAAGAAGTTTAAACTTCAAAAGCGGAGAATATTTTATCATTATCAAGTCAAAGAATAAAGAGGACATTAGGTTATACATACAACTAGTTTTTTTATATCGACATTGACTACCCATGAGGGCCTCTCACCGTCAGTCGGTTTTAGAAAGTTAAATAACAAAAAAAAACGAACTCCAAGGAAAATATTAGACGCGAATAATCTGTCTCTTGTGTGGGTGCATTTGTCATTTCATATTTTCTTTTCATCATTTGGCTATTTAATATTTTTTTCATAAGTAGCCAAATGATGAAAAGAAAATATGATGAAATGAAAATATGATGAAATGAAAATATGATGAAATGACAAATGTACCCACACAAGAGACAGATTATTCGGTCTAGGAAAATATCTAATCGGAAAATCGCTTATCAAAAGCTCAAACACATTAAACGAATCGAAAACAACTATCATATTCCTGACTAAGTTATAAGGATATATACACAATATATAGGTGGTCGTGTGGTCTTGGACGCTGGACATGGTGCAGACGGTGTTCCCACAATGTCACAGACGCAAGAGTTCGAATCCCGCTAAGGAAAGACTTTCGCAAAGAAATATGGGCATAAAAGCCCGGTTTTGGCCAAAGAAGTAAAATGTTTGACAACTATTTCAAATTTGCACATAAAGTTTGGAAATGCATAGGGTCAAGAAATATAAATGAAAAACATAAAGATTTTTATCTGATGACAACACGATTGCGTCATATATAGTATGTACCGTTTCACAAAAACGATGAAAAATACAGAATTTATACAGTTTTTCATCATTATTTCCATTGTGGAAACATCGTGCGCAGCCAATAAACAACACAATAATTTAAGAGAAACTTTATTATAACTATTGAAATAATATCACCAAATATAAAGTTGTTTCTTGGGTGCGCACATACTTTTCCAATCTAAATTATACTTAAAATTTGATGAAAAACAAGGAAAACCATGAAATTTTACAAAATATGCAAATTTTGTCATGGTTTGTTGCCATGGGAACTCGTTGAATGTGAAATTTGTTTTTATTTTCTGGATACTTTGTACCTTAGTCTAGTTTGGACAAATTTGAGAATATGTATGATAACTTTTAATTTTGCGGTAATAAATAAGATCTAACATTGTTGGGCTAAATTTGAGACGAATCATATATTATATATATGCGTGTGTTCAAATCAGTTTATTTATTGTTGTTATTGTTATTATTGAATTTGTGTATATATATTGAGTTACTTAGTTATTGTCTTTATTTGTTTTTGTTGTTGTTATATGTCACAAACTGTATAGTTTATATGGCAATAAAACTTTGAATTGAATTGAATTGAATTGAAAATTATTTGTATGTATACAAGCTAAATAAATGATAAAATCATTAAAAAGCAGATGATTGAAATTGATTTGACTGAAAGTATTCAAATTTAGGAAAAATTAAATGTCCCCTCTACTTAGATATATAAGCTTTCTTAATCTTCTATTGATTAGTCTTTTCCACATGTATCGATAAGTATCCCGTAAATGAATAAATCAAGCATCTCAATGTTTTGAAGTGAATGTGAAATGAAGATTAGAAAAATAAAGCCAATTAATCAATCAACCGACCAATCAATCATCAATCAATATTTCAGATAATCATCACTGGATAGGACTAACAGATTTGAATGAAGGAGAATATCGATGGACTTTTGATCAAAGTAAAGCTACTTATCTACCATGGTATAGTAGTTATGGTAAAAAAGGCAATGGTTTCGATTGTGTTGCTTTTGTTAACGGATCCAATGCACAATGGTTTGACCACGTGTCAATCTAATTAAAAACCGATCTCTCATCGCTCCTGTTTCTGATATGTCGCGTGGGAGATCTAACGAAACCCGCTTTGAGGTCACATGTGAGTGACCTCGTAGGTGTGTCTTTTTCGACCAATGAAATTGAGTCTTCCACGATCTTGGAAGTTTAACGTAAGGCAAAGGGATGTAACTCATTTTATTTACGACGAAATCGTCAGTCAAAATAATTCATAAACTTTTTTGATTGGCTTATTAATAGGGCGTCAACTCATTTGCATATCTTTATAAATTCATAACTTTTAGTTCACTCACATGTGACCTCAAAGCCGGTTTCGTTAGATCTCCCACGCGACATATCAGAAACAGGAGTGATGAGAGATCGGTTTTTAATTAGATTGACCACGTGTGCAACACCAAGTTTTATTATGTATGCGAGAGTAATTTCTGTGAGTACATTAACATTATTTAATTTCCTATTGTAGTCGGTGTTTTGTTTACATATATAATATTTTATAAGTAAGCTTTTACTCATGAGTAAACGACATTGAACCGTTTAAATGTACACAAAACATAATAAATACAGGAAATTACTTTTAAGCAACTTTCACAATTTTTAATAGTTCTTTGAACGATTGAAGAAGAAAAAAATGTTGCCATTGAGAAATGACCCAATATTCACTATTGTAACGTCTTATAAAAGTTACAGAATAATTAATAGAACGTATTAATGATAGAGGTACTAGTGTTGTTAGAAATCTGTACTCTGCACAAATATAACTAATTAATTCACCATTTACAATTGATTCCTAAACATTATATGTTCAAAACGTTACAAAACATTACAGCCAATAGTAGCAAACATTTAAAATTATGGATAATCAACCAATGATTTTAGGTTATTTTTTTGTAATTCATTGATCTATCACATATTTCTGTTTTTATTCCCTACCTAAGGACATTATGTTTTTTCGGTATGTGCGTCCGTTTGCCCGTCTGTCTGTCCGCTCCATGTTGAAGTTTTTGGTTACAGTTTTTGGTCAGGGTAGTTTTTGATGAAGTTGACGTCCAAGCAACTTGAAACTTAGAACGCATATTCCCTATGATATGACCGTGATAATTCGAATGCCAGATTTGAGGTTTTATCCCCCAATTTCACGGCCCATTGAAACATAGAAAATGAAATTGTGAGTGGGGCATCCGTGTACTATGGACATTTTTGTTGTTGTAAACATGAGTTTAAATGTTGATCCTTAAGTTGTTCTATAATTTTTAAACGGTTCATTTGTAACTAAATCATATTTTTTTTATTTTTAGGTTTCTAAAATGAGATGACGTAGCAGTGACAGAATAAATTTTTGAATAAATAATTGATTTCGAAATTTTCGTTTTTTATTTAAAAATATGGCGATGTGCCAATGCTACCATCCATCAGAGTACAAATAACATAAGTAAAATTAATAATAAATTATGATTATTTCAAGAGGAAAATCCCATTAGTTAAAACTGATTTTCCTGTTTCCTCAAATAATAATAAAAATACAAAAGTACACATACACTATTATAATGATATATACACAATATACAGTTTTATATAGATACCAATAGACGTATTTACACTTGTATAAAAAATTGTCCGCCATTACGTACAATTCCATAAAATATCAAGTTCCCGTTAAATTTGACATCATAATTTAAAAAAATTGACGTCACTAATAAAAAGTGATTGTTTCTTTAGGTTATTCGGAGCTGATATAAGGTTATTCGGATTCAAAATTCATCTAAATACCAAAAGTGTGAATACGTTTATTTGCCTTCTGCGTGAACAAAATTGAAATATTTTGCTTTTTAAAAAACATACACGTGTATTACTCATCTCTTTTTCATTGACGTTGATGTAAGCAATCTACTTACAGTCAAATCCACATCTGATATGTCAAACCAAGGAGTGCACAGCCATATTGAGAGCCGGGAATCCATAAATGTTCGATTAATGCAATAATATCGAATAATAAAATGAAACAATACCAACCTCAAACACTCAATTTAATGAGAGATAATATCCGAATTGAAGCGTACAAGTAACACAATAAAATTTAGCTTGAGAGTTTTCATTCGAATGACGTCTTTTTTGCCATAATGTGAGAGGTGGACAGAGGGAATAGAACGTGGGAAATTATTTTGACCGATTTTCGTTTTTGAGGGACGATTTTCATTTATGAGGAAG
Organism: Mytilus edulis; assembly: GCA_019925275.1. Classification (NCBI taxonomy): domain Eukaryota; kingdom Metazoa; phylum Mollusca; class Bivalvia; order Mytilida; family Mytilidae; genus Mytilus; species Mytilus edulis. The sequence continues at coordinate 36,366,846 of CM034362.1, forward strand.
GAGAGGGAATTTGGAGTAGGACAAAGAAGGGGAAGTCGGGGGTAGGAAGTGGGAATCAGAGACCCTCTTTCCATTTCCCTGATTGGGTTTATGCGCCAAGATGATTCAAGACATTTCGCGGAATTTTATTCTATTATAAATTTATATATTTCCCCAGGTCTGAATATTTATTTTCTCTTCACATTTATTGTAGAAACATTCAGAGCATAATTTGAAATTTGACAGATTTTCTATTTAAGATTGAACTTATGCATGATTTATTTTTCTTTTTGTGATTCATTAGAACACAACAGCGTCTTTCTAAGTGTAAACCAAGGAAACATATTCAGAAGGACCAATCCAATTTAAATATTTGAAGATTTGCAAATGTACATGTTAAGATATATTTCAATTTATAGAAAATAATTGAATGTTCATTCCGAACGCATATTACTAGGTTGTTAAATTTACAACCTAAATTATCGTTTTTTTTAATCCAATCTGATCTAAATTTACGGGCTGTATAAACAACATCATCAAAAATTTAGGTTGTTATCCCGTTTGCAGTAAGAATTCTACATGTACAGTAATAATTCCAAACCAAATATGTTTATCTATGACACAAATTAGCTATAGGTTTCTGTAATTTTAAGTAACGAAGTTCCTGACTTAATTCTTGTAAGCCAGATTATTTATAATTATTACTCCCATTGAAATCTAAACTTTATTAAATACAAGGGTATATTATATAAGTTTGGAAACATGAATGTCGTTCACAGGTATCAAAGGGAAAAATGAAAAATCGTCTCTTTTGTCGAAATATTTGTTTATAGTATCCTTTGCAAAACGTAGTCTTCTTTCCTACGGAGAATTTTGTTGTACACACCTAATTTGAAACATCTCTACATTTATTAAAATATAAATTGATATTAAGACATTTCCCCTGTGGTCTTAAAGCTCAATTTTTCCTGAAGTATTTATATATCTTCGGTCTTCAAATTGTTTTAATTGTGCTTTGAACATGTTGAAGCAGTTGAAAAAAATGACGTAAAGAAATCATAAAGCATCCACATATCGGGCTGCTTCATAACTCGGATATAAACCCGTGTAATACTGGAAATCGCAGTTTTATAATTCGCTTCTGCATGCATGAACAAACAGTTTTGATCCATTCAGAAAAAGTGTCCAAATATGATTTACCTTGCACGCAGTAAACCCATCTTATTGGATAGTCCTCTTGAGAAAGTATATTCATCAGTAACATGAAACTATGCTTCTAGTTGATGGTATGACACAGTCATTATTACGTGATAATATTCTTCTCAACTGGTAATTGTTTAAGCTGACAAGGTACCTAATTATAACCATCTTCGCTAGCCAAGGGTTACGATCCACTCCCGCTATTTTCACTTGAAGAGAGCGGGAGTGGATCGTAACCCTTGGCTAGCGAAGATGAATTATAACATGATCATACAATATTTTTATGTGGATGATGGACAAGAACAATCGGGGGCTTTGCATTTCACATCCTTCAAAGGTATATAGTGTCATCTTATTGGTGAAAATCTAAGATATGATCATTAGGGTTTGAGGTAGGCATATGAAATGTTAGGTGTAGTTATATATATATTGAGTAAGAAGGTATTATTTTTTGTTCAGATTTTTGTAGTGAATATAACTAAACATTATATATGTCTATTCTTGACATAAAAAAAAAGTTTGCTGGTTTCAATTTCAAAATTTCACATGCATTTAAGTTTGAGATTTCAAAAAATTATCATGACTGATTGTTTACGAATCTAGTGATGTCTTATGATTTGATAATAAAGAGTCAATCACCACTCCGATATTTCGGGATGCCTAATTATTTGATACAATTTATCATCGTCTTTTGCACGACGATACTATCTGAGATCAAACTTCGGTTTTTGTTGGGGTTCTTGTAGCTGATTATTTAGATTTTTATTTTGTGATTTGTAGACTGTTCAGGGACCAGCTGAAGACCATCTCAGGGTGCTTGATTTCCTCGTTGTGCTGATGACCCATTCATTGATTTCTAATCTTTGTCGAGTTGTTGTCTCTTTGACACCCCCTTTTCCAGTCAATTTTATATATTTTTTCTTGTCACGGCATTGCCAGTTTGTTTTCGACTTATGCATTTTAATTCAATTATGTATCTTTTGCTTCTCTTTTCTGTTTAGTAAATAGTATAACAATTGTAGAAGTGATTTAATATATAGTTTCAGTCAGTAGATTTACAAACTCTTAGTTATGCAACCAAATGTGTTTTTTTTATTATTGATGACCCCTTTTATTTCATATCTTTGTAAATTCCTGATGTATTTAACATAACATTTTTAGACAAATCTGATAAATTCACCTTATGATAAGTCTATGGTTAAAAAGATTAATATTATCAGTAGTTTCTTCCTTGTAGTAACTTTAAGGTTTGAGATTATTTCGAGAGATGCTTCAGCATATTTGCAAATAATATCCAACCTTCCGTAGTATAATACTTTTAAGTATCACAGATATGGGATTTGGAAAAAAAAACATCTGCATCGATCATACAACGGCCGAGTGTTAAGTAATCGTATAAATGAACGAAGCCCATTTTTCAATTATATACCAAAGAAGCAGTAACGGTGAGTAACAAGGTCAAACACGAAAAAAAAACCGATCAAAATGTTCACTCATTCGTTATTCATATTTTATTTTATTCATATTTCAAACATGTACACAGTTTCATTACTCTGTCTTTTTTTTTCTGTATCACTATCGTAATGGAAAATGAAAATAAGGAGATGTGGTATGACAACTTCCAAGCAAGGACTGAAGCTTATAAACTCAGAAATCACTCATATTTAAAGGCAGGACTTTCGAAAAGAGCCGACAACCTTGCTGCGGAAGTTAGTGGTATGATTGCGAATGAGACAATCATTCACCAAACGTCAAATTGAGAAAACTAACGGCCTTATTAATAAAAAAAAATACGATTAACAAATATGACAGACATGACCGAACGACCACCAATGAACTTCAAGCTCAATACTTTCGACAGACACATATATACTGTACCGGGTTTTAAATTGCTTGAGAGCGATCAGCCCTTCACTTATACTGAGACAGTGGTGTAACAGTACAACGTAATTACAAATTAAAAAAAAAACAGTTGAAAAAGGCTGAACTCATCAGGTGTAAAACGCAATTAACAGTCTAAGAAAAACCTTGTGCAATGCCAAACTATATAGTGGAGCGGCGAATGTTAAAAAAGTCGCTTTTAATGGCTTAAAATGTCAATCGATTATTCAACTTCAGAAAAATGTTGTCGTAAAAATCAAATGTGGTACAAATGACGTTAAAAATAGCCTTAACTGACGTTACCCAACTTGCATCGTATACCCCACTGCTGATTCGGTATTCGTATTTTATAACCAACCCGCTCTAAAAAATAATTTGTGAACAAAATTGGTAAATACAGTTATTCTTGCAAATCATACAATATAAGAGCATTTTCAAATAGTCTTATATGAAAAGCACAATGCATCTGAAGATGGTTGAAAATAACATTGAAAAATCATCGTTTTTTCACCTAGCATTATTTGCATGTGCAGTATATGTGTACTTTAAAGGTACAAAAGTTAAGCAGCCGTATAATGCTACAATCGACTCGATTTACTTTTTGCAGTTAATTTCTAATAAGATAAATATTTAGCTAAATATCTGCTTTTTATCGAGATTTCAGGTCCGAATATTTGTCAAACATTTACCGACATTGTTGTGGTTTCTAGTTATAGTACATTCAGCAATTTTTCGAAGGTCGATTGTAGTCGTTTTCAAGCATATTTCATGTTCATTTTGTAATTTCCGAAGCCTTGTGATTAATTAATGTTGTTTGGTATTGTTGTTTATAAGTTTTTGTTGAATTTATCGGGGAAATGAATATCATTGTAGGGTTGGTTTGGTTTTCAGGTGTGTTTGATTTGTTTTGTATTTAATCAAATGGACAATTTATCAGTCTCATTAAAACTAGTCCCGCCAGATGCCAAAAAAAAAGGAGAGTGGAAGTAGGTGTTGACAATTGCATTATCTGCAATTCTGTTGTTGATGAAATTTTAATTTCTTCAACGAAATCTGGAAGAAAAAGTCTGATAAATGCTGCAGCAAAGAGACGTGGTGATTTGTTCAGTTAATTGAATGAATTTTGCAATGAAACATCAAGTGAATTACCCGTATTTAGGTACCATAGGTCATGTTGTAAAAGCTACACAAGTAAGCAGAATTTAAAACCAGAAGCATGTTCTTCAAGTTAAAAGGAAACACCAGATATAAATTACGATGTATTTAATTCTTTGGTGCCTGGGTATAATGATCACCATCTCAATACATCAAAGTGTATTATGTGCAGCAAAATGTCACATAAAAGGGTGAAAACATTCAATACCACTGCATCTGCTGAAAGTTTAGCCAATCTTAAAGTTGCTGCTGTTAGAACATGCGATGCTGAAATGATTCATCGAATAGAGCAATATAATTTGCTCAATAATGCAGTGTATCACACACGTATCACACAGCATGTCTGACCAAAACTTGGCATATAGACCAAAATCAACGGATAAATCAGCGTAAGATTTGGCATTTGAAAGAGTGGTTGAAATAATAGACAGAGACCTTATTCGTGACAAAAAGTCTCTTCTATTGTCATCACTTTTGACACTGTACCAGTCTTTTTACCTGATAAAAAAAGTAAGACCTACTGTAATTCCTCTTAAGCTTAAGGCTCAACTTTAGAAGCACTACATGGATGCCATTGTACATTTTGCTCAACAAAGACAAGCATTGTATTTGCTAGCGATGTTTCAATTGGAGATGATGTTAAGGCAGCGAATAACATCAAATTAAAGCAGAATGAGAATTGCTTGAGATAAAAGCCGACTTGAGTACACGTAGCTCCACCAAAAACCAATGAACAAACCGATATGCATGTTCTTTATGCAGCCGACTCAATATTAAGGGGGAAAAATGGAAAACGTTTACATATCTGGAGATTATTATCTTGCAAATGACGAAGTATCGTTGGAAATGTCAGAAGCAATGTTGCCCCCTTGTTTGATAAGTTTGATTACTTAAAATTGAGAAATGAAATGGGGAATGTGCCAAAGAGACAACAACCCGACCATAGAGCAGACAACAGCAGAAGGTCACCAACAGGTCTTCAATGCAACGAGAAATTCCCGCACCCGGAGTCGTCCTTCAGCCGACCCCTAAACAAATATATACTAGTTCAGTGATAATGAACGCCATACTAAACTCCAAATTGTAAACAAGAAACTAAAAGTTAAAATAATACAAGACTAACAAAGGCCAGAGGCTCCTGACTTGGGACAGGCGCAAAAATGCGGCGGGGTTAAACATGTTTGTGAGATCTATACCTCTCCCTATACCTCTAGCCAGTGCAAAAAAGTAAACGCATAACAATACGCACATTAAAATTCAGTTCAAGAGAAGTCCGAGTCTGAAATCAGAAGACGTAACCAAAGAAAATAAACAAAATGACAATAATACATAAATAACATCAGACTACTAGCAGTTAACTGACATGCCAGCTCTAGACTTCAATTAAACTGATTAAAAAATTATGTCTTCATCATATGAATATCAGGCACAATACTCCCCGTGAGCTCGAGGGGTTAAGTACCATACCATCATACCATATTTGAGAAGAACATAACCCGGGCCATGCCAACAACTGGTTTTTAAATAAATGTGTTAAGTTCCGATGTAAAGACCCTATAAGTGAATCAATATTAACGCCAAAATATGCAATCTTTAATGACCTGACAACAGTATCGTAACTATATCCCTTCTTAATAAGTCTATTTAAAGGTTTTGTTAGCTTCTGAGGTGAATACTGACATTTTTGTGCTTTATAAAGAAATTTCATAAAATATTGGATGTGAAATACCTGAACGTAAAAGAAGTCTGCATGTTGAGTTATATTTACGAATGGTGTCCTTATATCGATTATAAAATTTAGTAAATGTTTTGACTAGTTTGTGATATCGAAAACCCTGGTGTAATAATTTTTCAGTAATACATAAATTTCTCTCGTTAAAATCTAAAACATTGTTACATACACGAGCGAATCGTACAAGTTGAGATATATAAACACCGTAAGTTGGTGACAAGCTTAAGGGAGCGTCACCATCTAAAAATGGATAATTAACGATAGGAAATGAAAAAATCATCTCTTTTATCATAAATTTTAGTATTAAGCTTTCCGTTAATGATATAGATATCAAGATCGAGGAAAGGGCAGTGGTCATTGTTAATATTAGCTTTATTTAAAGTAAGTTCAACAGGATAAATTTCTTTAGTATACATACTGAAGTCGTCATTATTGAGAGCCAAAATATCAGCCAAATATCTAAAAGTATTATTAAATTTGTGTATCAGATGTTGTTTCGATGGGTCTTTGCTGATTTTTGTCATAAATTGTAACTCATAGCAATACAAAAACAGGTCCACAATAAGTGGTGCACAGTTAGTCCCCATTGGAATTCCGATAACCTGACGAAATACGGAATCTCCAAAGCGAACAAAAATGTTATCTAGTAAAAATTCAAGGGCATATATAGTATCAAAGCATGTCCAATTGACATAATTTTTTTTGTTTATTGCTACTAAAAAATGACATAAAAGAGTTTGAACATATATATTCACATTCTGACTTTTTAAATGCTCGTTTAATTAGGTGTGTGAATTTTTTCTTAGTGAGAATGTGAGGCAATGTGGTATATAGGGTAGAAAAATCAATACTTTGAACAGATTCAAAATCACCAATCACCAATTGACTTCTTGACAAAAAGTCTTTTGAAACATTTTCTTCAGTATCAATGGATATTTCGCATGACATTCGAAGAAAATGTGATGCTCTAGCAGAGTGCCTGGTGTCTAATTGTAATAGCATTGCTGCGTTATTCGACCCCAAGTTAAAATTTAAGAAATATCACAACGATTTAAATTTGTTGAGACATCAGTTAGCTATCAATAAAGATAAAAGTCTTATAAAGCTTCCGCAATGTGAATCCGTATTTTTTTGTACTACGTGCAATATGGCAAAGCAAAGTTTGGGTGTCGGTAAATTTAGTCAACACAAATAATGACTCCCCATGTGCTTTTGGTTGGAAAACTGCACAAAAAGACAAGTTAGAGTCAGTTTTCTTTGAGGGACAAATGGCATCAGACATTCTACAAGATCTAATTTGTTCGTGAAAGGGGAAAAAAGCATGCCAGGAGGCATATGTTTGCAAGTAGCAGCGTCTTATGTGCACAGATTTATGTTTTTGTCAAAATTTAGGAAGTTGCAACAATGTCCAGTCAGTAACCGCTGACATAGCTGATGACACAGATGAAATATCATGAAAATAGTTCTTGTTACAATATTTGGAAGCTTTATTTTGATTTGCTATAATTTTTTCAACGTTTCATTTTTTATGAAATTAAACTCATCATAAATACTAGTACCAAAACGGTCATGTCCTAATTTTTTAATAATTTCTACAACATGCTTGCACTTATTGTGTAGTTTATCACTACAATAACTATATTATATGAAAAGGTATCTTGAATTGAGATAGTTCATTTAAGGAAAACTCAGTGACATGTCTAATCCTTGAAAACTGAAAGGAAATTTAACACGGCTGCACATTTGGATTGTTTGATTTATAAACTATGCATTTCGGATACTCTTTTAAAAACTTTTATCCTAAAGTATTTAATAAATGCTATTTGTCGAGGTCAAATATTAAGGTTATTATGCTACTGCTTTTTATTAGGCTTTAAAATTTGTATACCACGGACTACCTTCAAAAAATTTAAATAAAACGTTGTTCTGAAGTCATGTGCAAATAAGAAAAACATTTTGTATGTGATAATGCATTGATACATAATACTACTCATTTAATTTATTGAATAGATTATTAATTTAAAAAAATATAAATAGTGTTGGTTCTCTAGATGAAAATCGGATTTTTTAAGTGATGACCTTTGACCTTGATTTTCGGCATAATTGTACCAGCTTTTATATTTACGACACATATTTTTAAAAAGTACACGATTTCAGCTTTCCGATCAGGTATTAAAATTCCATGAGGTATTTAGGTAATTTAAATTTCTAAAATTGTCCTCTCCGCCGCTCCACTAATAGGTATAGACAAAGTGTAACATGTGTAATATCGCGAAAATACACTAAATACATTGGATGTTGGATGTGTACTGATGATAATTTAGTCTTAGATGCATATTTTTTTTCATTAGTTGTTAATGGCTTTGATCTAGCTGTCAGTTTTTTGCGATCTGTACTTAGTATTGTTTTGTTGATGGGGTATACAAGTGCCTAGCCACATCCACTCTTATTAGTATTCCTACTTGTATCAATCTGATTTTTATACCTCGTTCTTGTGTTGTAATGTTACACCACTCTCAGGTTGTCGTTTGCTAATGTGTTACTTATTTGTTTTTCGTTCATCATTGTACATAAACTAGGCTGTTAGTTTTTTTCGTTTGAATAGATTTACATTTGTCATTTCGGGGCTTTTTATAGCTGACTATGCGGTATTGGCTTTGCTCATTGTTGAAGACCATACGGTGACATATAGTTGTTAATTTTTGCTTTCCCTGGGCTCTTGTGGAGAGTTGTCTCACTGACAATTATATCATATTTCTTTTTTATATATTTCTTCGTCATCAAATCTATATATTTTTTTTAATCAAAATGATCTTTTCATATAAGGATATGATAACCATAGCTTTCAGAACTGCTAAGTTATTTTGTTATTAAGAAAGTATAATTACAATCGAATCTCCCTCGAAACAAGATTGATCAAAATGATCTGCACGCATCAACTTGTGCTTGCTATAGATGCAACTATTTGACAAGTAATTTTGACACTGAATGACCGTCATAGTAGTCCCCGATTGTTGATCGGAGTTTTAAACGCACGGTTGGTAAATCCTTTATACCTTTTTTCTTTGTGGTTTATAGATATCAGGTGACTTTGTAGATCGGACAAGCCGACAAGATGGCGATATATTGAGTTAGTGAATTTCGATTTTTCCTTTAAATACAGAATTTAAAAAATATTTTTGAAAATGTGTTTTTTTTTAACAGAATATCATATTTTTCTTTTTTTTTGCGGAGTTTCCCTTTACGTATTGTTTTAATATAGTGTTAACAAAATCAATATTTATATCAATAAAACAAAATTCAAAGATTCAATTACAGTGTTGAATAGGTAAACTTTAAAATTTAGGATGAGCTGTTACGTTTGAAATAAAGTTTCTACAAGTACAGCCAAACTTGCAGACCAAATCTTTGTATCTATTAAAGAATTTAGGAAAGGTTTTAGATAATTTGTGGAAACAAAATCCCTGACTTAATAATTTACAAGTATACCATAGATTACATTCATTTAAATCCTAAACGTCACTTTATGACTTACTAGTATAATATAGATTACGCTCATTAATGAGATCTTTGTAAGAACCAAAACGTCACTACAGACACGAGCATAGCGAATGAGTTTATATATATAAACACCGTCCAAAAAGGAAAATTCAACAACAAGGAAAGAAAAATCATCATTTTGTCGTAACCAGATTTATGAAACGACCATTCGATAAGATAAGGAAACTTTTGTTTGATTGTGTGTAAAAATTGTCAAACGTATCAAACATACCACTAAAGCACGAAACTTAATCTAAAACATCCGAAGATGGTTAATTCTGCTGTTTTCACATGTTCTATTACAAAAAATAACAATGAGTTCTTTGATAGTACTGACTATTTGGTATTATCCATGTTACACTATATATGAGGCTTTAGATTTTTGAAGAATTGTCTTAAGAAAATGAGAGAGAAAGAGGTCTTCCGATTACTGATGAACAAACGTTTTTATATGAATAAAATCTGGATCAGGCTAGTCATTTACTGGCATTTCAAGGAAATATTTGTGGATATGTATTCAAGAAACGCGTGCTAACCGTATTATGTGTACGGAAATCAAATTTGTTTTTACTATCATTTTTCTGATTGCTTTTCTCCGAGGGTTCTAACGACCATAGCACTGGTAATGGTATGCTTAAATAATATATGTTTTTCTTCCAGTTTACAAAAAAATATGCTAACCAAAGGTCGTGCAAAGAGGGTTATGATTTGAAGTTCAACATGCATGTCTTCTATGTTTGTTGGACTTTGAGTTACACGGCTAAGGAAAATCCGCCCCTGGTAATATCTGGGGGAAAGAATATCCATCATTTCTCTTAATCAAAATTTATCTTACTGTAGATAGAATAAACGGTCATATTTACTGGACATTATTTGCAATCAATATTTCAAACGATAATCAATGTTTGTCAGTGCTATTGATGATGCTGGTTCAGGAATTTCGATACAAAATTGTACTTTTCGCTAAACCTTTGCCCCAAAGGTCGTCAGCTTTTCTACAAATCAATGCATGACAACCTCATCATAAAGAACGAAAATCCGACGAAAAAACTTAACAAATGTTAATAAATAATACTTAAAAAAGGATTTTAACAAAACGAACTCCACCATAACCAGGTCAACCTTTTGCTCAACTTTACTTGGTTGATAACATCGTATGAGGAAAAAGAACCCTATTTATTATTAAGTTCACTAGACCAAAGGTAAGATAACTGCAGCTTTTAATATGCAATTCGGGCAGCATTTGTTTCCGGATCAAATAATTCAGTTTAGAACCAACTTTTGAAAACCATTTCGACAATACTCTCAAATGGATGAATTCTGATATAAGAAAATGCATGTATTGATAAATTGAAATTTGGTTTTCTGGGTGATTTGTTAACCATATACTCAAATATTTCGAATTTTTATTTGATAAAATTTCTCGGAATAAATAAAATGATTTCGAGATAAATTGTTTTAGACATTTTGCACACGCGTCATTTAAGACATGAATTTTTTTTTTACTGTTTTGATATAGATAGTTTATTCTCATACAATCATGAACACAAGTACAAAGGTTACAAAGGAGTAAATAACATGCATACAGAATATTAGATGTGATAAAAGGAGACACAAAATAGCTTGTTGTAAGCGTCACTTCGTAATAATAAGTTCAGTTTTGTTCACCGACTATCATGTACTATACATGTGAGAATTTCTAAATTAACGACACGGATTTAAAATGTACGACATTTGCAGCATGAGTTGCACATTTCTAGTTTTTCTTCATCAGGTATATACAATCACCATCTAGAGTCTGAAAAGCCATGATAACTTTTGATGACCATTTTAGGTTATCCATATAATTGCATCGAAAGCCTTTAATCGTTACTGAATGAGTCAATATGGTGTTTCAATTTTAAGTGATATAAATCAAATCAAAATCAAATCTAAAAAAAGGTGTTCTAAACAGAATTTCACATGTTTGAATATTTAAAAATGTAAAATGTACAGTCACCAATTTAACTTAATGTTTAATAAAAACCGAAACATATCCTGTAATTTATTACTACTTTCATGAAGTAGACATAAACTATGTTCTTCGAGATTATTGAAGATTTCAGTTTTCTCTTGCTGATGATTTTCTCAAAATCTTCATTAAAACAGTTAATGATACACAAGACAATTTTTTTTAAATTTGTTGCTTTTATTGATGAGCTAAATTTGAATCTGATGTATTGATTTTGTTTCAGAAATCGGATTTTATTCTGAAAAACTAAAGATGATTGTCGCATGGCTTATTCTATTGATGCTGATATCCAAAGATGTCAATTCTATTGCGCTATATTGTGCAATTAAAGATTTCTTCTTCAAACTTTTCAAAAATTTGGAATTTGGAAATTTGGAGAAAAAAAAATTGAAAACTACTATCACCCCTTTTTATGCAATTAGTCAAAAATCTTACATTCCTCTAAACATAATTTACAAGTAGTGTAAGGGAGGTATATCGAACATACCCAACATTCTTTGTTAAATGTTTTGAATTACCTCCCTTACACTGCTTTTAAATTGTCTTAATTGTCCTTTGACCACAAAAACTTATTCCCCCCTTTTTTCGCCCTTAATTCCAAAACATTTTGAGCCATAACCCCCTTAAGTCAATACTAACCATCCCTTCATGGTATGGAAACTTGTGGTATAATTTCAGAGAGATTTATACACTTTAACACAAGTTATTGTTTGAAAACTTCAAAAATGCTCATTGTGGTCCCTTTTTTTGGCCCTTTTTTACTAAACTATTTGGACCATAACCCCCCCCCCCCCCCCCCCCCCCAATCAATCCCAACCTTCCTTTAGCGGTATTGAACCTTAGATAGAAATTTATAGAGATCCATTCACTAAAACTAAAGTTATTGTCCGGAAACTAAATGCGTCTTCGGACGACGACTACGCAGACGCAGACGACGACGACGACATGATACCATTATACGACGCAAAATTTTTTTTGTGATCGTATAAAAATGCAGAGACAATGTTGGACATACCGGAGAACACTGAGTTTAACGTCATGAAAGCAGTACAATTGCTTACTTTACGTGGTGACCATGGCCATGTTCACTGCAGCTGTCACACTGGCTGTAAGACAGTTACATGTAAATGCAAAAGGTTGAGCTTATTGTGAAGTTCCAGATGTCATGCGTCCTTGTCTAGTGCTAACCAATAGGTTATTTGATTTATAAAGCTTTACTTTTGTTTCCAATATATGATATTTCATATGCAACTTTTAATCCTGATTTATGTTTGAAAATAAATAGTAGAAGGGTTTTATTTTATTCTTGATTTTAAGACTTTGTAACTTTGCACCAGTAGTCTGTATGTGGCAACAAGCTGTTTAGCTCAAGATGTCATGTTACCTTATGTTGTTACTTTGCGTCCGTTGTTTTTTTAGGAATCTTCTAACATTTGGAAAACAAATTATCATTGATACTCAGTTGATAAAAAAGAAAAGAAAAAACAAACCCAATGTAGATTTTAAAAAACATACGCTGTCAGAATGATAAGAATAAATAAAAAAAGAACAAATAAATAAACAATTGACAAAAATTCCAAGACTTACAAACCCAAAGAAAGGAGTTTTTGAATTAAACATTAAAAGCAAAAGAAGAAACAAATATAACCCAAATAATTTGTGTTGTACAAGTTATTATCTTTTTCTCACCAAAAATTGTACAAGTAATTACTGGTACAATTATATTTGTACAAGTAATAACTTGTATGATGGCATCATACAAGTAATAACTGGTACACAGTTTTTGTACAAGTAATAACCTGTACAAAATAATAAAATGTACACGACATATACATCCTTGAACATCAATTGATTCTAAATAAGAAAATGTTTAATCTGTTCGACCTTAAAACATGTTTTTAATGTCGACGAACAAAACATATACATTTGGTTACGATCACTATCACTGATTATATTATTCACGAACATTTTCTATGTTGAAATACTTACAATTTGTTGTGACAAGTATCATTGAGTGGTGATATCTGTCAAAACAAAACAAAAAATAATTTCTGCAGTTCTCTGCATGTGTAAATTCATTTCTATTCGTGGCTACTGTGAACTAGGTGTAAAATTACAGGATCTGGGACACTTTGGTTTTAGGTCGTTATTATTTCTTTGATACTGAAATGTAAAGACAAAACGGTTAAATCATCTTTTGATAGATGACAATGCTTATCCCTTAACAATAAAAAAAAAAGACGCACTTGTCTGTTTCCTTAAAAAACGATGACAAAAATAAATACTACAAAATTAAGTATTTTTAAAACAAATCAGTAAAAAAAAAGATATATGGTGAATACGAATTGTTGGTTACAACAATTTGGCAACTCTTAAGGGCATACGATACAGTTTTGATCCCACATTGAAAATTTGATGAAAATTTGCATATAGGCTTGTTTTTACCTACTTTAATCAAATATGAAATAGAAAAATGTACCTTCATGTGCTACTTTTGAAATAAAATGAGGTCAAAATTTCAGATATTTGCTCAAAATTCGGACTTGTGGACGTATTTTTCCTTCCGACAGAAATGCACAACTTTTTTGTGTTAAAAGATAAACACAATCTGTTTTTTGTTAAATTATTTACAATTTCTCCTTTATATAAGTATTCTATAAATTTATGATTTTTTGTTTTGTTTAGAAATAACTAAAAGTTATCAAATGTTCATGAATATAGAAAAAACGTCATTTTTGCTGTATATTTCAAAAATTGCACTATTGATATTTATATAAAAATTGGTACAAATAATCTACAAATGTAATCAAACCGAATGTCATTTTAAAAAAGAGGGGTCCATGAACTCGCTTAAAAGTTAAACCAGTTTGAATGATAACAATCAGTCGAAAAAAGCATCTTTTCCCAATATGTCACAGTTTGTTGTTGCAAAAATAATATTTGACGTTAGCAACGTCATTACCTCCCCTGTAACTGTATCGTATGCCCTTAACCTGCTAAACATGAAGGTTGTAGCTACCGTTCTGGACAATTGTTCATATTGAAATAAAAACATGTTGATTGAATGCCACTGATACATCTCTTCACAGGACACCAATTATACATAATACATCATAGAATCATATTCAAAACAGTGTGCCTGTGGCCATTGATTGACGACCTAAATTATCCCATTGACTGGGACAGATTAGGTGAACGTTTTGTCTGTAAAAACCACTGCTCACTACTTACTTTTTATAGAATTTAAAATGTGGGGTCACCAAAGGTTCTTTAAGCTTTTAATATTAAAATGATTAAAAAAATTAATCAGAAATAACCTTTATGTTTTGATTTATATTATTGATATAAATCAAAACATTGTGTTAATCCTGATTAGTTTTTCTAATTACTTTATTTATGCGTTGAGAACCTTTGGTGACACCACAGTTTAAGTGTCTTTAACAAGTACATAGTGAGCAGTGGTCGTTACAGACAAACGTTCACATAATCTGTCCCAGTCAATATGATAATTTAGGTCGTCAATCAATGGCCACAGCCACACTGTTTTGAATATGATTCTTATTACAGATGGACAGAATGAGTAGAAATTATCTAAGATATAGAACTGAAAAACTGCACTTTTTTCTTTAAACATAATAGATAAAAAAAAAACCAATAACTAATCGTATGGGTTTATAGGTTAAAACTATATGGAATAAGGTAAGGTTGTGGCATGATAAAAATGGAAATTATATAATCGTAACTTAATTCAGGTTACCCTTTCTTCGGACTTTAGAAAAGTCTGGCTTTCTTGTAAATTTTTTGAAATACTAAGGCTTTTCTACTTCAGGAATATATTACCTTAGCTGTATTTGGCAAAACTTTTAGGAAATTTGGTCCTCAATGCTCTTCAACTTCGTACTTTATTTGACCTGTTTTTACATTTTTTAAAAATATTTTGTAGACGAAACGCGCGTCTGGCGTAAATATAGAATTTCCATCCTGGTATCCATGCTGAGTTTATTTGATCCTAAATGATTCATGTATTTGACTCTTAGTGTCGAGCTTACCTAATAAAATTGAGAAAGGAAATGGGGAATGTGTCAAAGCGACAACAACCCAACCATAGAGCAGACAACAGCCGAAGGCCACCAATGGGTCTTCAATGTAGCGAGAAACTCTCGCACCCGGAGGCGTCCTTCAGCTGGCCCCTTAAAAATATGTAATCTAGTACAGTGATAATTGACGTCATACTAAACTTCGAATAATACACAAGAAACTAAAATTAAAATCATACAAGACTAACAAAGGCCAGAGGCTCCTGACTTTGGACAGGTGCAAAATTGCGGCGGGGTTAAAGATGTTTATGAGATCTCAACCATCCCCCTATACCTCTAACCAATGCAGAAAAGTAAACACATAACAATACGCACATTAAAATTCAGTTCAAGAGAAGTCCGAGTCCGATGTCAGAAGATGTAACAAAAGAAAATAAATAAAATGACAATAATACATAAATAACAACAGACTACTAGCAGTTAACTGACATGCAAGCTCCAGGCCTCAATTAAACTGATTGAAAGATTATGTCTTCATCATATTAATTTCAGGCACAATCCCTCCCGTTAGGGGTTTAGTATAATACTACCATAAAATATATGAGAAGAACATAACCCGTGTCATGCCAACAACTGTTTTTCAAATACACGTGTTTAGTTCCGATGCAAAGACCCTATAAGTGAATCAGTATTAAAGCCAAAGTATGCAATCTTTAATGAAAGAGGGACGAAAGATACCAAAGGGACAGTCAAACTCATAAATCGAAAATAAACTGACAACGCCATGGCTAAAAATGAAAAAGACAAACAGACAAACAATAGTACACATGACACAACATAGAAAACTAAAGAATAAACAACACGAACCCCACCAAAAACTAGGGGTGATCTCAGGTGCTCCGGAAGGGTAAGCAGATCCTGCTCCACATGTGGCACCCGTCGTGTTGCTTATGTGATAACAAACCCGGTAAATAGTCTAATTCGGTAGGTCACATTCATGAAATGGATGGGGATTGTAGTTACGACGTAAGGAACATATCCGATATCATTTGTGAAACAGTTATTCCATAACGGTCAACCAACTCGTGATGGCGTCCGTAAAATTTACGAAGGGATGATTTCAACTTCACAATTTGGAACTCTTGGTTTAATAGCTTCCTTGTGAGCAGCAACTCTCTATCAAGAAAATCATGATAGGAAATGCAAGCACGAGAACATCGTATCAATTGGGAGATATATACCCCGTATGTAGGTCTGCTGGAATGTTGCTACTTAGAAATGGAAAGTTCACAATTGGAAAGCTGAAATCATCTCTTTTGTCACAAAGTTTTGTTTTCAACCGACCCTCATTGTCAATTTCTAGATGTAAGTCAAGATATGAGGCTGACTTAACTGTATCTGTAGTATCCTTTATCTCTAGTTCGATGGGATAGATCTTTTCCACATAGTCACCAAATTTTGAATTATTTAGTGAAAGAACATCATCTATATAGCGGAAAGTAGAGCTAAAGGATATCGCTAACTTCTTATCTTTCTTCCTAAGAAGTTCCTGCATGAAGTCAGCCTCATAATAATAAAGAAAGAAGTTGGCAAGTAGAGGGGCACAATGTGTTCCCATTGGAATGCCGACAGTCTTTTGAAAAACACGTCCTCCGAACGTAACAAATATGTTGTCAATCAAGAAATCAAGCATCTTGATAAAATCAGTTTCAGAGATTTTTTTGTTTGAATCAGAGTGATCCTTATTAAGTAGGATTTATCCCTCCCTAAGACAAGATACTTGTATCTACGTTGGCCATTCTTTTTTATGAAGCAAAGCAATACCAACTCTTTCAATTTGTCTTTTAGTTTGAAATGTGGAATACTTGTGTAAAGAGTAGAAAAGTCAAATGTTTTAATACTGTTACAAGATGAAAGAGAGTTAGATTGTATGTACTCTATAAGATCTTTGGAATTTTTAAGTATCCACATCTGATTCACGCCACCTCTAGAATAGGCAGTTTCACAATAACTTTGAAGCCCGTCTTTGATTGCTGATAAAATAGATGTTAATAATTTAGAAAGAGATTTTGTGGAGCACTTGGAAGACCCAGCAATATACCGTTGTTTGTAAGGACACTTGTGAAGTTTAGGTATCCTATATCCCTTCTTAATAAGTCTGTTTAAAGGTTTTGTACCCTTGTGAGGTGGATACTGTCATTTTTGTGCTTCGTAAAGAATATAACCATAAAAGATTGGATGTGAAATTCCTGAACGTATAAGATGTCTGCATGTTGAGTTATATTTACGAATTATTTCCTTATACCGATGATAAAATTTAGTAAATGTTTTGACTAGTTTGTGATATCGAAATCCCTGGTGTAATAATTTTTCAGTAATACATAAATTTCTCTTGCTAAAATCTAATACGTTGTTACATACACGAGCGAATCGTGCAAGTTGAGATATATAAACACCATAAGATGGTGACAAGGGAACGTCACCATGTCAAAATGGATAATTAACGATAGGAAATGAAAAATCATCTCTTTTATCATAAAATTTTGTATTAAGCTTCCGTTAATAATATAGATATCAAAATCTAGGAAAGGGCAGTGGTCATTGTTAGTACTAGCTTTATTTAAAGTAAGTTCAACAGGATAAATTTCTTTAGTATACATACTGAAGTCGTCATAATTGAGAGCCAATATATCATCCAAATATCATCCAAATATCTTAAAGTATTGTTAAATTTTTGTATCAAATGAGGTAGGTTAAACGGAAGCATGTTCTTTGAAAGATTACACTATGTGATTCTATGAGGGTAAAATGTGATAAAGGACTTCTAATCGGGAACATTGATGACAAGAAGCATGGAAATGAAACTGAATTAAAACAAGTTAAAGGTTTAGCACATACTAAAAACTGGCACAACCCATAGTTGCATTAGAAGTAAAATAACAAAATATTGAACTCCAAGGAAAATTCAAACGGAAGGTCCCGAGTTAAATGTCAAAAGCAAAAGCTCAAACACATCAAACTAATTGAAAACAAATGTCAAGTTCCAGACTTCGTACAACGAATACGGAAGAGCACGAAACACATCATGACTATGACAGTCAGTGTTTTATTGAACAGATAGTCAGTATTTATATAAATTGAAATATTTGTGTCCCCTTTCTCAAAAGCGTATGTAAGTTCTTTTGGCGGACAATATATAACGCTTTTCCGTTTTTTTTTTGTGTTCCATATCTTGTTTACCTCATTTCCGTTTATATCTTTTAGGAAAGGTTGAAAGTCGTGGTCAAATTTTAGTTCTAACCCATTTAGTATCCTTTTGCATTGTATGGATTAATGACATACAGTTTA
This sequence comes from Mytilus edulis, assembly GCA_019925275.1. Taxonomy (NCBI): domain Eukaryota; kingdom Metazoa; phylum Mollusca; class Bivalvia; order Mytilida; family Mytilidae; genus Mytilus; species Mytilus edulis. The sequence continues at coordinate 36,385,729 of CM034362.1, forward strand.
TTGTTTAGAGGTTTTTGATATTTATCAGTATTTTTGAAAGTGAAATAAATGATTTGATTTGCAAATGTTTGGTGTCCTCTCCTTAAGATGAAAAATCAAACATAAAGAAATTAAATGCAGCTATATTTAACCATTTGATTTTCTGATAAAATGTACATTAAATGCACTCTAATTAAAAAAAAGAAAACTGTAAGAAAGGTAGATGCTAATTATCACATATTATTGATTTGATAGGAATACTTGATTATGATGTTACATATATTTCTAGAGAAAATGCAGGGAACTTGGTGGCTACATTATCAAAATTAGCAACAGTAAAGAGAATGAACATATCTATGGAAGCAGACCAAATAAAAGTATTTACTCAGTTACATCCGGAGTTTTACCTTGATTTACTACTTGTTTTGTGATTTTAATTGAGCATGATTAAGTTAAATGACAAATGAACTATCAAAACAATATGAAAAATCATGAAAAGTGAGAAAAATATCGATAGAGAAAGACATTTATGTCAAATCAACCAGGCCAAACATTAAGAAATCAGCACGAAAGAAGATAATCTAAATGATTAATCTTTAATAACAAATGTGTATGAAATAAAAATGCCCATTTCAATTCAATGCAACGAAAAGCTCTTTCTTGTTTTTGGTTTGCACTTGAATACATTATTCAGTGAATTGTATTTCTCTATTGTCCATTAAAACTAGCAACTGATGGCTTAAAAATGCTTGTTAAAATGACTTTGGTTTGGTTTCTATTACAACAAAGATCTATCATTTTACTAGCATTTAACTTTACTGAATAACGTAAGGTACTACTAATACGGAACCTGTAAGAAAAAAAAAAACATACTGAAAAGTTTATTACGCGTAGTAGTTACCTTCAAAACCTGTAAAACATATGGATAATTTTTAAATTGAATTAGTGAATCTAACACAAAAAAGCAATCCTGTCTAAAATAAGTGAGACAACTCAAATGAGTGACATTTAAGGAATAACAGTACTGTAGTTGAAGAGTTTCCACCGTCTATTGTCGATTTGACGGTCGCAAATGCAGTTTTACTGGCGATACGTAGCGGAGACAGTAAAACGGAGATTTTCCACCGTCAAATCAAAATTGACGATAGCAACTCTTCAACTAAAGTATAATGATTGTTATTCTGATTCTTAGGCATTACAAAAAGAAACAAGACGTTAAAGCGTGAAAAAATGTATAAATGTGACATACAAAAAAAATCCGCGAAACTTCATGAATGATTTTGGCACAAAGACGTCATAGCTAAACGTGACGTCATAAAAAGGAAAACTTGCAAACTGGAGGTTATTACGGTACCTCTTTGATTCAAATTCGGATAAAATCACATTAAAACGGGATTTAACGGTAACTTTTAGCCATGAAAAAATTGTCACATTAAGATTGCATTAGAATAAATACATATATACATTTGAAATTAAATAAAATTTTCAGACTATGTATACTGGATCGGTTTGACAGATTTGAATGAATGACAATTCCGATGGAGTTTTGATCAAAGCAAAGCTACTTTTCTACCATGGGTTAATGAATATGGCTAACGAGGCAGTAGTTACAACTGTGTTGCCATGAACAATGTTGGAGAAGCAGAATGGTTTGATGGCGTATGCAACAGTATGAGACATTATATATGCGAGAGTAACTTCTGTAAATTTATATTACTGCATAAAAACGTAGTACAAGATCAGTTGCTTGTGACTGCATTAACTATTTTGGTATCGTCCGTCTCTTTTTTGTATTTCGATTTCTAGTATTAATCAATTTATTCAAAATAAACCTAAGTTAATTTCCCTGTTATGAAAATACTTTCTGAAACAATTTAAAGTACAAAGTTAAAGTTTCACAATATTTTCCATATTCTTCAAGTATATAACTAATCAATTGTGTCAGCTGAAGACCTAAGTTACATACAAACACAATAAAAACTTTTGATATCAATATAATTAAACTATCAAAGTCACCAATTATATGAATCTATTCATATGTTTTTGAATCGGCAAATAACATTTTGAAAATACGAAATTGAACAGATGTTATGGATTGGTATTTGCGATAAATACCAGTCAAGGGACTGTGAGTCAGTAGGTTATGGAAATTGTGTTCCAAGACTGGTATATTTTACTAATATTCCTCCATAACATGTTATATCTTTTTAATTACAACGAATGCATTTTGATTGAAACTCTCTGTACTGGTAGAGGGAAATATTGTCTTACTAGAAAACTGTAATCAATAAACATTTCTATGAATAATTTTGAGTATAAGTAGAGAATTGTATCATAATACAGCGAGAATTATACACGTACATTTTTTGTACTAATATGCGTTAGTGCTGTCTTTATGTAACGTCATATATTAAACATTTTGGCGGGAAGAAGCTCACGAGGGTTAAAAAAGAATATCCAAAATGGCAAATACCAAGGCATAAAGGGAATTTCGAGGTAAATTCAGCGGCAGTAGTGACAAAACATGCACATTCATTTGAAAAGGGAAAATAGGTTCAAAAATGCAAAAAATACACTGGTTATATAAATAAACTCATCATAGATACCAGAATTTAAATTTTATATTTACGCCAAACTTACGTTTCGTCTACAAAAGACTCATCAATGACGCTCGAATAAAAAAAATGTTAAAAAGGCTAAATAAGGTACGAAGTTGAAGAGCGTTGAGGACCAAACATTTCTAAAAGTTGTGCCAAATACAGCTAAGGTTATTTATTCCTGAAGTAGAAAAGCCTTAGTATTTCAAAAATTCAAAGTTTTGTTAACAGTTAATTTATAATTATGAACATATCAATGATAACGTAAGTCAACACAGAAGTGCTGACTACGGTGTTATTACTAAATGTATACAACATTTTTAATTTCAAATGTCCTTAAACATTTAAAACAAAAATGAAGTTGTCAATTCAAGTTTTTAAAATTATTACCGATTTCTTTATCATTTGTAGGTTTCTAATTTAGATACAACACCAACTAAACAAAAATTCCTAAAATGAAAGAAGAAGTTGCCTGCATTGTTAATTCTTACCTTTTTGTGTATAATTATAATTATCTATACACAGAAACAACAGTGACATGGTTTTACAAGGTTAAACATTTGAGAAATAAATTCTTATTACACAGCAACTTTATAACCGTTATTCATATGAATTTAACATTGTCCTTTCTTATTATAATTTCTTTACAAAAGAATCAAAGGAAAATGTTTAAAAAATATGTTTAATTCGTGGAACTGATTTTCGTACGGAAATTATATCAAGAAAGGTCGGCTCTTAAAGGTAATTTCCAGCTAGGGACTTAAGTTTTTACAACAAACAAATGCTTTATAAGCAACATGTAAGTCGAAAAAATAGGCCTAGCAAAAGAAAATATAAAAGCGATATATTCAACATTTGATAGAGGGTTGGTGCTCACAAAGAAGCTATTAAACCAAAAGATCCAAAGGGTAAAGTTGAAATCATCCATACGGCCGCCAACACGAGTTGGTTGACCGTTAAGGAATATCCGTTTCACAGATGATATCGAATATGTTACTTATGTCGTAACTATGTACAATCCCGTTTCCTTTTCGTGATTTGACCAACCGAATAAGACAATCAACCGGAGCAACATGAGTAACACGACGGGTGCTGGAAAAGGCGTGTAAATAAAGTATTTGTTTTTATAGAATACAATTTTTTTGAATAATTGATTCATGTGTTTTTAATTGTTAAAACTTAAGTTTCATATTTCTCACAATATATTACTTTTGTATAAGTGCACGAGTAATCAGTATTAAGGTTTGTTCCTACAGTTTTTGGTTGATTATATAATTGATCAAAATTTTTAGAAAGATGTGTCAGCATGATTACCAAGAATCACTTTGTACTTGTTTGGCTTTATAAATATTTTGATATGAGCGTCACTGATGAGTCTTATGTAGACGAAACGCGCGTCTGGCGTACTAAATTATAATCCTGGTACCTTTGATAACTGTTTATAAACACTACACTATGGTTTCAACATATCCTTTGACGCATCACATGATAAATTTGTGACAAAAAACGTTGGATAGCATCGAATAACAGAGTTTTTGATAATAAATATATGTAAACATGTTTGTGCACAGTCCTGTGTCGTTCAGATTGTAGTCACAAACTATACAGATAAGGTATGTAAGCTGTTATTTATTCAGTCATGCATTCAAATTAATATTTAGTATATCTATATACAGCTGATTTATCATATGTTAGAGAGTACCTTTGGAGGGACAAAATAATCAAATGTACGTCAATCACATGACAAATGATAAAATACTGGTGTGTGTGTAAAAATGGAGGTGAACGGAACGGATGTTCTGTTGTTGTTGTTTATATCTTTTTCTCATCTTAACTGCCATTGGAAAGTTTTCATTGTTGAGTAATTTTTCTGGCAATCAGCATATCAGTAAACATCTCAGACTTTCCAAAAAACTGCTAACTTTTGTGATCAAATCAATAGTATGGAATTTGCTACGTTAGTTTCTTCCTCTCTCTATTTTCCCTCTCCTCCTTTATTGTTTTTTAAAAATATAACTACATTTCAGATGCGTAAATTTTCGAGAGAAACTTTTTGATTTGTACGGGGAAAACTGGCTACAGTTGGTTTCAGGTATTCCTTTCTGACCGTTTTACAAAAAACATTCAGCACAAACTACGCACAATTTACCTTGAATTTCCCTTTCATTTCACGTGTGTTGACAATATGTTGTTTGTCAACTTTGTTCTTGTTTTTTAGAATAATATTTAAAAATCACGGGTTTTTTAACAAACGTCTCTGTTTTTTCTTTATATTGAAAATGTATTTTCCCCTAGTTTATAACTCTTATTTAGAAGCGAACAAAACAATCTTATACATTGTACATGTATTTATAAACTAGTCCCAAAATAATATAAAAATGTTGATTAGGTTTAACTATTTTCGATGTCATGCACTGAAAACACTTTACAATAACATTGCAGTATAACGTTATATCAGAAAGTATTGGGACCTTTTGAAAAGTTCTTTAGAACCAAGTACAGCGGAATAATAACGTATACAGTTTCATTTTTATGCTACTTTTGATGTACAGTCGTTAATATCTTTTGATTGAAATATATTACAGTAGCGAATTCCTGATTTAGAAAAACAGGGGTAAAAAACACAAAGGGCATTAAAAAAAAACCGAAAGATAATCTACTAAAAGCGACCTTCCTCCGACAAAAATGGCAAAATAAAAAACACAACAAAAACAACAAAATAAAAGAAAGCACACGCATTTATGGTTCAACCATCGTCGCTCTAAACCGAATATTTCAAAGCCAGGATGTATTAAAAAAATCAAAACATTAAAAGAACTAAATGCCTAAAAGGGTAACAAAATAGACAAATGAATAAAAGGGGCCTAAAAATAGTCAAATTCATCAACGGTTCAATTTTGCCTGCGGGAGTTGAAACATTAGTTTCTTGTTAACTTTAAATCTATTCACTGACATTACATTTTAGTCTAATGAATTGTGTTTTCACTCAATAAAACATTGATGCACTCGAAAAAACACGAATAAATCGGAAAAATATTTAATGGGCACCCAATTATGGCGTTTTGAATAACATTTTATTTATATTAGTCCATCTTCTACAGTAAAATATTAATTTTTACTGATAATTATTTACCTGAAACTTGATTTAAATCCAACTTCACAGGTTTGCAAATTAAAAAAAAAAATATGGTTTTCGTTCGAATCATTTTGTTGGTGGTTATGTGCCAAGATGTCCCATCCAGGCCTTGTCTTTGTAACGAATCAAAGAAGGTTTCGATGACTCCAGAATTGCTTTAAAAGACATGGAAAATCACCTTGGAAACACTGTCAAAAAATTAGAAAATGGTTTCAAGAAAATAACAGCTTCAATACAGGACCAGCTGGGGTTAGTCAAAGACGCTCTATCAAATGTCGGGGGAAAGGTAAAGAAAGTTGAAAATTACTTCCAGATTCTAGGAAAAGATTTTCAGAGTAAGTATACCCTTTTTATACTTTTTCTTCTGATATTTGTTTAACTGTTTTATTGCTATCTTTTGTATTGTTTCTCTGGAAATACCTATTAGTACCCTTTACATTTCCTTATTTAAGACCCTGCATTGGTCAAATATGGGGTAAACAATCTATTTTGTACGCCCTTTTTGAAGGTTTGTTCTAATTTCATATCATGGCTTTTTAAAAAAAATACTGACTTTATTTATATTCTAGTAATGGTCTTCTGATATGGATAATAGTTACAAGTTAAAATAAGTCCCATTCATAATAGAGTTTAATAAGAAGGAAGGCATAACTTTGTTATGAATTATTACGTATACGGTCATAAAACAAACAAAGACACATTGGTAAAGTCTACCACGGCACCTGATATCTCGTTTGTAATTGCTGCTGTCAGTGTAAAAGTGTAATATTGACTGTAAAAAGTCCACTTATCAGAAAAATACAGAATAAAAATAAAAACAACACTTGTTTTTTAAGATACTACCTTCATCAGTTACGTTAAAAAAAGTCGAATATTTGAAATCCAATGATGTATAGGAACCTCAGCGGTTGAAGAGCTAAAGTACAAAAAATAGTCAAATCCATCTAAGGTCAATACAAAATGTTTTCAAAAATACAACAACTCGATTAAAAATAAAATTATTTCAAGACCATTAATCCTTAAAATACCAAAAATTGAAGATAGACAATTTCTAAATTTTGTGCTTGATACTGGTTTAGCAAAGTTATTGATATCTATAAAAATAAATATGAACTACAGACTGAATCTAAATGTTGACAACGACGACGACCACGAGACTGAAGTTGACGCCGACAGAATCTAGAATCGGTATATCTCGCTTTCGCGACATGAATATCGCAGGCTCGATAAAATATCGGAAACAGTTGGTCTATAGGAGTTGTCTTTTGTCTTTGAAATGCACGTCCTTTGTTTCAACTTTGGTTCTAAAAGATGTCCTTTAAGTAAAATAGATTAAATATAAAAAGGATTGGATCATTTGAAATTTTGTATCTTAATTATCTTCAACAGAAATATGGTGCGCTGAACAATGATTTGATTAAATACCTATATAAGTATATATTTTATGTTATTGTCTCTTTGCATAACTATTTGTTTTGTATAGACTAAATGGCATAAATACAATGGTCACTGTTACTATTACAGTTCTGACGCCAAAACCTGGTTCAATGCTGAGGTAATAACTAAAGATTACTTGTCTCTTTATTGGAAATATGGATGTACTTGTATATGTCTAGTTTCTAAGAATCCTATTTTTTTGCTGAACCCACAGCCTTTATTTGGTAAATTCAGATAAATAATCTTGAAATAATTAGCCACAATATGGCATCGGATCGCAAAGGCAAAATATTTGATTTTCAATGTCTGTGAAAAATACTTCGTATTGGGAAATTGCTGACCATTTCAGAAAAAGAAATCTGTCAAAAATAATTTTAATTTCTAAATAATACATTGAAATAACATAAGAAACAAAAAATGCTAAAAATGAAGGTGGCCTTAAACTCATAAAAGATATCAAGATTAGAACTTTTGTTTGCCTGACGCCCATTTCATATACATAAGACTGATACGTTACGTCAAAAAATAGTAGAGCTAATGTAATCTATTCTTTTGGTAGAACATCCATAGTACTTCAAAAAACGTGCTGATAACTGTGCTTGTGAATTTTTCGGAGAAAAAGGAGCTTGTTTGGATAATCCTCGATCAATTACACTAAATGATGAAGTTCCAAAGCCGAGAATGTATAAGTACTTGGGAATATACGTAGCAATATGATCAAAACAAATCTAATAAAAAACACAAAAATATACAATTTTGATCAAGAAGGTCTTTGAAACCTTAGTTTTTTAATAATTTCAAATTTTAAAAACAAATTAACCCCTTCAGAAACAATACTTGTATATTTCAATCATGTTTATTAAATTACAAAAGACTGAGTAAAAGGTAATAAATTAGATATCATGTAATACCTCTCTGAAGGGCTACAAGACGGTTTTGAGAAAGTGTTATTAAGAAGATGCAATGGTTTGTATTCTTCATTGGATATGTTTGTAAATAAACTCATCATAGATACCAGGATTGAAATTTTGTATTTGCACCAGACAAAAGCCTCACAAGTGACGTTCGAATCAAAAGGTTAAAAAGGCCAAATGAAATACAAAGTTGAAGATTATTGAGTTTTGCAAAATACAGCTAAGGTAATCTATTACTGAGGTAGAAAAGCCTTAGTATTTCATATTTCAAAAAATTCAAATTTCGTAAATAGTTACTTTATGACTATGACCATATAAATGAAAATCCATATCAACACAGAAGTGCTGATTATATATGTTTTGTTAAGAAACCATTTGTTTTCAAACTAATTTAAAAAAAGATAGAAATACTTCCATTTTTAAATAACCTAATAGAACAAAGTCTCAAAATTTATTTCAACTTCTTCAATATTTTTGTTGATTTTCTTCGTACGTCTTTTCAATTATATAATTAAGTTTATCATTCAATGTGCATCACTCATAAATGATACTATGTTTAGCTTATTTTGTACAAGAAAAGATCAGTATTCATGTTTGTTGCAGTAGCTTATGGTTAGTAGTAGTATGATTTTGAAAATAAGATCAGTCAGCATGTTTGCCAAAAAAATAATTACGAAAGCATTTAACCATGTCGATTACGGGATATCATTTTACGCATCGCGTGACAAATCTGTGATATCAAAAACAAATTTTGCAACGACTATACAGAGGCTTCGATTTTTGTTATATCTAAACATGTTTGTGCACAGTCTTGTATATTTCTGATTTCAATAACATATTAGAACGACATCACAGCAACGGTATGTAACCAGTTTTTCATTCGTCTATTCATATGATTATCTACTGCATATATTTTATATACATGTATATTACAAAGTTACCATGGAAGAGAAGATGCACAAGTTTGACATTAATTATATGACAACCTATAAAATAAAAATAACAGGGATATAATATGTAACTTCAGTACGATCACTTGTATTGATGTACTTCATTATAAAAAAATCCTTGAAATGTCTACCATGATGAGCGGTTCTATTTCAATGGCACACGGCATAATTAAATATAATACATCTCATACTTTCTAAACAATTCACTATTGTTACTATTCAAAATAAAAATTGATTGATCTTTCAACTTGGTTACATATTTCTGGGTTTCTTCATTGAGAATACATGAAGTCAAGATTAAAACGCAAAACATAATCATTCTAAAATAACGAAATGGTTGTCAAAAAAGTCCTGAATGCTGAATTAAACTGATGCTGTCTGAGTGCTATTTTCATTAAGGGCATGTGATACAGTTACAGGGGAGGTAATGACGTAGCGAACGTAAAATAATATTTTCGCGACGTCAAACTGTGACATATCGGTAAAAGATGGATTTTTTCGACTTATTTAATGATTTAAACTGATTTAATTAAAACGAGTATACAGACCCCTCTTTTTCAAAATGGCATAAGTAGATATAGGAAGATGTGGCGTGAGTGCTAATGAGACAACTCTCCATCCAAATAACAATTTATAAAAGTAAACCATTTTAGGTCAATGTACGGCCTTCAACACGGAGCCTTGGCTCACACCGAAAAAAAGCTATAAAGGGCCCCAAAATTACTAGTGAAAAACCATTCCAATGGGAAAACCAACGATCTAATAAGCTTTTTATTTGTACCAATTTAAAAAAAAGTCAACACTGACATTTTCTTAAATTTGATAAATATACCGCACAAAAATGACGGTTTTTTTCCTAAAATCCTGAAACTATTATAAAAAAAAAAATAGTTTGAGTAAATGTCTAAAATTTCGACCCCTTGTATCTCTTAAAGTAGCACATGAAAGTATATTTCGTATCACATATTTAAATTGTTTAGGTGAAAAGTATCTTGTATGCAAATTGTCGTTAAAAAAATCATCATTGGATCGAAACTGTATTGTATGTCCTATAGTAAACCGCGATTGAATAAAAGTTACAAAATACTATATTCCCTTAAAATATCTCGCTAATTACGGACTGGTGATTTGTTTATTTGTCAATCGCCATGGCAGTCAGCAGAGTTTTTAGAAAATCAGTTTGTTTGACCTGGTAGTGTAGACCCCTCTACCAGGAAACTTGTTTTGCATGCACTCGTATAAAAATTATGTTCATTTATTCAACACAATCATAGGTTTGAACGTGGTTTTCAATTTAGACGTGTATTTAAAATACTGCGTTCTAGATCACCAATCGGATGTGGGGAATCAGTATAAAAAGAAATCAGAGTGTGTGTTTAATTAATGAATACATTAAATTGCCATATTCAATACAATATTAGTTTTCTTTTTGTTTTTGTTTTTTACCGGGGGCGAGGGCGTCCGCTCATTACGCCCGCAACTGAACCATCCCCTGGATACAGTAAACATACTAGTAGGCAACTTAGTGTACAAGTAAACAATGATAAATGTCAACAATATATTTATGAAGATTTTGATGATATATTTAAAGGATTTTCTTTTATAAAAAATTTCGCGTACCCTTGTTTTATATTGAAACTTAGACATTCAAGTATATAAAACATATGCAACTGCATGTATGTTTATTGACTTGAAGTTTCATATAACTCTAAGTTTTTTCAAATCTAATTTCACAGGTTTGAAAATTTGAGGAACAGCGATGATTTTCGTTCCAATCATTTTGTTGACGGTTATATTCAATGATGTCACAGCCATGCCTTGTCTTTCTAACGAATCAAAGAAGGATTTTGATGACTCTAGAATTGCTCTTAAAGACATGGAAAATCATCTTGGAAACACTGTCAAGAAATTAGAAAATGGTTTTAAGAAAATTACAGCTTCAATACAGGACCAGCTTGGGGTAGTTAAAGACGCATTATCTAATGTCGGGGAAAAGGTCAAGAAAGTTGATAGTGACTTCCAGGTTCTAGGGAAAGATTTTAAAAGTAAAAAGTATAGCATGCATATATGTTTATCAGTTTTCTTTCACTCTTTGCAGTATCATCTTTAACATCTACTAGTAGTTTATTTGCTACCATTAACGTAAATTGAATGTTATGATTTGGTATTCTGGATAGATTAAAGAATTGAATGCTTCTTTTTGTAAATTCATAGGGTTATAAAAGCGTTGACTGTTCGTACATGTTTAGAATAAAGCGCTTCAGTCAACACTTTCACAACACTATG